>OU343118.1:26850000-27072500 GCA_910594885.2 Bibio marci | reverse complement strand
ACACATAACCAGTTTTTAATATAAATACCAGTACCAGTATACCAGTATACCAGTATACGAGTTATATATATATATATAAATTTGTAAAGACATAGGATCGTGTATATTGGTGATCAGTCTGATCGTATATAAAATATATAGAGCTCTATAATTATATCGAAGAGAGCTGCTTTACTTCTGTGTTGAACATAAAATTAATAATTCTCAAAACATAAAATTTATATTATACAATGCAATAATACAAAATATATTGAAATTAAATTATATTACGACGCGAATAGAGGAACAACGATAGAGTGAGACCGTTCGAGATTAATATGTAACAAACAAAATGACATGGAAAATAATGTATATAGCCCAAAACAGCCCAAAATTTTATAATACTAAAACACATCATAATTTCATATATTGTACAATAAAATGTTATTAAAATTTAATCCCTAACAAAATTACCAGCCTTTAAATATTCGTTTGTAAATAATTGTAATTTTTCACTGTTTCACACACTAATAATTCCATTGAATCAATCGCAAATATTTGTTTGATAAATTGGAAGATTTTTAAATATTATTATATAATTATCATCATTTTGTACCATTTTGAAGAAAGGCGCAAAAAAACGTATCACCGAAAACTTTGTGCCGGTAATTTTTCATTTAGCACATACGTTTTTTGTCCATGCATCAGGATACTTTTCAATACGCGCAGATAATATATATTAAATTTATTATCATTTGGTTTGTGGGTGTCTGAGCACACCCCTCAGTCATGAACGTGTTAATTTTTTTTTTATTGAAATTGATGAAGCTCGCAAATTGCAAATCATACCACAATATTGACAATAAATTAATTTATTTTTATTTATGGGCGACGACAAATTGACCATAACATTTGCAATGTTAATTTCTTACGTTATCCATTTATTTACTAAATTATTTAATATCTTATAAATAAATTAGGAACACATTTTAGAATTACGTTAATTTTATGTCACTAATTAATATTCGTCGATTCCTATTTTTAATACTTTAATATTAATCATCGAAGAAGATTGGATTACAAAGTTTAATTTTTCCTTAAAGACGTTTCAAAAATATCTCTTTAAAATCAATTCGCTGTGCTACTACAACATTAGGAAAAAACAGAGCGCAATTGTTTTAAAAATATATAAAATAAGTTTAACAATTTATATTTGATCGAAAATAATACCATAACCAAATTGTAGGTCTACGTTTGTGTGTGTGGTGTGTGTGTGTGCGTGGTTGAATAACGTAAAAATTAGTTTTATAAAAACCAAAATGCTGTTTTATTTTCTTTCGAAACTATATATTTTAATAACTTGTTCAGTATATTTTCTCTGACAAAAAATGTCTTTCCAAATTGGTATATAATTGTAAATACCTGTATATGATCGAGTGTAGATGTGATTTCAACACATGATGATGCCCCAGCGCACTACATATCCTAAATGGAACGCAAACTTTTATAAAAAAAATGGATTGGCAGAGATGGGCAGCCTATAACGTGGTCGCCACATTCTTAAGACTTAAATCCATTGGTTTTTACTATTTATGGGGTTTGCGTTAAAAAAAAAGAGTCTATAAGCAATTGTGATTAATTCACGTGAAGAGTTGATGCAACGTGTTAAAGACACAGTATCCAAGAACTTTGTTACAAGCCATAACAAACACTTTGATTGATTCGATCTATTGAAAAGCATTGTTATCTATTCGATTCGAGGTGAATGAGCACCAAATTTTCAGCAATTACTTTAGGCGCTATTTGTTTAGCATTTCTTTGTGTGATCGTTTGTGTGTGTGCAGTTTTCTGGGTAAAGCAAAGAACAGATAAAATTTATCCATTGCAAAAATCAATTTTATGTCTCATTGTAGTTATTTATGAATATCTGTGGCACCAGTTGAGACCCATCGCAATGTTATAGCTTATGCGAAAGCTTATGAATGTGGCCAGTTTTAAAAACATATAAAATTTTTCATTCTGATTTGAATCGATTAAATTAATATAAATATATATATGATGGCCACATTCTACTATGTACTTCTACTAGGTACTCCGTGGCATATTTGGTCCGCCGTCAAAGAACAGAATGGTTGGAGGCGAAGATACAATTTTGAATGAGACAAGTTGTACGCGGTCAACCATACATTGTCAAAAACAATCAAGATCAATAGATTGAGATGGCTTGGACACGTAGAACGCATGGAGGAGGATCGTGTGTCGAAAAAACTGTTAAACCAGCAGGTAGAAGGAGAGCCGGAAGACCTGGCTAGATGCAGTAAATTGTGATATAAAGATCCTTAAAATTCGGGATTGGAAGACATACGCTGCGGATAGGTTAGGTTAGAAAAGCGTGTAGAAGAAGGCTAAAACCGCACTCGGGTTGTAACGCCATGCAGTAAGTAAGTATATATATGATCGCGGTAATATTTGAGTATAGATAGTTATTGCGTACACTGGAAAAAAAAGTATACGCAGATCCAATTAAAAAGTAACGTCAAAACAATGAAATATTAATTAATTTTGCTCCAAGGAACATGGTACAACATTGTTAAAAAATGAAATAACATTTATTAAATCAACGAATAAATTCATTAAAACATAATATCGCGAAAATGAATGTTTTTCAATTAATCACTTCGTTGGTTTTTAAGAATTTTGTATAATTGTTTTGATGATGATATTATTCATTTCATTTCAACGTGTTCCTGTTTAATAACTTATTATTCTGCACATTAGTTAATTAAATTGATCACGAATTCATTCATTCAATGGAAAAGTACATTAAGATAATTTTAAAAATGAAATTCATTGAAACAATGAAAAAAGTGTCGTATAAACGCTATCCATAGAAATTATGTATAAATTTATTTTCACTGTATAAGAGTATCCCTGGAAAATGAATGTCCTTCGAGCACAGAGTATATATTGAATTGACGGGACACATCGCATGAGCAATCTGATCCCAATATTTATTTATATCATATAGTTTTGAGTCGGTTGTGTGCAGTAAGTAAAAAAATAAAAATCACAGTACTGAACTGAATGCGACTTTACTATATTTACACTGGCGGCGATATATTTTAATTTTTTTCTGTTTTCATTTCTGTTCCGTAAACTACCGGGCTACCACAATGTGTTGTGTAAATCTTCTTCTTTGCCTACATAATTTCCGATACACATTCCTATAATATAATACTATCGTCATGGTAATAATTGGTATATATTGTATAAATAAATTATGTATTCATATTTTTAATACTATTTTACATATAATTTTTGATTCACTGTGTCTTATTATTTCACTTTCATATTTTTAAATTTTTTTATTATTGTTTTCTATTATGTTATAACCATTTTTTTTTACTTTATTGTATTTCTTTATAAAAATGTACATAAGAAATATAGTTAATTTTATAATAATATTTATAAGACAGACAGTTTTTCTTATGTAAGAGTATTCGAGAGTGACCATGAATATATATTTGAATGTTGTTGTTGTAGTTGTCTTTCTTATTTGTAATTGAAATGAATATTATATTAAGTTTTTTTTTTCGTTAAATTATTTCTTATTTTGGATTTATATTATTTATTATAATTTATTAAGCGCTTTCTCGTACTGAATTTTAATTTTTTTATATTTATTATTTCATATATTTATTATGTATTTGGTATAGTATGCTATTTAAAATAAAAAATGAATATGGTATTGATATGGACAAAATATAATATTTAAAGTATACAAATTAAATGTTTGCCTATAGATACTAAGATTATAAAATACCATGAATATGTGTACGCCGCCGAACCGATCCAATTATATTATATAATATCTTGTTTCTTTGAGAAAATCAAATGGATATATACTAAAAAGTATATAAAGTCATCTCATCGCATCTCATCGCATAGCATCATATGTGCAAAAAATTAGCAAACAAACATATTTTCGTGTGTGTGTGTGTTATTTATACTTCTCTATATTTGTACAACAAACATTAGTTTGTGTTTATTTTTATATGACCTTGTAATTTTTACATAATTAACAATAATACATCCATTTTCCTATATAAAATATATTATTCTCTTTCTGTTGTTGTTATACCAAAAAAAAAACCCCTCCCTGCAGGCAAATAGTAACGCAATCATTGTAACAAACAATTAAAGATCATTCGAAAAAAATATTATCTGTATTGGTGGCTTAACTCCTCTCACACGCTAATAGTTTTGCAACTTTTTTGTTGTTCACAAATGGCCATTACGAATATTTTGTCTGACAGGATACAATAAATATCTTGTTCTTATTGTTGCTGGTGTTGTTGTTGTTGTTGTTATAATTGTAAGAAATGTGGTTGACTGGTTACCTATGGTGATCCTATATACGTATAAAATTATAAACGCGATTAAGAAACATTAAAAAAATTTAATTTAATACGTATACGTGTAAGTAGTGGAATGAATGTATTCATGTATATGTATGGCAAATTGTAATTTATCTCCATTGTCACACATTTTAACCCATTTTTAAATGGCAAAAAAAATTTTCCAATTAATTGTCTTCCTCTTATGAATAAGTTACATATGGTTATGTTTGTCCCCGCCGCCCCTCACCACCAACCAAAACAGCGTACAATCAAGTTATTTGTTTTATTCACTATACCATATGTACTGCACGCACAGGAAACATTCGAATGCAAATGGTTAACATTGTTCATTGTATTGTACAATAGAACAAATAAATTTAAGCAAATAGAATAAATAATATGAGAAAGAAAAAAAAGTTACAAGAGCAACGGTGTGGCGGCTATAAAATAACGAGACTATATTTTATTTGAAATTTTTACATATATATTTTTTAAATAATAGTTAATATTCCCTTATTCAAATATAATATTCCTGCAACGCCGTTCCGCTATGCAACATTTTCATTTCATTCACACAAACAGTGTGGGAAGTTTTCTTCTGCTTCCAGATAGTATGCAAATGATAAGGCCCATCAGGAAAGAGAAAACGGTTTCACGCAACACAGTTGTTGCGGTTGTTGTACAACTGTGGCGCAAAGATACGTAGTAATCTCATTATTTTATAACCACATCTTCTCATAGTCACAAAATTAAACGTATATAATAATTTTTGTATAAATATATAGAAACAAACATTTTATAAAAGTAAATTAAAGAATAAAGATATTTGCGATTATTTAAATGTGTCGTCCTTGAAGTGAAAGAAAGAATGGTAATTGTAAATAAAAATATTAAATTAATTAAATAAAAGTAACATTAAAATTAACATTAAATTTTTATAAAAAATAATGGATTTTTCATTATTTTATACACAATCAACTAATTGCATGTATATTAAGTACTATAATCCATACTAATGTCCAAGTTTTTACCTATCATTAAAAATTAATGAAAGAACTAAATCTATATAATTATTGGTATACGATATAAATTAAGTTTATGAAACACCTTAAATTAATTAATAAGGAAGGCTGGGAATTACATTTTATCATATTCACAACAAATACATTAAAAATTATAGTTTTAAATAAAGATTATTTTCACATAAACATAAAGTCGGTGAACGATCAGTCGACGAACACTTTCCACAAATCTCAAAACATTCTAATTCTAATTGTTGATTTAGTGCATGGCAATGGGATTACAAATTACCTTATTATTTTACATTTCAATTTCATAATAATTAATTTTTTTAAATTCCAATGAGAATTTTCTTAATTAAATATTATAAATGTAAATTAGAAACTATCGCATTTTAAAAGAATCGTATATGAAAAAGTTTATATTTTTATGTGTTAAAAGTTGTAACTTTAAATCTGTCAATAAGTTGAAAGTTAATTAGTTCACTTGTTGGTTTAAAAACATCGGACAAACATTGCGTTTTACAAATAATTCACCATTACAGTTAAAATTCAATGGAAATACAAAATTATCGTTAAAACCAATAATAATACAATATAAAAAAAAACTCTTCGAATGTGCAACACACTCAGTGGCACCACAGTAAGATAACATTAAACCATTCTAATCGATCATCATAAAGTATCACGGATTCAATTCACGAAATCTCTGTGAAATTTTTCGTGTATATTAATTTTAATATACTGTATTTTTTTGGGCCTATATATGGAATAAAAAACGGTGTTGAACACTCAAGGATTAACAATATCTGCACACACACACACACACACACACACATCATTAAGGACTAATAACTAATATAAAAATAATGAAATTATATATATTTATATCTTTAATTGTCTAATATTTGTGAATGTGTTTGCCATATACTCGAGTTCAATTTTAACGGATTTCCACTTTTGTATACAGAAATTCAAAATATAATCAATTTCCAAGAGATTTTTATAATCACACACGTTCAAAAGTAATGATCGATTTTCCATTTGATGAAATTTTGTATGAAATAATGGTACTGTGTATAAATTTTTTGTACCATTTGATGGGTGTACACTTTATTCTTACTTACTTACTCCATGGCGTTATAACCCAGGTGCGGTTTTAGCCTTCTCCGAGGATCTTTATATCACACTTTACTGCATCTAGCCATCTCGCCTTAGATCTTCCGGCTCTCCTTCTACCTTCTGATTTAACAGTTTTTTCGGCACACTCTCCTCCTCCATGCGTACTATACGTGTCCAAGCAATCTCAATCTATTGATTTTGATTGTTTTGACAATATTTGGTTGACCGCGTACAACTTGTATAATTCAAAATGACACTTTATACAGTACCACAAATTTCTTTAAATTTTCTCTGTCATCGATTGGAAAATTGATTATATTTTTTGCAAGCGTGAATCGATTTTAAAAATGTCTTTTAAGAAAGATTGGAAATTGATTATAATTTGCAATGCTGTGCAGGAAAAAATGGAAATCCGTTAAAACTATGGCCAGTATAATTAAAAAAAAAAAAAAAAGATGATAATTCATAAAATAATCAATTTTTCCGGAAAATTTAATTCACTGAACACCCACATTTTTTTCATAATTTAGTTTAAAAATAATAATAAGAAAAATATAGTGATATATTGAAAACTGAATGCTATTTCTCAGCCCTCTGCTAATGCCTCTGAGATTGTCTGGTATATCCGTCGCCGTTACCTATACAGCAAATACCATGAAGAACAAAAAAGTACACGGATCCAATTAAAAAGTAACGTCAAAACAATGAAATATTGATTAATTTTGCTCCAAGGAACATGGTACAACATTGTTAAAAAATTAAAAATAACATTTATTAAATCAACGAATAAATTCATTAAAAGATAATATCGCGAAAATGAATGTTTTTCAATGAATCACTTCGTTGGTTTTTAAGAATTTTGTATAATTGTTTTGATGAATATTATTCATTTCATTTCAATGTGTTCCTGTTTAATAACTTATTATTCTGCACATTAGTTAATTAAATTGATCGCGAATTCATTCATTCAATGGAAAAGTACATTAAGATAATTTTTAAAAATGAAATTCATTGAAACAATGAAAAAAGGGTTGTATAAACGCTATCGATAGAAATTATGTATAAATTTATTTTCACTGTAGTTACCCTATCGGCTACTAAATTATCCTAGTGCGTTCCACACTAGATTTAAATTCTTTTTATTTCACTTATTAACATCCTGCCTGACATTGGTTATCCCAGTCCAGTATATATATATATAGTTTATCACATCTCAACTATACTATAGCGCACACACACTAACGACAAGGTGATTTTCATGTGAGCGGTAAAAGTACTTTCCTGCTCAAACAACAGTTCAATATCAAAAATTATTTTATAAATTGTATTCATTTAAATATGCATGGGAAAAAATATTATATTATAGATAAAAAAAAATTCAATAGAAAAGACATAAATAATCTAAAAAACCTTCTAAATTTATAAAATTCACATGGATTTGGTCATTCAATAATAATAATAATAATAATAACGTACTCACAATATAATGGCAGTTACCTGTAATCTATATAATTATTGTCATCGAATTAATTATATATATTTATATAGATAGCTCTGTACTGTACTGTATAAATTATATAATTATATTTCTAACATATTATTGTATATAAAAATCATAAAGAAAATTTTAAAACCAAACAATTAAATTTATATTAAAATAAAATTAAAAAATATAGGCAACAACTCTACACACACAATAATTACAAAACACAAATAACAAATAATAAAAATAATGGACAAGGTCAAAAATAGAAAATGTTATTATATTTTTTGTATATTATTATTATTATTATTATTACAAATTTGTATAATAAAATATATTTGTCCAACTCTCTGCTCTGTCCACAGCGTGCGTGTGAATTTTTTAATTTAATTTAATATTATTATTTAATGTTATTTTACTTATTTTTTGAAAGTGCGCATTTATTATATTATATTTTGTTGACTAAAATCTACATATTAATGAATTAAATTTAATTTATGATATAATTAATTAAAATTTACATATATTGATGTAAATAATAATGTAATATAATTTATATGGTATAGAATAGATTTATTAGCCATAACTCTATCTACACTCTGTCGGGAAAAATTATTTAGAAATTCATTTATAATATATAAAAATATTTATATAGAATCCGTAGCGCATGCGTATGTATTAAAATATCATGTCAATTCATTCAGTGTATAAACCAAAATATAATGGATTGACAGTAGTCGAACAAAAAATGGAATACACAATATGCAAAAAAATCATTTATAGTAGCTAACACATTATATGGTCCCTACAATTACTATATATATATATTTTTTTTAAAAAAACCATTCACATAATTTTCAGGACTTGGTGTACTTCGGGCGGAGGGCTATAATTATAATATATTTATACTTGTATTTATTTAACTTATTCCACATTAATCACACATTAATTTCCGTGAATACGAAATAGAATCATTTAAAATTAAAATCTTTATAATTGATTTTTTTTTTTTATTTCATATAATTCGTTAATATTAACACATTGAAGGACGGTTCACGTTTTTTTCACGTTTTTTTTCCAACCGTTGGAGACGGGTGACGTTTTTTAAAATTTCAACCAATGATGTAGGTAAATTATGGCCTGTTCAATTCAATCACAGTATAAAACAAGTTAAACGATAAAGAAAGGGTAAAATATAAAAAAATGTTTACTGCAATTAGTAAAAAAAATGGGTTAGTGATGATTCTGAAGTAGAAGAAGATGTTATTCAACCTGGAACGTCTACTCCTACCATGCATGCTTTTTTTTTACGATCCACCAGGACGCATATCTGGTAATATGCGACTACATGTTTTAGAGAAAATTGTCGATAGCGGGAAAAAAAAAGTATCCATGTAAGACATGTCTGGTATGTAAGGCAAACAACAAGAGAAGCGAAACTCGATATATTTGTAAATTTTGTTTAGTACCAGTACTCCATAAGGGGACTTCTTTTCAAGCTTATCATACGAAAATAAACACATTAAAATAGCTTTATATATGTTAATAAATCTTTAATAATGTATCCGATTTAATTATCATTTTTTATTTATATAATTTTAACAAAATATGCGGAAATTGGGCGGTATATGCTATTCATCACATACACAGTCTTCAAAGTGTTAAGTATTAAAATGTAATATTTATAATATTAATATAGTTATGACTTATTAAATGCGTGTGAACATTTATTATTATAAAGTTAGAAAAAATATTTAAATACACGTACGTGGGGAGTGTTTATCGTTTAATAATAATAATAATAACAATAATTATAATAATAATAATAATAAAAATAATACAATATTAATTTTTTTTTTAAGTCATTTATAAAAAGATATTGGTATTTTTGCTATTTATATGGTGCATTTAAATTATTAGACTGTATACAAATGATGATGTATAAATATATTATTAAAGGTAATTTAAAAATTTAAATCACAATTGATTGATGCAAATCAAGTCATTAATATAGTCAAGAATTTTATAATGGATTTATTGAAATCGTGTGCATGCAAGAATATTATATATTTGTATCCTTCAAATGTTATAGTAAAATAATAATAATAATAATAATAATAATAATATATTACATTCATTATAATTGTGCCAATATTATAGTAGGACAAACTGTGATGAAAACTATAGACAAACATTCGGTATTTTAATATTTAGATTGATTGAATACTATCAACAATAAAACTGAATCAGTTATTAATATCGTACTTTGTATGTAACATATACTAGGTGTGGTTATAAAATAACAAGACTAATTCAATATATACAACGCTCCTCTGTTGCTCTACAACGCTCTTCCTTGAAACAGAACAAAATGCAATTTCGTAAATTGTTACATTGTTACATCCATATTTTTCTCACACTGATTTTATATATAAATATTATATTCTTTGATGGCGACAAAGTCAATTTCATAACGTCCCAAATTACAAATTTTCTTTTTCAAATTCGATATTAGAATAGGTTTAGAATATAGGTATATATTTTTTGGGCTTGCAGAATTTAAATTATACTGCTATTGTAATTAATAATTATTGGATTCTTTTCCCAGTGAAATTGGTTCTTTTTTCTAATTTTTTAAAATCGAAATTGTTAGGAACAAAACTTAACATTCTCCTATTGCAGTAGCCTGACATATCAAACTGAATGTAATTTGATCGGCAGATTTGCAATCTATATAATCAATTTGGAAATGATCTGTGTGTATCAATTTTCATTGAAAAATTATTAGGAATTAAACTTAAAATATCTCGTTCTAGCATCGCATACAAAATTTCAGATAATTTAATTGGTACATTTGCAATCTATATATAAAAAATAGTAATGTGTAAATGGAAATTGAAAGGAATTAACATTTTAACATCCCATTTTAGCATCGCATACCAAATTTCATATAATTTGAACGGCAGATTTTCAATTTATAATAAATAGAAATGGTCAATTCTCATGGAATTTGTTACACAATTTCTTATAATTTGATTGGCAGATTTGCAATCTATAATCAATTTAAAAACCTTAACATTCCATTCCAGGCATGACATAATTAATTTTATCCAATTTAACATACAGATGTGCAATCAATAATAAATAGAAATGGCCAGTGTATCAATTTTCATATGGAATTTGTTAGGACGTAACTTTAACATCCCTAGCATCGCATACAAATTTTCATATAATTTGCAGAATTGAAACTTATTACCTACTAACCTTAATATCATCCCATTATATATCATCGCACAACAAATTTCATTCAATTTGACAAACAGAGATCTGCAATGAATAATAAATAGAAATGGCCTGCGGCTATCAGTGTTCATGGAAATTGTGGGGAATTAACATCAACATCCCATCACATAAAAAAAAATCCATCTAATTTGATAGGCGCAGATTTTCAATTTATTAATATAATCAATTTGAAAATTGTAAATGTATATCAAATTTCATGAAACTTATTAGAAACCCAACTTTTTAACAGCCTTACATTTTCAAATTTCATCTAATTTTACAAGTAAAAACTGCAATCTATAAAAAAATAGAAGTGGCCTGTGTAACAATTATCAATGGGAATTGTTACGACACTCACCTTAACATCCAATCTCCAATCTCAAGCATCTCACACATAAAATTTCATCTAATTTGACCGACAAATTTGCAATCAATATAATCATTGGAAATGGCCTGGGAATGAAATTTTCATGGAAATGGTTAGAAATTTACCTTAACACATTAAAGGCGGGAGTCGTAGTAATACGATTTATCTGGACTGTAGCTTAAAGGCGGGAATCGTATTAATAGTACGGTTTGCAACGACATTGTGCAATCCATGCGCTACGTTACATTTGTATTTATTGTAGTATGTTTTGTGGTTTGAAGCTGTTCGGTTGTTCAAAAATTCTACTTACAGTAAATTTTGAAATCCGTCAATATGGTTTCACGCGAAAATAAAGATATATATATGCAGACGATTTGTCTGACATTGATTGCCGATGAAAGAGAGTTAGATATTGATAATAATGATAGTGATATTGACGATAATGATAGTGATAGTTCTATACGACGTGTGAGAAGGACCCGAGTTTTTCCATTACCGATTAGCGATGATGAAAGTGAAGTTCTAGGACGAAAAACGAGGCGGGGTGGTCGCCGCGTTACCTAGCATACTTTCGTCAAGATCCCTCGCCTTTAATCTCATTCTAGAATAACATACCAAATTTCATCTAATTTGATCATCACAACAAGAAGATTTACCATTCGATCAATAAAAGTGTATAATTTTTAATTTTACTTGTTTAGAATCAACCTCAGAATGCCTCAGAATGTAATTCACATGATCTATTGTATACAAAATGTCTCTATATAACAATTCAATTTGAAAATGTCAAATTATTTTTGAGATATTCCAATGAGTAACTAACCCAAAAAATTTCCCATACTTATGCATTTAACATCATCAAATCTTTGTGTATGTGGTAAAAAATTCTATACTCAACGGAAAACTTAATTGGTCCATTTTTTAAAATTATAATAACTATAGAAACTGTGCGTGCACTGGTATTAGTATTTATATTTATAATAATATGAAAAATCTCAATTATTTAATAGTTTTACGATCGTTTTTATTTATAATAATTTTATATTTTAGTATAGAAATATGATAGATTAAAAGTTACGTAATCCGTATAATAAATATAGTATCCATCGGAAGAGTCATTGATTATAAATTGACATAGTTTTTATTTTATTTTCCAGTTTATTATTATTATTATTCTTATTTCTTATTATTATATAATTTTAATGTTATATAATTATTATAAAAAAAGTAATCTCTATTTTTATTATTTGCGTGTGTGTGTGTGTGTGTGTGGTATTTATAGCGCCCATTGATCTATACCGTTTAATTTTTGAAAAGGTTTTAATACTAATACTAGAGATATACTTTTAAAAAAAAAAATTAAAAGTTTTGTTATGTTTTTTTAATAATAATAATAATAATAAATAAAAGTATAAATATGTATTAATTTATAAAATAAATAAAAATTCAATAAGGAACACACCCGTTTTTCAACTGAATAGTCACGAATAATAGCAAAATTTCCGCATAAATATTTTTGTGTGCGCTATTTTATTATTTTGTGGTTGTATATTTTTTATATGTTGTAAATGAATGATATATTAATACAATATAGTTAATATACTACAAAATATACCATATTTATATAAATTGTAATTCGAATTTAGTAATTTTTAATAGAAAAAAAATTATTATTTTAGAGTTGGAAATAACAACAACAACAAAAAAAAATGAACCATGAATGTAAAAGTGTACATGCATCAGAGTTTTGGGATCGTTCTTCAATATATAAAATAGCATAATATAATGAAATATATTACTTTATTAATACCTTACAGGAAAGAAAACTAGTTCTACTACTACTACTAGTGGAACAACTAATTACAAAGTAAATAGTACTGGTTCCACGCTAAACCCCTTTTACATGTTGCGAACTATTTCTGTTAACATTGAGATGTCCTACGAAAAGACAATTGTCCTCTTTTGCATTACTTTTTCAACTAGTTGAAGAACTAGTTAAAAAGTAAATAGTACTGGTTCCACGCTAAAACCCTTTTAAATGTTGCGAACTATTTCTGTTAACATTGAGATGTCCTACGAAAAGACAATTGTCCTCTTATGCATTACTTTCAACTAGTTGAAGAACTAATTAATTTGTAACCAATTACTGAACTACTTCAAATGTAAACCCGGGGTAAGTGCTAGTACTAGTGTTCTTCTGCAACTAGTTATTAAACTGGGTTAATTTTAATTTAAATTCGATTATATATTCTTTCACCAGTACTTTAACTAATTCTTTAAAAAAAAGGTTGTATTGAATTTAAAAAAAAATCGTAGACAATATATTTTTGAATATAATTTAATATTTATTATTTTTTTAATACAAAATAATAATTTACTTTAAAAAATATTAGAAATTATTATTGCAACTGGTGCTTCATAGTTTATCACCTTTTTGTTAAATTACATCAGCTCCATTTTAATTTTACGTGCTACATTTAAGTAAGTCCGACTCGCATAAAATCAAAAACGCAATTCTTCGAAACATTTACGGGATAGTTTATTCCTAATATTAGGTTGTCAACTATCTCCCTTCCGCCTTTTTGCTCTTTATTCAATGCTTTATAAAAAGTGTTACAGTAATCGGATTTAGTTCAAATATGCGCCGTTTTGTTCGATAATCTGTTTCCATCTAGACTGCAACTTCATAATACCTCCCTCGTAGAAGCCCCCCTCCTTATTTGCGAAGAACTCGGACAGCCACTTTTCACAAGCCTCTTTTGAGATCAACTTTACACCACCAAGGGCGTTCGCCATGGACAGGAACAGGTGGTAATCACTTGGCGCTATGTCCGGGCTATATGGTGGATGCGATAAAACCTCCCATCCGAGCTCCCGTAGCTTCTGACGAGTCATCAACGAAGTGTGTGGTCTGGCGTTGTCCTGGTGGAACACTACACCCTTCCTTTTGGCCAATTCTGGACGCTTCTGGTCGATCGCCTGCTTCAAGCGGTCCAGTTGTTCGCAGTAGATGGTAGAATTAAGCGTCTGGCCATATGGGAGCAGCTCATAGTGGATGATTCCCTTCCAATCCCACCAAACACACAGCAAAACCTTCCTGGCCGTCAATCCCGGCTTGGCCACTGTTTGGGACGATTCACCGGCCTGCGACCACGACCGTTTTCGCTTGATATTGTCGTATGTGATCCATTTTTCGTCGCCAGTCACCATCCGCTTCAAGAATGGGTCGAGTTCGTTCCGTTTCAGCAGCATTTCGCAAATGGAAATTCGGTCCATTAGATTTTTCACTGTTAATTCATGTGGCACCCAAACATCAAGCTTTTTTTTGTATCCAGCCTTCTGCAGATGGTTTAAAATGGTTTGGTGACTAACTCCCATCTCCTGGGCGATGTCACGAGATGCCACATGCCGGTCTAACTCGATGTATTCCATGATTTGATCGGTATTTGTCGTCACAGGTCTTCCGCCGGCTGGCTTATCCATGGTGTCGTTTTCACCGGCTCTGAATCGTCGAAACCATTCCTCCGCGGTTCGAAGTGATAGAGTACCATCCCCCAAAACACCATTAATCTCACGGAACGTTTCTCTAGCGGATTTGCTTTTAACGAAGGAAAACTTTAAAATAGCGCGAATTTCGGCGTTACTGAACTCCATGTTTACACGTCTATAACTGTTGAACGCAATATCCAAACTAATCATACATAGCGTCGTTTTGTTTGTTATGTCAAGAGCTTTCAAATTATGTACAGTGTTGCCAGATACGAGCTCTGTAGCGCTTTGTACATAGCCGCGAAATTAAAAAGACAAAAAGGCGGAAGGGAGATATTTGACAACCTTATAATATACCCTTTCGATTAATTTCTCTTCAAAAGATATTTTTTGGTAGCAATTCATTTTCCAAAATATCCATATTGTTGGAACAATCTTACCGGCCCACAAAGTTCTCGTTATACATACAATGTGCATATCTTCTTCTATTGCACTCAAATTGTTGGATATTTTGGATGATAATTTAACTTAAATAAACTTATTTTTCACTTTACAATCACCATACGTGTTTTTAATACGAAATTCATAATACACACTATCGTAAAAATAAAATCAAAACAGTGTCTAAAAACAGCACGTATATTTCAGTTCAAAAACGTTTTTGCTTATCTTCGTTTCGTCATATCGTTTGTATTATTGCATATTTAAAATAGTTGCTATCTGCATTACTTAGAGTAATAGTTCTGTAACCAGCTCTTTTTACACTAGTTGAAGAAGTAGTTTTTATACGGAACTAGTTTTAACATTTACTGCAGGGTACTATCAACTAAAATACAAACAAACTACATTATAATAATAATAATATTGTAATGTACGCGATATCGTAATAATGATGTCATTTATTATTACAAAAAAATATCAAATTATTCATTATTTTTTTGCTCTTTGTTAGGTTTTTTTTTTTTTTATTAAATTTGTGTCCAAAAACCAAAATATTTATATAATTTTGTGAAAATTCTTTAAATATAATAGATTATAAATATAATATATTATACGATACAGTGTCCCACAACAGACGACGACGGTCACGAAGAGCATTGCCATTGAAGACAATTATTTTCTGAATAAAATTCCGGATGGAATACAATTATTTCGATAAAGTATTTATTTTCATATTAATTGAATGTGTGACGTGAATGTTATTGGATTCGCCTATATATCCGCATATATTTTTATTACAACCAATTCCATTCCATATACGTAGAATTTTTAATATAATAATGAACAAATAAGATCATGGAATTTAAAATATATTGTGGTGGGTGGTGAGAATCTGTATACGTTAATTTTTTTGATATATAATTTAATATAAATAAATTAAATTATTCGTTATAAATATTAAAAAAAAATAACATTGAATGGGAATTTCACTGGCGGTATAAAAGGTGTAGAACATCATCGTATTCTGTTGAAATACCTTTATATATTTATATACGCAGATAATTCGACACATATCTACAATACACCTACCACATCAACCGCAATAGAAATATAGGCCACGAATTGACAAAACAATGAATGTTATATAAATCAAGAACCAATATATCTTTCCAAGAGTATACATTAGTATTACTTAGGAACATTATAACGATTAATTATATATTATATAGTTTAGTTTACGAACAATATTTAAACTCTTATAATTGATCAAGTGACTTATCTAAATTATCTAGAAAAAAAAAGACTATAATTTTTAAATGGTTAGAATATTTTAAAATTAACATTTTTCATATGAAATTTTAAAAAAACCATAGCATTTTTGTTAATGATGCACATACGCTCGGCGTCTACCTACTACCACATCAAAAACGGATAAAAAATATTGTTAAAAAAAATCGATAATCTGATCCGATATGGAGCGTGTCCGTTTATGAAGCGATTCCTGAAATTTGGTAGGAATTGACAAATGCGGAAGGAAAAATTATACATAACAATTTTCATATGCAAAAAGTGTATGCGAAAATGATGCTTGAAATTCTACAAATTCGTCTTATTTGCCTAACCATGCAGCCACCATGTGACCACAAAGTTAAATTTGTATTAAAAGAAACAAGATTTCGAACCGTTGAGAATCTGTAACAGAATATACGGCATGCGCAAAATTAAGTATAGCAAACAAAAGAAGACTGCCGTATTTAACAGTTTCGAACAATGAAAAACATTCATATGGTTATATTTAAATAATTGGAGATGTTTTGACAGCTATTGTGTTGAACATTTGAACTTAATCTGTTAAAAGTGAATATCTCGAAATGGTTTTTCCAATCTTTTTCCACCAACACCTCTAATTCCACCCCAATCCCAATGGGATCTGAATATTATCAATCCTAGTAACACTGTCCGTAGTTTATCCGTAAAACATCCGAATTATATGTGGTAGTCCGTAGTTTCAATCTGCAAGGAAATATCTATTGGTTTTTTACAGATGTCCACTGTCACTTTTATATGATGAGTGCAATCCTGTCTATGGATTTTTATAAAACATATCCTTGGATTATCCGTATTTTTACGATAATAATTTCTACGGATTCTCCTTAGAAGTATTTTTCGTTCTTATTATTCCACAGAATATCCACAGAATTTATATTCATATTTTTTGTGAGCAGTGATCCACAGATTTTGATAATTATATTATTAGTATTAGCAGAATAAATTTTCTTATGATGATGATCTCAATGATCGCGGTTTGATTCAGTTTTTTTTACCGACAAAACCAGACGTTCTATGAACAAGGAATGAAGATGTTGAACGATGGTAAAAATTCGTCGATTGTGCATTTCTTTTTGTCATAACAAAAACAGTGCGGATAAAATCAATGAAAATTCTTACAAAATTCCTAGAAAATATATCGTCTTGAGTTGCTGGTTATTTTAAAAATTAAGATAATAAATTAATTGAGTGAGGATTATATCCAAATAGATAAGTGAAATATACAAAATTTGAACCACATTGTCTTGGATAATTGGTGGAATAAATTATGAATACAATACGATATGTTGGACATATTACCCTGCGACAATCCAAAGATTTCCAATTGACCTAAATAAAATACTATTATATTAAGAAGTAGAAAATCTATGAACATTCTTCGGACAAATTTTAATATATAATTTCCATATGGAAAATATGTAGATTTTTTCCACGGAAATTTTCCTCAGAATTCAAAGTACGAACACAAATTGTTACTAGGGAATAGAATTACTAAGAAAAAAAATGATCTTTTTTTAAAATTTTAACACAATAAGCATTTAAAAATAAATTATAAAGTGTAACGAATATCTGAATATTCGAAATGAACTCTATTATTATACGATATTTTTGAATTTAGTAATAATTTTTGATAGAGTTTTAGTATAGAAGTAGGAGTCAATACGGTCATCATCCTTTCGAATGATCTCAAATGGTATTTGGATATTTTCAATGCGCGATTGCTCTAGAACTATTTTTATATGTGGTTATTTTGAAATTGCGGCATTTAGTAATAAGTTTTTTTTTAGGTTGATTGAAGTGAGGTGAGTCAATATCGTTACTCCTTCCGAATGATCTCAAATGCTATATGAATATTTTCAATGGGATTCCTCTATAGAACTATTTAAACCATTTTTTTTTTTTAATTTAATAATCATTTTTATAGTTTGGCAAAAGCATGTCACAAAAATCGTCGTACGTCTTTTCTTCCTATTTTCCTACATAACGTGTTTCTATAAATAGTTTGACCTTACACTTACTAGCAATCTATTTTTTTTATATATTATAAATTAACATTTCTAATTGTAATTTTATGGTATCATTTATCATTTTTTGGAAATAAAGATCTTTCCTATATACTTTTATGGTATTATTATTATTATTATTATTATTATTTTATGTTCTTTCTAATAATCATGGCATCATCATTATAATATCATTATTATAATTATCATTAAATACGAATGACTAAAATAATTTCTGGAATTAGTATTTGTGTGCGACTGACTGACTGTAAGTACATAATATATTGTATATTGTATATATAGGCACGATATATATCACGTGTGAGAAAACAATATACGAATGTTTTGCAACAACAGGCAACAGATGAAAAGAAAACAATTACAAATAAATGATAAACTTCAAATAAATTATAAAATAAATAATTAATTTAAAAAAGAATAAAAATACATCATCGCTACTCACACACACACACACACACATACAATAATTTATATAATAATATATTAATAATAATACAAGCAACAATTAAGTCCATTGCTCTAAATAACTATTATAATTTTCTTATCAATTATTTGGTTTACTTACAAAATAGAATGAAAAAAAAACTATTTAAGTAAACTTTATTAATTATTTTACATTACAATACTTTGTAGAATGTAAATATGTTATAATTTTTTTGTTTTCTTCCAACAATTAACAATAACGAATGCTAGAAAATTTTTGTTTTTCATATTTTACAATACGATCAGCAGCAATAGCAAAGACCCACACACACACACACACACAGCACTTTACAATGTGTGATCGTTTTTTGGAAAAAAAAAATCATACTCGCGCCTCGCAATATTTAATTTAATTAAATGTAAAAACGAGACGAATTTACTATTATTTATTTTTTTCTTTCACATTGTAACTAAATATTACATATTAAATTGAATACAGACAGTGAGTGTAGCAGAAGATAAAAATATATACTAAGTATTCGTAAATATAAATACTATGTAATATCAACGGGATGTATTAAAAGTGAATTGCCAACGATGCCCAAGCAAATATGACGAATTTTAAAATCGACATTACTATAATAAAACAATATTTAAGATGCAATGGAATAGAAATCGAACTGATGGTAATTTAATTAGAAACCAAGTTCATTGGCTATATATTGTTTGAAAGCAGTTACCAAAGTAACTACAGGTGTGCTCATTAAATCATATAAAATACTTGGATTGTTGTGGTTTTCGGTGCGTTTGTAAAAATTCCTAATTAATTAAATATTTACATACGCAAATTTACTCTATATATTAATAGTAAAGATCATTGTTGACCATTTTCAAGACGGCGTCAACTAAATATTGAAAAAGACGATGTCAAATAACCAAGAAAAAAATTACTAAATACAAATTTATTAATTAAATTTCTGATTAACGTATTATTTTAACAAATGAGACAAACAATTTTGATACTAATTTGATCAAAATCCAAAATTAATACAATAATTAAATTTTATTGTTACACATTAATTGATAACATCATGAATTGTGAATTGTACCTTAACTGTTTTTATATTACTATTTGCATATATTTTTTTATTAATAATTGTTGGATAAGTCCCAGACAAATTTGATTATTTAATTGAATCAGTGAATTTATTTACGATACAATCCATAAGCAACACATTTAATACAATAAATGGTAGTCTAAATTTAAATCATAATATTACATTCGTTTATATAAACGCAGCTCAACGCTATCATTTTCCAATGGATCATTTATTGCATACCATTTCTATTCGCATAGGTATATTTAAAATTATTCGTCAAAGGAACATTAGAATGCTTAAGAAAAACCCATATATATATATATTGAGATCGATAGAATGTACCGCTCATTTGATGTGTATAATTGAAATAGAAGTAAAAATAACTTGAGAATAGTGTGCTGCACATAATCGTCTTTATGCAGATTTGATTTGGTATTTCTTTGTTACAAAATTTTAGGTATATAACAAACCATGCGGTTTTTTACCACTGCTTGTATAAAACAAATGCAATGGATGAATTAAAAATATTGACTCTTTAATTTTCAAGAAGTACTAAGCACTTATAAAATTAATTATATTATAATACATTGATTCTCTTTTATTGTCAATTATTAGCAGTAATTTCTTTCTTAGTCAAAAATTAAGATTCGTTGTTTACCATCATCCATAATGGAGTGCGATGAGTTTACTTTATCTTAAATTTCTGGTAATATTTTGCTAAAACCACTTTTCAGCGATATTGTTTTATTCAGTTTTTTCAGCTCCGTAAATTAATGACCTATCTTAAAAACAATGTTCGTTATAAATGCTAATATATTATATTAACATATGATGGATGATTTGCAAGATATTTATGTAAAACTTAAGATTACCAAATAAATTGACTAAATACATAAAAATAGCAATGGATTTGGGGTGGCCGGTATGTTTTAATACATTTTGTACTGTAACTATTATAAATAAATAAATAAATATATTGTACAATGTATCAAAAAAATATATACGGTAATTCCATTTTAAATCAGCCTATATTTCTGATTTTCTATATGATTTAGACTTTAGTTTAGTAACAGACGTTGGAATATTAAAGACGACATCGTACAATTAATTTTTGTATAGTTCTACCAAAAATTGTGGTAGCTTAGCTAGTTGCATTGGTGATAACATTCAAAATTCGGTAAAAACTTATATTCAACTCTTTCATATACACAGAGTCTTTCTAATTGTGAATAATTAATTTAGTTCATCAATTGATTGTGGTTTGTTTTTATAAGCCCCAAATATACATAAAAATTTGTTTATTATAATAACATATCCACCAATTTCAAAATGTTGCTTCATTGCGATGATGTAAAGATTATTTTTTGTGAAAAAATTCTTTGATCCAAATTGACAAATGTACGACTTTTTTTTTTTTGAATGATCCAATGGTTTTTTACTCCTATGGTATTTAAATGTTAGTCAGTCAAAACTGTAATGTGATAGTCACAATTGAACGTTTGAATATCAGTAAGAGGTTTGAATATTGTTAATTTTGGTTAATCAGAGAATATAGTGAATACTATTATACGGAACATGGGTGACTATAAAGAGCTTACCCTAATAACAATTTGTCCGTCCCTTGAAAAATGAGGAAAATTTTGTGGAAATAATCCACATATGTTCCATGGAAAAGATATATTCGAATTTTAGTCCAAAGAATGTCTATAGATTTTCCACTAAATATAATAATATTTTATTTAGATCAATTGAAATTTTTGGATTGTCAGGATAATATGTCCAACATATAATCCTTACTCTTTTTAATTTATTTTCATACTTTTTAAAACAACTGCAGCAACTCAAATCGATTCGATTTCCGAGTAATTTTGTAAAACTTTTCATGGTTTTTTTTTTGTTCTTGTTTATTACATAAAAAAAAGGCACAATCGATGAATTATTGCCATCGTTCGGGCAGCATATTCTCATTCCGTGCTCATAGAATTTCTGGTATATCGATAAAAAAAAACTGCGATTTGGCATCATCGTCATAAGAAAATTTATTCTGCTAATACGAACAATTCAATTACTTGCCAAAATCTGTACATGAACGATCCAAAGATATTGTTGTCAAATCCATCGAATATAACCACTACGACTTGTATTTTTTTTTTATATTCTACTCTTCCATCAAACCAGCATCAACAATTCAATTAATATAGGGCTTTCCAGGCAGTTACGTACAAATTCTGTCGATCCTATAAATATTATGGATTTTTTTTTTACTGAACATCCATTTTAATAAAATAATTTAACAATTTAAAAAACGTTGTGTGGTTTTGTTGTATAAGTGTGTAACGTAATTTTATATAAATTCTACTTATTAAATAGTCCACAAGACCTATTTTTGTATAGGTTAGGCAAATTCATTGCTATACCGTGTGCAATTTGGAAAGACTCTGTATATTAACTGATTTGAGGAATGGTATTTATAAAATGTGGTTAGTTTTGTAAAGACAGTTTTCTATTTAGAAAAACTTTTCCATAAAATTTTCTTACTATATATTACTTTGTGTAATTATTTTTTTTACACAACATATTTTATACGAACTCGCTGTGTGTTGTTAATTTATAATGGAATAACCTTATAAATATATAATATATTTACACAATGAAAACTAAAACATTACAATATTAAACTTCTACATTCATATAGGCAGCGGTTGTATGGGCTACAGATATACAGAGAATAGTGAATATACACACACATTTCAATTCATATATGATTGGGTAAATATTAGAAATTGTGAAATAAATGAAAACAGAAGTGAATGAGATTATTATTATTATTATTATTATTATTATTATTACTAATTTTCACGACCTATTTTCAAATTATATTATGTAGAAATAGAATTTATCAAGATATGTTGCTGTTTTTGTTGTTTTTTTTAAGAGTATGTACACGTTGTGTGTTATTTCTATTATATGTTATATCAACACGTACACGTATAAAAAATAGTAGTATATATAGACAATACAAATTAACTAACAACAGTACGAGTTACTACTATATAATAAAAAGTATTACATACATATGATGTGGAGTTTGTTGTTGGAAATATAATAATTTTTACTACATTTGTGACACATATATTTAATTATTTATTGTGTTATTATTTATATATATTTTGTATTTTGATTATAGCACATTTCATAATAGTACTATTATTTTTTAAAATGGAAAATAATAATATTAATAGTTTTGATAATTAACAACACAGAATAAATGTTAGATCCCGTGCGCGCGAGATACACGATTGTGTGTTATTATATAGAAAATTTGAAAAATATATATTTTGTATTTTAATAACAATTTATAATTTCTATGATCATGATCTTATAGATGAATGAAATGCGTTAAAAAAAACTGAATTTACTAATAAATATATAGAGAGAGAGTGGTACTCGTGTACTCGTGTACTCGTACACTATTTTATTTAACATTTACAAGAAACTGAACGAAAAAATAATATAAAGATGGAATGGCGGAATTCAAGGTCATCCTCATCAAATTATTATCTCTATTCTTTCGTTAATACTTTTACTTTTCCTTTCTCATATATATATATACGCTTTGCACCGTATATGGTGCCCCAGTAGCAATTCATCAAGTTTTTCCGATACGATAAACTTTATATAAAATGTACAAGATTAAAAACATGAAATTTGCCAAACATTATTTTAAATACAAAACTTAATTATGGATTAGAAAATTATAGTATTATCCATATGTACAAGAAGAAATGTTATATTGTCAAAGAGGTCAGTGTGTATATCTTAAAATATAAAAAATAGAGCCGAAACTCTATAACAGCAACTTGAAGTGACCGAAATTGTTGCATAAATAAATATAAGCAAAATAGTTTTGCGAATATGATTTTAAAAAAATTTTAAATATAAATATTAAATGTGAACAATAATATACAATCAATTTTTTACATAATTGTTAAACAAAAAATTATAGCCACAAGAGGAATCCACTAGGATGAAATTTAACTGGACGCTTTTACTATTTCTTATATGATTTTTATAGTACTCTCCTTTTAATCCCATTCTCAACACATAAAATATCATATATTTTATATATGAATCGGATTATAAATAGTCAGAATTGCGGTCAAATTATTGGACCACGTCCTTAGAATGTTGTGTTAATTATCAGTTTTTTTTTTAGAATTTCTTTAGCAACTCATCATTTATAATTTCAGTTACAACGTACATATCAAATTTCATCTAAATCGGATTAGAAATAGTCAAATTTGTCAGGTTATTGGCGAATGTGCTTAGAATACAAATTTCATCTGAATCGAATTAGAAATTTGTCAGAATTGCGGTCAGGTTATTGGAGAACGTCCTTTGAATACTGTTTTGAGTATACATTTTTCAGAATTTCTTTACCACATGTAATCCAAATTTCAATGTACCTGCACTATAAATTTGATCAAAATCGGATGAGAAATAGCCAAATTGGTCAGGATATTGGAGAACGTCCTTAGAATATTGTTTTGAGTATAAATTTTTTCAGAATTTCTTTAGCAACTCACCATATAATCTCATTCTCAACGTACAAATTTCATCTGAATCCGATGAGAAATGGCCAAATTAGTCAGAATATTGGAGAACGTCCTTTGAACATTGTCTTGAGTATAAATTTTTTCAGAATTTCTTTAGCAACTCACCACATAATCTCAATTTCAATGTGCATATATTATAAATTTGATCAAAATCCGATGAGAAATGGTCAAATTTGTCAGAATATTGGAGAACGTCCTTAGAACATTGTCTTGAGTATACATTTTTTCAGAATTTCTTTAGCAACTCACCACATATAATTCCAATTTCAATGAGTATATACTATAAATTTGATCAAAACCCGATGAGAAATGGCCAAATTGGTCATAATATTGGAGAACGTCCTTAGAATGTTGTCTTGAGTATAAATTTTTTCAGAATTTCTTTAGCAACTCACCACATATAATTCCAATTTCAATGTACATATACTATAAATTTGATCAAAATCCGATGAGAAATAGGCAATTTGTATAGTTGCCTGGTGGTGTATAGTTATCCAGGAAGCCATTCCATGGCTATATAATTTTAGAGAAGCTATCAATAACAATTCGTATTAGTATATATAAAAGGCTTCCATTTCAAATGAAAATCGATGGAAAAATTATTAAATTATTACGGAATTTATAATTAAATTTCATTTTCATATAAAACCAATGGTTGTTTATAATAATTTGTTAATTTGATCATTGACCGATTCGATGAGAAATGGGCATATTTTATTGTTGCCTAGTAGTCCAGGTTCCAGGCAATCATTCCTGGCTAAAATTTTTGGAGA
Source organism: Bibio marci (assembly GCA_910594885.2). NCBI lineage: Eukaryota > Metazoa > Arthropoda > Insecta > Diptera > Bibionidae > Bibio > Bibio marci. The sequence goes on along the minus strand of OU343118.1, from coordinate 27,046,653 downwards.
ATCTGTATCCCACCAATAACAATTCGTATTAGTATTAAGAAAATTCGATGAAATGTATGAATTATCAAACGTATACAAAAATTAAAAAAAAATCCGTAACGTTTGTATTAAGTAATAAAAAAAATAATTTCATATTTTCCTCGACGACGACGGCAACGGCGACGACGACTACGACGATGATGACGACGACGACGTCGAGAGGCACACGCTATTTCTAATTTTTTTTCTAATTATTTATTAAAAAAAAAATAGGCAAAAAAAGAAAAAGAAAAATACACATTTTCGAAAACGTGAAAATTATTGTATATTTTGATTACAGGAAAATTAGAAAAATTACTCAAGAGAACACAACACAACGGAAAACTCAAAAATACAACGAAAAAAAAAAATTCTGAAAATTCTTTATAATAAATTTATTAGTTTTTCCGTATGTTTGTGGTAAAGTGTAAAAGCAAATACAAAAACAATTGTGCGTAGATGTTTTCCTTTCCTTATTTTTATTTTTATTTTAATTTTCTGTTTACATTATTTTTAGTTGAATGAAAATTTTACAAAGAAATAATTTTTGCGCGTATTTTCTTTTTAATATTTTTTTTTTTTAAGTTTTTGTGAGTAGCATTCATCGGATGGATAGAATCGAATATATTGTATATATCGATGGATATGTATTTGTATAAGTCGGTCGGTGTCGGTGTGGTGCGCTGATTTTTTGATGAAATATATTTGTTTATTAAAATATTATTACGTGTGTTTATGTGTTTATGTTTTTTAACCCTTATATATCTGACAAAAGAAAAAAAACCACCCTTCAACAGAGTAGTGTCGCCGACGAGATACTGTGGTGTTATACATTAATATTTTAATTATTTGTATATAATTAAATTGGCGCGAAGATTTTAATTAATTTGTATTGATTTTATATTAGTAATTTTACAATAACAATAATGCCCAATTTGCAACATTACCCCGTTCTACGCTTATCGAAATAAATAAATAAATAAATAAATAAACATGAAATTTTATCAATAATATCACTCGCATCTGAAACATCTGGGGAATTGCAACAAATATATTTAATATACGTACGACCAAATTTTTATAATTTTATTTTAATAAACAAATATATTTCATCAAAAAATCAGCGCACCACACCGACACCGACCGACTTATACAAATACATATCCATCGATATATACAATATATTCGATTCTATCCATCCGATGAATGCTACTCACAAAAACTTAAAAAAAAAAAATATTAAAAAGAAAATACGCGCAAAAATTATTTCTTTGTAAAATTTTCATTCAACTAAAAATAATGTAAACAGAAAATTAAAATAAAAATAAAAATAAGGAAAGGAAAACATCTACGCACAATTGTTTTTGTATTTGCTTTTACACTTTACCACAAACATACGGAAAAACTAATAAATTTATTATAAAGAATTTTCAGAATTTTTTTTTTTCGTTGTATTTTTGAGTTTTCCGTTGTGTTGTGTTCTCTTGAGTAATTTTTCTAATTTTCCTGTAATCAAAATATACAATAATTTTCACGTTTTCGAAAATGTGTATTTTTCTTTTTCTTTTTTTGCCTATTTTTTTTTTAATAAAAAATTAGAAAAAAAATTAGAAATAGCGTGTGCCTCTCGACGTCGTCGTCGTCATCATCGTCGTAGTCGTCGTCGCCGTTGCCGTCGTCGTCGAGGAAAATATGAAATTATTTTTTTTATTACTTAATACAAACGTTACGGATTTTTTTTTAATTTTTGTATACGTTTGATAATTCATACATTTCATCGAATTTTCTTCCAAAACAATATTGTAAATATTTGCAATTGGTATAGAGAAGAAGAAGAAGAAGAAGAAGAAAATAAAGTTTTGATTGCTGTCGTGCAATAACAATTCGATGTGAGTAATGTAACAAATTAATATTTTTGATGATTGATGATCATGAATAAAAAAATAATTAAACTTTTTTTTATCATTTCACGTAATTATAATTATAATCGTACACGATTTTTCACCAATTATTTGTATTCAATTAATTATTACGTTAGTTTTATGTTTTTTATTATTTATACATAATTATTATGCGTTAAAAGTTAAGTTTACTGATGAATATATACACCGTCGCCCACATATGGTCAATATCCGATTTTAAATTATTTAAATATTTATAAAACAAAAACTATATGGATGTGTTTTTAACAGTGAGAATAGCAGAGCTGAGGAAAATACTAATATATATTATTTCAAATGAAAATGTTACAGAAATATCGATAATTCGATGGTTTTTATGTTTTTCCAAGTGCATATAGTGTGAGTGCCTATAGATTGTCTTACGATGTGCTGTGCAATGAAACCATGAAGAATTATATCTTGATGATTGAATTACTTTAAACCGAAACTATAACATCAATTTATCCGTTTCAGGAAAGAATTTGATTTTTTTGTATTACATTTTCAATTTATTTTCTCATCTGATTTCTTTTCGTCTAATTATATATTTTGATATTAATCCAGAAAAAAAAGCTAAGATTTTCGTAGAATAAAAAAATTCAACATTTTGTCAAAAACGTAACAAAATAAAAAAATAATTAGAATTCACAGATAGAACACGATTGTAAATTAGAATGACACAGTTTAGTTTTTTATGTTATGTTATTTGAGCACGACTGTATAAAGATTATCATTTAAAAATATACGAGAAACAATTAAATTAAGTTAGTTTGGTGACGGCGGGATGGATTAAACAGCATCGACAAACAAATGCTATTTTACAAATTGCAAGCATTTTGCGGCATTAATCAAAAAAACTTCTTGACTGACTAGTTTTAGTTTAGTTGATCTATGAGGAACAATATATACACAATAATAATTATAAATCATTCGATTCCTGATTTCTATCACGTCTTACCATTACGAGAACAGCGGTTCAATGGAATAGCAAAGGTAAAACTCGGAATATTATCTAATGCCAAACATTTTTAAATACTATTAAATAATAATATCAAAATCGATAAATTATTATATTACTCTATAAAAGTACATCAAATTTATATTAAATCATCCATTAGGCAGCATCGTAAGTAACAACATCTATTGGAATAAATTTAAAAAAAAATAGAGCAAATTTTTAAATTTGAAAATTCGTTAAATTACGATAATAATAAATAAATAAATTCGAATTTTTTATATAGGCGAAATAAATTCAATTGTTTTTTCTTTTCTCTCGTGTGTCATCAATTTTTTTATTTCGCTATTTACTATTGCTTGGTTTTTGTTTTTCTTGTGTCAGTCTCGTCGTCGTGTGGTAAATAGAAAAATAGGAGAAAAAAAAAAATAAATTGCATATTAATCATTTAATTATTTTAATAATTAATATAAAGAATAGATAATTTATTATTTTTTAAATTTATAAACCGAATATTAATATTTAATATTATTTAAGTTTTATTTCGCATAATATTAGTACAGTTTAGTGAATGTGTTTAAAAAATGCCTATACAATAGATTTTAACTTTCCATTTCCATTGGTTGTTAATGATGTGTGTAAAAGTACGTAAGTGGTGCTCCTCACTTATTTTTTATTTTATACATTTAAATATTGTAATTGTTTTAATTATTTTTATTTTATTTGTTTCCCAACACATTACAATTTATAAAATAATTAATTTTATTGGAAATGATGGTATAGATTTTGAGATTTTTAAGAATTAAATTCTGATTTTTTTCCTATATGCAAGCGCAAAAAAAAAAAAAAATGCGATTGTGTCTGTGGTGACGCCGCAGTGGCAGAAATTTTAAATAGCATTTATTTTTGTTGTTGTTCTTGTTGTAGTTCTTGTTGCGCTTTTTGTATTTATGTTTAAAATTGTACCAAATTATTTCGGACAAAAAAAAAAAAAAGTAATAAAATAAATATATTTAATTTGATTTGACACAACATTTATTTACATTTTCCTAATAATAATATTAAAATTAATTTATTTCTTTTTTTCTCATTTTAGCTATTAGCAAATGTGTGGCGCTGTTCAATTTTGTTATTATTTTGAAATGAAATTGTAAAATGAACTGTGTGTGTGTGTGTGTGTGCAGAATATCCATTCTTCTGTTACCGGCGGCTTTTCTATTGCGGCTAATTTGGAGAAAAAATGAATTGGTGAGTACCACCTTTTATTTATTACATTTTAATTATCGTTTATATCGTTTTATCATAATATAATATGACTTTAATTATTTATGCAGAGTATATTTTGCTTTATTTTACCTATATTTAAATTTATAACATAAGAAAAAACTATATTATAAAGTTTAACCAATTGTAGAATATATAAAATACAGCCAGTGTTAAAAATATATTCGTTAAAAAAGAAATTTTTTTTTTTTTATGTAACTCTGTTTATACCTTGTTTACATGCACGCAACGGCGTTGTAATAACGAAACGGATGACTGCTTTAAATTCAATTTAATAAGGTACCACATTAAAATAGTAACTTTTAATATTACTCAAATTGAATATATGGTAATTCCATTGAATGCCGATAAATTACCATGTAATTTTCATCCGTACGTTAAAAATATTTGTTTGAAAAGGATTTTTGCTTGTGTGGGCTTTACATTGTATATAATTGAGATATATATTGCAGCCAGAGTAGAGTACAAAACACGGTATTAATTGAAAATTCAAGATACATACAGTACCTGTATAGCGTTTTTGTATTGCTGGCGCAAAACCGAGAGACATTCTGTGTACATTAGAATTTATTTATATTTGTTTGGCAAATTTTCTTTTAAAATTATCACTTGATTTATTTACTCTTTACTTTACTTTCAAAAGAAAAAAAAAAAAAAAAACATTGTATATATAATTTTGCAAACCGTATTATTTATTATATGGAATAAAAAAAAAACCCGATTCAATTAAATGAAGATAAGCATATTTTTTACACTATTTTATTTATTTATTTATTTATTTATTTATTAGTTATTTTTTATTACACATTACAAAACATATGCACACACACACATAAGTGTAAATGAAAAACTTACAATAAAGAGCCTATATAATATATATTGTTTTGTGGAAATATACAAAATACACACACAAATACTCCCATAAATATATTATATCACAAACAATTTGCAATAACAAATAATCTATGGTAATACAAAATAAATTAAAAGCACACACAATGGAAATACATAATTTTATTTTTCTATATATTTTACGAAATGTTTATTGTTGAGCAATTGCACGAGAAAGATTAAAAAAAAAAAGTTGCTATTTTGTTGTTGTTGTTATTGTTTTTTTTTTTTTTTTAATATTTTCAGCCTTGAAAGTTTTAATTACAACACATTGTTTCGTTTTACTAGTTTTTTTGTTTTTTTTTTTTTATAAAATTATGGAAAATATAGCGAATTTATTATTTGTATCTCTCTGTTTTTATAGTAGCGCTAGAGCTAGAGACACATATAAAAAAATAAACCAAAAATAATAGTATAAAAATAAAAAGAAAACATTATTTGAAACAACGTACAAAGAAAAACAATTCATTTAATAATTTTTACAGAATAAAATTGTCTTTTGTTACACAAATAACAATTTACAATTAGACATTGTTTATGTGTGTGTGTGTGTGTGTGTGTATAAAACTAGATATAATTGTTTTTATAATTTGTTTAATGTATTTTTCTACGAGTATACAATAAATTCTATACCAATATTGTTATTAGTAATTTCTATATTAACCTCTATTGGTCTTTTCAATTAATTCTAATATTAAAATTCTGGACAAATTTCACGCATATATGATATGAATATGGCAAATTCGGTTGGTAATATGATAACAAAAAAAATCTAAACAAAATTTTTCCACTGCGTTTTTGGTGTGGTCCGTCCGCAACCGCATACCGAAAGGGTTAAATCAACAACGCAGTCATTCTCATATTACGTTACATTTTTAAATTGTGTTTTTTTTTTTAAATAAATAATATGAAAACAAACTTAAAAAATTTTATTGTTATTATATAAATTGTAAAAATAATATAATTCCCTAGTAACATTTTGGGGAGAAAATGTAATTGTAAAATTCGACGCAAATTTAGTATACAACGTAATTTTTTATTTTTTTTTCCCAATTCTACGACCTATGTAAAATTAAATTAAATCCATATATTCATTTAAAGTTGTGCGGTTAATAGTTAATATTAGTTTTTATAATAAATTATATTAAATTGCTATTCATACGATACACGAACGAACACTTACTTTATGATGAAGCAAAAATACGCTATTAAATTACCACAAATTTATTAAGAACACATAAGGAGAGCATCAGTGGACCTTCTTGCGTCGTTAAAGTGCAGGAATTAATTTATAAAATCAAAAGAACACATCAATAACACATTAAATTTAATTAATAATTATTAAATTTTTAGTTGAAAAAAAATTATTTTAAAAATTTTTGTGACTTCAATAAAAACATTGCATCGTTTGTGTGAGCAGCTCGAACGAATAAAAATCGTTCCAACGATCAGTCGACATAAAAATAATCGTATAAACATCACATTATAATCTCTATTGATCTATCATCTCTTCGTTTTTATTATCGTTTATAATTTTATAATATTCTTTCATTGTAGGACAATTCTTTTGTGAACATATTCAATTTCAATTCATATTTATTAATCCAACTGAAGCTGCTCATGGCATCTAATAAACATTCATTACAGCCAAAAGTTGGTGGTAAATTATTAATTATTAATTATGAATTGTTTGAACATATTTTACATACCGAAAATTTCAGATCTTTGCATTATGTTTAAATTTACCAAATATTTAAGCGGCGACAATTTGTCTGTGTTGCTGTGGTGGGATACACTTAAATATGTTCATATCTTCAGAATTATATGTAGGAAAAAGTTTTAAAAATTATACACCCATAAATTTATAGACGAATGCTTTAAAATGAGATACAACATACCATGATATAAATATAGGATTCTGGGTCAGTGATACATTTCCATAGCAAAAGAGTATCTCTTTAGATTTTAATAATTATTTAATATTGTACATCTAATGCATTACAACATACTGAAATTTTAAATTGAATCATCCATATGGGGATTACGTAATTTAACAATGTAATTTTATTAACATTATTTGTGACCGCATTTGTCAATTAAATTTTGTATTATTCTTGCTTGAAGTTTGAAGATTTAAATGGAAAAATGCAGAGATAATTTTAACAATAAGTTATTGTATTTCACATGAGTTTAACAATTATTTAATAATTTAACATTTTATCGAATTTATCCATTAAATTTGACAGTACCCCCCTCGCCACAAGTTTGTTTAGTTGTTTATATTTATATTTGTAATGTTAAAAAAATTGGCTAACAATTTGTCCGTACTTTGAGAAATGAGGAAATTTCCATGGAAAAAATATATTGAAATTTATCCAACGAATGTTCATAGATTTTCTACTTCTTAATATAATAGTATTTTGTTTAGGTCAATTGAAATCTTTGGATTGTTTGGCTAATATGTCCAACATAAATATATCCGTGGTATATTAATTAATAATTTATTTCCGCAATTATCCAAGACAATGGTTCATATTTAGATATAATCCTCACTCTTTTTATAATCATAATTTTTAAAACAACCAGCAACTCAAATCGATCATTCCGCGAACATAGAACTTCTGATCTATGGGTAAAAAACTGAATCAAAACCACGATTTGGCATCATCGTCATAAGGAAATTTATTCTACTAATACGGACAATTGACAGGTATTATTTGCCAAAATGTACATAAACGATCCAAAGATATATTTGTCAAATGGATCGCTGCTCACAAAAAATATGAATATAATTTCTATATTATATATTCGGATATTCTGCGTGGAATAATAGCAACGAGAAAGAATTCTAAGGAGAATCCGAAAGGAAATATTCGCGGATAATCCAAGGACATTTTTTATAAAAATCCATGGACAGGGTTGCGCTATTATATTCAGATAGATTATCGTGGAAATTCGATGTTGTTAAATAAATTATATTATTTGTAAAAATTACCATTAAATTTAATTTTACATATATTTTACTATAGAAAAATTTACTATGAAATAAATTAATATTTAAAATATTAGATAATAAATTTTCGACGCAAAAGATGTGACCGATTTTCGAAATTTAAAGAAATTTATGATTCGATTTGAATGGTACAACCAAATGTATACAATATCAAATATGGAAAGAAATGCTTGTGAAACAATTTTTAAAAATCTTTTGTCTGAAAGAAATTGGAAAATTTAATTATAATTTGTAATTATAAATTTATACAAAATTAAAAATCGATTAAAGCCAATTTTCCGGAACATTTCCATTCATTTTCATTTCAATTGTATATAGTCTCCTATACTTTCGACTCGGGCTATACCACAAAAATATATATCAAGTGCAATATTGCAATCTGTAAACTTATTTATTTTTTTTGTTACGCTTCATCATCAACACCACTTAACACAGATACACGATATTATAAGCAAATTATAAAAATAGATTTATTTAATTGATGATCCGTCCGTGGTTCGATTGTATGTATTATTCGGAAATTATTTTTGGTTATATGTATGTATCGATCGGTTGATCTGACCGAATTCACTTTATATAATTAAAATACAAAATTTTCTGCACAATTTTCTATACAACATTTATAGAGTATTCATTCATTAGGTCACCCATTATATAGTTGAAACTACAATACATATATTTAACAATATAACACTTTACACAAATTACGCAATTCTGTTTGCTCACATTTTATCTCACCATTTTATTAGGAAATTTCAGTAAAATCTTTTATTTATAGAAAGAATAAGAAAGTATAGTTTACATTATTTAATAAATAATAAATAATAATATATAATTAATCAAAAAGGAAACCAGTAAGTTTTACACTCTCACTATAATACGTTTCATATATATATGCAGATATGTGCATTTGCATTTATATTATTATAATTGTTTTATTACATATTGTATGCAACATGCAGTTTATGCATTCGTATATGTGTATTACTCGTAGAGTTATTTAGATATGCATTTATTCGTATATAACTTATACTTATATGTATGTCGCTATGTAGGTATATGCAATGCATTTAATTTAATGCTATTATATGCATTTTATTATATACAAGGTGTCACAAATTTCGACGGCAATACGAAAACACACGGTTTTCTGGGTCATTTTGCGTCGAAAATATTATATAACATTTTGGTCGATTCGACTTCGTTACAAAGGTGCACGCAAATAACCAAATTTTCAATCAGACCGTGTTTTTTCCACTCTACTGGGATCAATATCTCAATAACTAATATTAACCGATGTTAAATTGGCGATACACTATTAGCATTAGCATACGGAGATCTTTAATTTTAACGTTAAGGATAAGGTAATTCGGGCATGTGGTTCTACAGATACTTACAGGAATATTTACAATTAGCTGAACGCTATTTTTTATTTTTGAAAGTTTGTTCAAGCATAAGTCAAAAAATCATAATGAAAAATTTTTTTCGGTATAAAGAGATCTTTAATTTGACGTTGTAGGATAAGGTAATTCGGACATGTGGTTATCCAGATACTTACAGGAATGTTGACAAATAGCTTAACACCATTTTTTTTATTTTTGAAAGTTTGTTCAAGCATAAGTCAAAAAATCATAATGAAAAATTTTTTTCGCTATAAATTTAAAAATTTGCCACATTCATAAGTTTTCGTTTAAGCTATCAAACATTACGATAGGTCTTAAGTGGTTCCACAGATATTCATAAATAACTACAATGAGACATAAAATTGATTTTTGCAATGAATAAATTTTATCCAGAAAACTGCACACAAACAAACGATCACACAAAATTGAAAATTTGGGGCTCTTTCACTACGAATCGAATAGATAACAACGCTTATCAATAGACTGAATCAATCAAAGTGTTTGTCGTTCCGAAGTCCGAGAATCGACCAAAATGTTATATAATAATATGCTCGACGCAAAATGACCGCGAGAACCTTGTGTTTTCGTATTACCGTCGAAATTTGGGACACCCTGTATATATATATATAGATAGATAGATGCACATGCACAATAGATAGGTATATAACAAACTAATAGTATATATATAAGAACTACAAAAATTACGTAATCTATAATGTTATATTGTATGCACATTGTAATATTGGGTATAGTGAGTGGTTTGTGTATGTTATTTTGCACTGTTCTATCACATTTTTAATGCCAACAATAATAATAATAATATATTAAAATACAATATAATAATATTCTCATATAGCTGTAACATTCTCTTTCCGTTCATTATAAGTGCAGTGTTTTTCATTTTTTTTAATTTAATTATTCATTTAATATGCAATTTTATGAGGCTGTGTGTGTTGCATTTTTTTATTGTGATTTTGTATTTTCATATCACGTTCATACATATTTTTTATTATGATACTCCTACAACATTTTATTATTACTTTATTATTAATATATTATTTTGATTTATTATACACATTTTGATTTGATTTTAAAATTGCATAATTAATAGAACACACACACACACACACACGCACACACAAATCAATATTAATTAAATTACAATAATTTTAATTTATAAATTTATCATTTTATGTATTCTCAAATAAGGGCATTTTTGGTTAATTAAATTATTATAAGAATTGAATTAATTTTTGTATAACAATTTCTATTTCTATTATTGTAATTACAAAAAAATGGTATGAATTCAATTATGGTAAATTTAAATATAATATTGTGAATTTTGATCAGAAATATGACAACAAAAGTGCATATCAACATGTATGTAGCGCCATATTAACAAAACAAACAACTTCATAATTTAATAACAATATTTCTTATAAACTACGTGTGCGTTATGTACGCACACAACACCGGTTCGAAAGATAATTGATAATTACTATCAGTAGCTTTTAAAAACAAACTTTTCCCAATGTTTTTTTTTTTTTAGTTATTTATAAATACCATCAAAAGAAAATTTCTTCTCCTTTTGATCTTTGCAATCCTAGAATCGAGTCATTTTTTTGAATTGTCATAATTGTGAAAGTGTTGTGCTACGGTGCTTCCAACATTTCATTGGTAGGCGCTTTGCGACATAAGAGGTCAGAGCATTGTCTTGCAAAATAATCATGTCTATATTATTGGCACATTCAGATTTCAACAATTTATAATATACATCTTCTGGTTCCAGGTACACACATCAATTCAATGTTCATTTATGGCATTATCAAAATCAATCAAATTGTTTTTTTATCACGTGATAATACACAATAAAAAAAAAAAAAAAGGACTTTGTTTGCTGATGCTTTTCAATTAATACAAGATGTTTTCGATTTTCTTTGCCTTTTTCATACAATTCATATACCCATTTTCTTTCCTCTCCATTTAGCTTTTCACATTGACTGTAAACCACTTGAAATTTATGACTTGACTTGACTTACATAAATTTATTGAATCTGTCAGTTTGTTGCGTTTTGCATCCATCCATTTTCATATATAGAATTTAATATTCGGTATATTCAAAAATTTGTTTTTGTCATGGTTTTCCACATTCTGTGTCATCATATACCCACATCAAAATGCACCACTTTCTGTAACTATACTTTTGTGTACAGTTCCAAGAATACAAAATGACTTTTATAGTGTTATTTATTCCCATCTGCCACACTCTTCGCTGCTGATGATGAAATATGATCTTTGAATCGTTTATTAAATAGTAATTTTTTGTCAATCTTTGAATATCATATTTTCACTCCGTTTAAAAGATCTCTCCAGCACATTTTTTTTTTTTTTAAATAACAATATATTCATTCTAAGAATTTGGTTATTAATTTAAATGTAGCAGTTGATTTTCTGCAATATTTACTGCAGATTTTTTTGCAAATAAATATACAATGGAATTGGATTTCAAACGGAATCTCCAATGCAATGATGGTGTGCGGGAGTAGTGTAAACAATGCACACGTCTTAATTGAAATGAATATTATTAAACGGTGCAACTTTTCTAATTGTTTTTTAAGCGTAACCAAACAATATATCTATCCATAGCATGTTGATCTTATGATCGTCATGTGCATCCCATTGTGTATCGATCTTACATAAAAACCAAAGTTCCTACGACACACAGCATAAATGCTAAACCTGCCTTAGGAATTGTTTAAATTATCCAGTTAATATTACTGTTTAAAGTAAATCCTATGATATTTTACTTGATTAGTTCAATTTTATTATGAAATGAATTTGAAGGAAATTGTAATTGATTTGTATTTGTGAGAAAAAAAAACCATAGTTTTGTTTTTAGTTTATTTATAGATAAACTCACGCCATTAATTTCAGTGATGGTCATATAGTTAGTTAGTATAAGATCTCGATATAAGTGTGACCACCAAGATCATTGTAAAATCATCTTTTTTTACACACATGGGTCTACGTTTATTGTGTGCTTACAAGGGAACAACCACCCGAGGTATCGTACTCCGAATCCAATGAAATTTGGTTGTAGTACTCACAAAAGTATAGAACAAAATTAATTTTTTTTTCCTCAATTTCACTTTCATGGCGGTAACGATCCCTCCGAAGGACAACAAAACATGATATTTTATAAAAATCTATAACTTTTGATTCCGAAATGCCACAATAATTTTTGAAATTGGAAATAATATCTAAAGTGTGCTTCATTTTACAAAAAAAAAAAAATAAAATTCTTAAAAATTAATTAGATTTTTATCACGTACACAGAGTGTATCAAAAGTATCGAAATTTAAAAAAATTGTATAAAAAAATTGTGAATTTATACTTATAACTTTGTTAGGAGTAAGTTTTTTAAAAAATTACTTTAAATAAAGTCGATGGAGAAATTGTTCACCTTTAATTTGAGCCATAATTTTTTAATATAGGGTTACCCGTTATAAAGTTATGTATATTTTTATAATTGGATGTTTCATATGTTCAATATTTTTGATGGTAAAATTTTTATTTTTATGATTTTATCTGTGGTAAAGTTGATTGGAAGAATCTAAAAGTGATGTGATTTTGGCTATTGAACAGCTGCTCAAAATAGTCTGAACACAGTCTGTCATTATTTCGGTATGTATACTTATTTAATCGTTAGGAAAGTGATAATTTGGGTGGCCTGACGAGGTGAATAATTTCAATGGTAAAAGAAGCACGTATATATTCTAAACTCATTGGCTACAATTTTTGAGATATCAGTGCAACATTTTTCCGAATATGACTGCAAATTTTGTACTACGCACGCAGTACGAAAGGGTTAATGCAAACATAGTCTGTTGCGCCACACACATCACATAAATTAAGTACACTAACACAATTTTTTTTGTTTTGTTAGTATTTGTTATGTACATATTAAATTTGTTACTTAATCTCTATTATGTGCTGCAGTATTATGGTATAAGAGTAAAAGTAATGTAATAATACTAATAAAATTAATATGCGTTTGCTGATTAGTGTGGCAAAAAAAAAAAAAACCAGAGCAACGACAACACCAACAGCCAGCAATAAAAGAGAATGTTAGTTAATATATAAAAAAAAATTAATATAAGCAATAAGATTAAATAAAATATTTTCAATTCTATATGTTCAATTCAATTACTTTCACTAACCCAATTTTTTCTTATTGCATGTTTTTAGATAATAATTTTTGTTATTTTTTTTTTTTACATATATATGTTTCTATGTGTGTGTGTGTGTGTGTTTATAAACTTTGAATTTATTGATAACGAAATACAATTTTTAGAGTCTAGTTAGTGAATAAAAAACGAAATATTTTTGATTTGAATTTATGTTAAAATAATTGTAAAAAAAAAAAAAAAAATTAGATTATGACCAAAATTGGTTGGTAATGGTATGGTGATGGTGGTGGTGTGGTATTTCTTTATTTATATATTGTATTAGACAATATTTCCGATTCTGGTTCACACACAACTGCGACCACAAAATTTTCTATACAAATGATTTAAATTAAATTTAATTAAATATGTGTGATTTTTGATTATAAGCATAATTAAAAGGAGAGATAGAAAGAGTGTGTGTGTGAGTAAGATCTTGACACGAAAAAAAAATTTAATAAATTTTTTGTCTGATAAGATATATTAGTTACAGGCACAGGTATGCGACGTCGAGAGATACCTTATAGTAAACGAAAATTAATAATTAATGATTTTGTTACAGACAATTTTTCTACGCTATAATATTTTATAATATAGTTTTTGATTGATAAAAGCAAAATTAAAAAGAGTGAACAAAAATATATTTCTTCTATTCGTTGACAAATCCCTCGTGTAAAAACAAAATATTTTTATCTTTTGTAAAATTATATGCTATTTTTGTTGTTGTTAATTTTACAATATTTTTATGATTCTTATTTATTTTTTTGTTTTGTTGATAGTAGTAAAATTTTTGATATCTTAACGTGAAATTTTTTTTAATTGAATAATTTCAAAAAGTTGTTTATTTCATTCTGTTATTTCGCAGTACGATTTTTAATTTTTTTTTTATATGATAAGTTTTTGTTTTCTTGATGATTATTATTAAAATAATAATATCTAATTGTTTTGCGTAACACACACACACACACAGAAAAATATGGTTACATGTGCGCACCAAACAAATATACTCGTATATTCGGTCACCGACACAGATTACATAAAATTGGTAATAGTTATGTTACATTTAATAACATTTTGATGTTTGAATTTTTATCTATTTAATTAAAATCGTTCAAATGTGATGCAGGATGATGGGGGATAAAAAAAATATAAATCATATCGAAAATAGACTTAAATTCATCAAATATATATAATTTCAATTATAGTTATCAGAAATAATTTTATTAATTTCAAGGAAATTTTTTAGTGTGAACGTAAATTTTATAAATTTCTACTTTTGCTATCAAACGTCTATTTATTTCAATGCGTTGTTGTTCTTTTTATATCCACCACACTTTTCCTCAAAGGTATATCTCATATTCATCGTTTGATATTATAAATATCAATTTGTGGTTGCCCATAGCTCGTTTCATTACCAATTGTCTTACACCATCGCAGGAATCTTCGAAGGTGCACTTATATGTACAAAAACTTGTAGCCAAAGATGTGATGACAAACGCGCCACTCCTTTCGCGTACACATCCTCTTATCGAATTTTTTAAAAAACATTTGGTTATTTTGAATTAATTCTTTTTATTTATTCAAAATAATTTATTTCTTTTACCAATGCAAATGCAGAGTTTTTCTAAATATAAATCAAATTACAATTTTCACATCATCAGTATAGAAACTATGTTCGTATGACATCGGTATACAAAAGTCTTTCGAATCTTACTTAATATCAGCAAACTTCAAATAGAAAATATAGTCGTAGCCAAATACGGCGAAGTGTTAAAACACAGTATTTAGTCAAAATTTGAATGATCACACGATATTCTCGTCTCGATGACGACGATAGATACAATGAAGTAAACATTTCATAACTTTCTGGCTGACTTTGACCTTTCACTTCTTTTATCATCCATCACCATAATACCATGCCTTCTAAGTTTAAAAGGAAAATATAATGTTATTAGCTCTCTTTATTCGATGTTCATTTTTATACAGATATAGAGTATAATGGTTTTTTTCTACCATAAGAATTACATGAAATTTTGACACAACATCAGACAAAGTACCATACAATACCGAATTGGCACAGAAAAATACAAAAGTAAATAATAAATTGTGTTTTAAAATTGGAAAAAAAAAAATTATAGCTGAGAATTGTAAATTTCTGAAAAAGTTTATTTTATAAATGTCACACAAGTGTTTATTTATGGTTTCGGTTTCCGCGAATTAAAAATAGGTTCATGATGATATTACTGGCAACGCTAAAGCAATAACTGTAATGCGAATTCTATATAATACGTTGACTAGAATACGAGGATAAGTGTAAAATTACATGCCATCAAGGTGTCGTGGGCTTGTCGGTATAAATCTTAGACGTTAAAAAATCTAAAGAAAAAATCATCTCAAGATGTTAAATTGCATGATTTGGACGGCAAATTACCAAAACGGAAAATTACCGAACCAGGAAATGAATCTTCCACTAATTGAAATGTTTCTCGGACTGTAAAGCATGTGGCACCGTTTTATTGCAACCACATCCATAATTTGTAATTTAGGTACAATGTACTGGATTATTATATTACGACAACGAGCACCATTATCTGTTATTACCTGAACCGTCGCATTAACGAAAAAGAATCGAGAATTTCTGGAACACCTTTTATAAACCTAAAAACATAATAATGTCTGGTGTAGCTAAAAGGTGCGTCGGTTCTTTTAAATACCCATACTGTGATTGTGTTTAAGTAATATATCCATTTTTTTCCAATTATTCTTACATTTATTATTATAACTTTTTATGCCAATTGCTCAAGTGAGGTTTTTTATAAAGTGTAAAAACTTTTTTCCAATAAAATGATTGTTGTTTTTTCGTGCATCGGATAGTAGAAGCACCAATAACCGGACCGTTATTAGGGTTAAAATAATAATAAAACAATTTTTTATATTGTTTATAAAATTACTGGGTATACTCGGGTACCTATCCCCAGTTACTGGTGCTTCTACCCAATATGTTCTAATTATTTTTTTATGAAATTTCTCATAAAATAAAGCCTCTCTCTATCTCTCGCTATACTAGAACATTTATATATTACAAACAATATACATTACTGAATTACTAGTCTACCCCCAATTGCTAAAAATTATATATAACCAAATATTAGTTTAAACTTTAAAATTTCACGACGTCACGACACACACACACAAAAACATGATTTTCTTTTGTCAACACTCAAATGAAGTAATATAATATAAATAAAATAAAAAATTGAAAATGCAAATTTAATGGAAATAAAAAATTGCAAAAAAAAAACTGTATAAAAGAAATGTGTGTGTGTGTGTGTGTGTGTGTTTTTTATTTTATTTATTTCGTCCTTTTTCATAAAATAATGAGGGTTCTCCTCAAATACAAATCTCAACTTTATTCTCATATATTAATATTATGCGGCATTAATACAATACAATTTTGTATATAAATATAATATATAACAGCCATAATTTGAATTTGGCATTATATACCACCTATTCATATTTGCATAAATAACACACACACACCGTGACAAAATTTATACGCTTCGGTCAATGCGAACCCTATAATTTTTATAATTTAAAAATCACTATAAAAACAAAGGTCAATCTTGAATTAATTCCGTATTTTATAAAAAATTGACAATCAAGTCTGCGGTAAATGAACTGAAGAACCGACGACGGCGAGATAGAAATATGAACCAAACTATATTTCTATAATCTATAATCAATACCATTGTTACATTTATATAATCCCAAAATTTCTCATATATTCAAATTATATACGAAAAACATTCTATAATTCAGAATATAAACTATTATATAGGAGGTTCGAATCACCTTTTTCGGTCACCGTTCGATTCATGGTTCCTCACACCATCATAACGTTCAGACGATATACGATACTGTTATGGCATTGACTGTTGCTGCAGTAGAAACAATTAACATGGACAGAAGTGTTAATACAGTGTAATGATTATATATAATAAAAATAATAATAGCACTTTTCGGCAATTGAAAAATATAGAATTTTTGCAAATGTGCATATTACTTTCATTTTTAAATTAATGAATTTAAAACAGCTGCTTCTATTCTTAAATTATAAGTCGTTATAAGTTATAAGTCGGTCTATATAGTTAATCGCTTTCTGTAATACATAATATATTTATTAAGAAATAAATGGTGTAACAGTTAAGTAAAAATGATGTTGTGATAAGCAAACGATATGCAACGCATTTGTATAAAATAATATATAAACAACCAACAAATAACAAATAAATAAGATTGTTAGTAATGTAAGTTTTTGCGGCCGTACACACAATCACACGTAGCCACACAACGCAATAAAGAAAATAAATATATTATAATAAAATGAAAATAGTATGCGTTAAAACGAGAAATATAGAAAGAAAAAATACCTTTTTCAAGGTTAAAAAAAAAATTTGGTTATTTTTTTCTTGTTCTTCATTAATAATATGTGAGAATTTTGCAAATCCATTGTATATGCTAATTTTGTTGTTCTTACAAATATAACTTGTTTGTGAATCAATGAGATGATGCTCTCTGGCATTGTCGTACCACAAACTTTTATATACCCATTTATATTTACAAGAAAAAACCTTTTACTTTATTTTAAGTAATTTGGCGCTGCTTTTATATTATTAACACATTGAAGACGGGTGACGTTTTTTTGACGTTTTTTAGAATTTCAAGCAACAATGTATAAAAACTGCAATTATAAGTAAATAAAACAGTACAACGAAGAATTGTTGTCATAAATAAACATGTGCATTATATAGTTGGACACTAAAAAAACCCATCATATTCAATTCAGTGTTATATTTATTTTAAAAAGTTATAAATTTGATATTTTCAGGGAAGTGAATAGTTTAAAATGGAGGATCAATTTTTTGAATTTATAAAAGAATTTTGTGCAGATGCGTTGTCTGATGTAGAAAATGATGTTGTAGGTGAAAATAAAACAATTGGTGATAGTGACAGTGATGATAGTGACAGTGATGATTTCGTTAGAACTGGCTGTGGAAAATAAAGAAATACTTGTCCCTTATCGAGCGATTCAGATTTCCAGTGAAAGTTATAAAGATTTTCAAATTACTGGAAAAATACCTCGATGGTCTAGGGAAGACAAAATTTCTGTCCTTGAGAATTTTATTGGAAACTCAGGATTTAAGCAATTTCCTGTGAATCATTCTTCCATTAATGAAGTCGCAATTTTGTTCTTTGGAAATGATTTTTTTTTTAATTACTTTGTCGTGAAACTAACTTAAAATGAAAGTAAATGGAAGCAACGTGCTAGGACTTTAAAGAAAAGAAATGAAAAAATTCTTGGCCATTATTATTCTTATGGGACATGTAAGAAAAGATCATTTTAAAGATTATTGGTCTACAGATCTATTTCTAGAACCTCCTATTTTTACAAAACTTATGAGTCGGAACAGATTTGAGCAAATTTTACAATCATTTCATTTCAATAATAATGAATTGCAACAAAGTTCACAAAATAGACTCTTTAAAATTCAACCTGCTGTCGATTATTTTACAAAAAAATTTAAACTTATTTATAAGCCAACCCAAGAAATTTCTTTGGATGAAGCTATGATTCCATGGCGCCGAAGATTAAGATTTAGGACATATAACCCGGGTAAAATCGTAAAATATGGTATTCTCGTTTGCGTTGTATGTGAAAGCACTACAGGATATATTTGAAATTTCGGAATATATTCAGGACTTGGGAAACATCTAGAGGAAACAATTTGTTCTATATCACAACCGTATCTTGATCAATGGTACCACTTGTATCAATCATAATTATTATAATAGTGTAATCAATTGCTGAAAATTTATTAAAGAGAAAAGTACGAGTATATGTGGAACCATTCGAGTAAACAGAGGACTGCCATCAGACCTTAAATCAGAAGAACTAAAATTGAAACGATTTGAAATGATATTTAGAAGAAATAATGAGATACTGCTACTTTCATGGTAGGATAAAAGATTAGTTCATATGGTTTCAACAATTCCATGAAGCTGGCACAATTGAAAAACAATGTAGAAATGGTAGTACAAAAAATAAGCCTATTTGTATCGATAAATAATATAATGCTGTCATGAAAGGAATGGATAGAGCAGATCAATATTTGTCTTATTATTCCATACTCCGCAAAACACTCAATTGGTCAAAAAAAGGTGGTGGTTTGGATAATAAATTGTGCACTGTTTAATTCATTCACAGTATACAACAAGTTAAACGGTACGGTAGAGAGGGTAAAATATAAAAAATGTTTGCTGCAAGTAGCAAAAAAATGGTCTAGTGATGATACTGAAGCAGAATATATTGTACAACCTGGAACTTCTACTTCTACCATGCATGCTTCTTTTTACGATCTATCAGGACGATTGTCTGTGAATAAACGACTACATGTTTTGGAGAAAATAGTCAATAACTGGAAAAAAAAATATCCATGTAAGAAATGTCTTGTATGTAAGGCGAACAACAAGAGCAACGAAACTCGATATATTTGCAATTTTTGTCTGATACCTCTCCATAAGGGAACTTAGGGGTATATTCCTTTCATCACATACCGTCTTCAAAGTGTTAATAATGTTTTAATAATTTGTTTTTCAATATATATTAATCATCGTTATAGGTAATTCTGAAAATTTCTGAGGATTCTATTATTTTCATTAAACCATATATAGTAGCGGTGAAAATGGTTAAAAAAATATACAAATAGCTATTATAACTTTATATTTAACTATTGTATTCAAATACAATACAAAATAAATATAATAAACGAAACATTAAAACCATTTTTTTTTATACAACCCTACACTCTTATTTAGTGGAAAGAAATTTAGTTACACTATGTATAAAAATAAATATTGTATGTGAAAGTACTTTAAAGTTATTGACTGAAAGTCATTACTCTAAAAATGGTACAATAATATAAAAAATATACTTATGCCCTCACGAATTATGTGTGAATGGCATTTTTTTTTTTTTTTATGGTAAAGGCACACCGACACACACATGAAATATATGGATCGATAAATATAATAATAGATTATTGATGATTATTAATTAATTAGAATAAATTTCAAAGGAAGTTTTACCCAAAAAAATTATATAGGGTTTATTTTTACATAAAAGTATCAAATTTTCTGAGGTTTTTAAATTTTCTATACGGATTAGTTGAAAGAAATTTGTTAAATTTTATAATAAATTTTTTTGTGTGTTATAAATGATGTGGTTTCTATATACAAATGCGTTATTAAATGGGTTGTGTATGTGCTACAAGTGTCTGTAGATAGATAATTGAATGCGACACATATGTACCGACGATAGTAAAGTAACCTCAATCACCTCAAATATGGTTTAAACTCAATGTATAATTTCTTCATTTAGTATTACAATAATATATATAAATAGGCAACTGTAAAGATCATAATATAGTCGACAATTCATCGTTTTTTCTTTGACTATAGCTTCACTGAAAAGAGTTGATTAATATTAAAATCAAATTTTTGTATGTGAATTTATAATATGGAATTATTATATGTGAAACTGTGAATTTCCATATAAAATCCAATACTCACAGCCCAGTTTTATGGATCAGATTCTAATAATTTTGAAACTTACGGCGGTCAATTCCCATATAATATCGAGCAATTATTTTGTGTGTGGATTTTTTAAATAAACGATATGGTATGAATATATTGACTACTGAAATTCTATGAAATCCGGTACTCAGCGGAGCATAGTTTTTATGAAACAGATTATAAAAACTTTTAAACTTGAACGATTTCTATGTATTGTAATTTTAATCAAATTATCAGATTGTAGTTCACGACCTGCCGACGAATAATAAAATCTATTGCCTAATTTATTTACTTAACA
The DNA here is from genome assembly GCA_910594885.2 of Bibio marci. Taxonomy (NCBI): domain Eukaryota; kingdom Metazoa; phylum Arthropoda; class Insecta; order Diptera; family Bibionidae; genus Bibio; species Bibio marci. Next base: position 27,024,990 of record OU343118.1, on the reverse strand, counting down.
TTTTATTAAATTAATTTATTAGTGTAAGTCTCAAAAGAAGCATAAGAAAAATTCAGTAAAGTAGGTTGAGAAATGCCAACAACAACATATACAACATTTTTATTACATTTGATTAGAATAGCTACTAGATTTTGCTTGTGTTGTTAATAAATTTCCAAACAAGCAACCGCGAATCGCTATATAGTCAATCTCAATTTTGGATAATATTAGGTTGTCAACTATCTCCCTTCCGCCTTTTTGCTCTTTATTCAATGCTTTATAAAAAGTGTTACAGTAATCGGATTTAGTTCAAATATGCGCCGTTTTGTTCGATAATCTGTTTCCATCTAGACTGCAACTTCATAATACCTCCCTCGTAGAAGCCCCCCTCCTTATTTGCGAAGAACTCGGACAGCCACTTTTCACAAGCCTCTTTTGAGATCAACTTTACACCACCAAGGGCGTTCGCCATGGACAGGAACAGGTGGTAATCACTTGGCACTATGTCCGGGCTATATGGTGGATGCGATAAAACCTCCCATCCGAGCTCCCGTAGCTTCTGACGAGTCATCAACGAAGTGTGTGGTCTGGCGTTGTCCTGGTGGAACACTACACCCTTCCTTTTGGCCAATTCTGGACGCTTCTGGTCGATCGCCTGCTTCAAGCGGTCCAGTTGTTCGCAGTAGATGGTAGAATTAAGCGTCTGGCCATATGGGAGCAGCTCATAGTGGATGATTCCCTTCCAATCCCACCAAACACACAGCAAAACCTTCCTGGCCGTCAATCCCGGCTTGGCCACTGTTTGGGACGATTCACCGGCCTGCGACCACGACCGTTTTCGCTTGATATTGTCGTATGTGATCCATTTTTCGTCGCCAGTCACCATCCGCTTCAAGAATGGGTCGAGTTCGTTCCGTTTCAGCAGCATTTCGCAAATGGAAATTCGGTCCATTAGATTTTTCACTGTTAATTCATGTGGCACCCAAACATCAAGCTTTTTTTTGTATCCAGCCTTCTGCAGATGGTTTAAAATGGTTTGGTGACTAACTCCCATCTCCTGGGCGATGTCACGAGATGCCACATGCCGGTCTAACTCGATGTATTCCATGATTTGATCGGTATTTGTCGTCACAGGTCTTCCGCCGGCTGGCTTATCCATGGTGTCGTTTTCACCGGCTCTGAATCGTCGAAACCATTCCTCCGCGGTTCGAAGTGATAGAGTACCATCTACCAAAACACCATTAATCTCACGGAACGTTTCTCTAGCGGATTTGCCTTTAACGAAGGAAAACTTTAAAATAGCGCGAATTTCGGCGTTAGTGAACTCCATGTTTACACGTCTATAACTGTTGAACGCAATATCCAAACTAATCATACATAGCGTCGTTTTGTTTGTTATGTCAAGAGCTTTCAAATTATGTACAGTGTTGCCAGATACGAGCTCTGTAGCGCTTTGTACATAGCCGCGAAATTAAAAAGACAAAAAGGCGGAAGGGAGATATTTGACAACCTTATATAAATAGGAATTAATACGCGTTCGTCAAATAATTGTAAACTAAATGTTCCATCGATTTAGAACAACAATATAATTTCCCTAATTGCTTGCCGCCCATTTCTTAACACATTATCATCGTGGTATGTGAACGGATTTACAATTTTATTATTATATCCTACTAAAAAATATTTAATAGAAACAAAAGCATTAGAGCAGTCGTAATATATTAAATTATGTATAAAACAAAAATAATTATAGTAGCGCAATGTCGCAATGTTGAGAGAATTGTATTGGAAATAAATCACAATTGAGTTTCAACCGATACAAATAATTGCATTTTTAATAAATTGAAGTTAAAAAAATACCATCTCAGTAATAATTTCATTATTTGTTGTAATTGTGCTGTTTGATTACAAAAATTAAATCCAACCAAATGATCGTTAATATTTTTTACATAATTAATTTTGATATAATTATGAGCCGAAGCGCAAATATACCAAATCAGATCGTTAAACTTTCGGTGTCATTTAAAATTTTATGTGATCAATGTAATCATCAAATATATTACATTATTATCATGTACACAGATCTGTAAGACATTTCAAATAAATTCTTATAAATAGTATTGTAAGTATTTCACCTGGCTGGCGGTTGCTGGATAGATAGATAACAACAACAGAAAAAAGATATAAATCACTCAGTAGCGCAGTGGGCTATATAGCGCCGAAATATATATATTATTAATTATGAAATATAATCTATCGGGTTGAATTTACGATAATTTTTCTGCTGGGTGATCCAATTTGTTGTTCGTTTATGGAATAAAAACGAATATCTTTGTAAAATATGGTGGTGGTGGACGCCGCTACTACTCAAAGATTAACAATGTCTCTGCACGCACGCACACATCACTATTGAATTGGGCTCTAATTATCCATTTAAAATTATATAATTATATGAAAATATGTATATATAAATGTTTCGTTAATTGGTTGGTTTACAATTGGTAAATTTATATATACTCCAATGCGTCGGAGTAATTTATCAAATTGGCTGTATTAATTGTAAAGGTTTATTATTAGTTGTTATAAAGCAACTGTCCCCATTTGGAGCAAAATCGTTGCTCGTATATTTGGTATGCAAAGAATAAAGCTAATTGATAACTACTATCTTTATAGTCGAATTACCGAACATTCGTTAATGATATCTTCACCGCATTTTCTACTTAAACATAAATTAATCAGAGTTATATTAAAAATTCTGCTAAAGGAGTGTGAATAAAATTTACAAAAAAAAAGGATAATTCTGCTGTATTAATTTTTCTACAACTACTTTTGTGTGATGCTTTTGTTATTTATAATTTTATATGAAAATAAAAGTTGAACCCAACCGACGGGGTGAGTGTATAATTTCTTCTTTAATATATAAGTAATTTGTAAAATAAATAAATAGACTTAAGTCAAAATGTTTAACTCATCTTTATTGTGTGAATAAAAGAATTTATCTCTAAATATCATCAAAAAAAAAAAAAAGTATTAGTAAATAATTGAAAAAAAAAATTCTGTATCTCCCCACCCCCTCCCTCCCAAACACAAAGATTAATAATTTAATTCTTAAATAATTTTTTTACTCACCTGTCTATATCAATGTTAAAAATTTATGTTGTATTACAATAATCCCAGTGTGAAAAAAAAAAATTGTATATTTTAAAGTTTTGCCGAAATTGTGCACTTCTAATAATAATAATAAACATAAAATAAAAATATAATAAAAAACCATATTAGAAAAAAAAACTTTACAACAATTACAACATTCAATTGTACGCGGGGGTGGTGCTGCGAGTGGTACGGGTGGTTTTTTTTTTTGCCACTTTTAATTGTGATCACATTAAAATATAATTATTTTCATCAATAAAATGACACACACACACACAGACACACACTTCCTTCCTTCCTTCCTTCCAATTAAAACAAAATAAAAACTGGCTCTCACACTTATTATTGACGGCGGTTATTATTTTAACCATTGATTATCCATTTTTTCTTGATTTTATTATTATTATTGGTGTTGGTGTTGGTGTTGGTATTGGTGTTGGTGGTCGTTTTGGTGTTGATGATGGTTGTTAATCTTCTACCAATATTTATAATATTCATAATTTTTATTAAATCCATTTGTTAAAATATTCTATTAATTTACACACAAACTAATAAAAAAAAAAAAAAAAACTAGCTTATTTAAGCTAAAATTTAACAGCAGTGTACGAAATATAATTACAAATTACAATCTTCTTCGCTCAATGCATACAATTATTATTATTATTATTATTATGTTTTACTTTCATTTTAAATATTATTTAATTTAATTTTATGTAATTAATTTTTTATTTGTTTCACACATTAACACACTTTTTCAAATTAATAATTTCACTTTATTTATTTATTTATTATTTCCACATATGTGTCACAACATTAATTTTTATTTCATTGTATTTATGTTAAATGTGTTGTTGAGGAAGGAATTTTGTATATTTTATTTTATTAATTTTTTTTCTTAAGAATATATTCTTTTTTTCTTAATAATATTATTACGATTATTATTATTATTCACAAATATTTTATATAAATAAAAATACGCAACCCGCCGCCGTCACACTAAAACCCAAATTAAAAATAATTAAATTTTTCACATCAAATGGCTTATGAAATGATGATGATGATGTTGTTATTGATGATGTGATGATGATGTTGATGATGATGATGATGATTAATATAATTGTAATTGTTTTAAAAAAAAAAAAAAGAAAAAAATCTCTTTTTAAGAAAAGTGTTTAAAAAAAATTTCACAAAATTACAACAATAACGCAAAATTACTGGCTGCACTCTCTCATATTATATTGCAGACAATACCACAACAAAAAAAAAACACACACATCATATAATTACACAAATAATATAAAATTGTATAGTAAAAATTTTATTTAATAATATTATAATGTCGTAATAATAATAATAATAATAATATTACGAGAGACTTAAATTGCGCGCGCAGCAGAAAAAAATAAAAATACGGATTACAACATAAAATTTGTGAAAAAAAAATATTGTAAAATAAAATTGAAAGTAAAAGTTTTTTTTATTTTTTTTTTAAGTAAGTCTGAGACTATGGTTTTTATTTAATATTATTGTTGTTGTTGTTGTTGTTGTTGCTTTGTTGCTTAATTTAAAAATACATGAATATTTGTTGGTGTTGTTGTTGTTGTTGTTGTTGTTGTTGTTGTTGTTGTACTACTGGCTGTTGTTTATGATTGTGTATTTATTTGTTTTTTTTTTATAAAACACAAACAAATATATTGTGTGTGCGGAAACAATAATATTTTTATTCTAATTTAAACTTAATCGATTGGTTTTTTTTTTTTTTTTTATGCTTTTGTTTAATTAAAAAAAAACAAAAACAAATTTAATTAATTTTTTTTTTTTTTTCAATAAAATACTATAAAATTATTATTTTCATATGTTTTACACTAAATTATGTTAATATTTTTAACACACCAATACACACACACACACACACACGCACGCGCAACCTTAAAATTTATGACAACAAACCACCACAGGATATTATTATAAAAAATAACCATTTCACAATATTTCTCTTTTCTCCTACCCACCCCACAACACCCGTAACTAATTTCCTTGATCCATTGATCCGGCGATCATCCATCGATTACTTTGGTTTCGTATAAAAATTCTGTTGTCCAGTGCGTCTCACTCACCAATTTCTATTATATACACTTATAATAGATGGATTATTATTGTTGCGCACGCGCCGCGCCACACACAACTATTTCTTTGCTTTCATCACAACACTAATAAATATGTTAAAAAATTTCTTCCGCACCGCCGCGATTCACAATAATAAATAATTAATAAAATATAAAATTATTATTTATTTGTTTTTTTTTAATAAAAAAAAACAATTATTTGTTGTTTGTTTTTGTTTTTGTTTTCGATTAACAATAAATAATACCACAAATTTTTATAAAAAATCCATCCAAAAAAATAATGGGTAAATAATGTTAAAAAATAAAGAAAAGAAAGAATAATAATAAAAAAAAATGAAAATAATAATAATAATAAAAATTCTTATGTAAATGCCGTGATGACTGAACGGCTGTTTACTCTCGACTGGCTCTCTGCCGATCGCGTTGGTTTAATCGAAAAAATATACAGAAGTAGGAGGCAACCACCGAATGGTTAAAATTTTACTCACTTTAAAAATGCTTTAATGTGAATTGTGTGAATAATAATAATAATAATACAAAAAAAAAAGCCAATTTAATAAATAAATAATAATAAATATAAAAGAATTTTTAAAAAAAAAATTAACACACACACACACACACACACAAATGCAGACTTTTTTAAAAAAAATAAAAAAAAAAGAGAGATGGTTTGATATTTGATAGTTTTTTAAATTTTAAATTTTTTTTTATTTTATTTTTATCTTTTCTTTTTTTATTTACTAAAAAATTATTTTTTTTTATTTTGAATTTTATTTTATTTCCACAGAGAAGTAAAAATTTTCTTTCATAAGTTTTTTTTTTTTTGTTGTAATGGGTATTGTTTGTGCGCTGTGTGTGTGTGTTTGTGTAATGTTAACACAAACACAACTACACCAATAAAATATAATGTTGTTTTATAATTTATTAGGTTTTTGTTTTTTACTTAACCCATTCAATTCAATGTTTTTAGTGTTTATTGTTAAATATATTTAACACACACAGACACACACACACACATGCACACTATAAATTAGAAAAAGTATTGTTTTTTGTAGTGTTTTTTGTTTGCTGATCTTTTAAAAAAATAATTAATATTTTTTTATTTCACTATCGTTTCCTTCACCACAACAACAACAACAACAGCCAGTTAGTAGTAGTTAGTAACAGTCATTTATTTCAATTTTAAGAATTCCGATTACGGTGTTAAGATTTGGAGGAAAAGATTATTTTACTAACAAAATCATATATATATAGTAATCCGTATATAGCCAGCCATAACGTTATTAATACACAATTGCTATATATATCTCTGTCCTAAAATTCACTTAATTTACTAAAATTTTATTAATTTTATATAATTTTAAAAGTGTAGAAATTAAATTTTTTATTTTTTTTTATTTATCTTGTTCACTTCACAATCACAACAATAATACCGTGTCAATGGTTTTTAATGTTATGAAATATTTAATTGTTCCTTTTTACCATTAATTAATTTATAATTATAACATGTATTTTATTTTATTAGTCTACATTGAGTTGAACACTAATAAATTGCAATTTTTTTTTAATTTTTATTGCCATTCTTTAGGTATCCTATATTATTTCTTACGCATAAAATTATCTTCTGGAGCTTCTGGTCTGTTCTGGTGGTAACATCAAAATAACTCAGCTAACAAATGCGTTTTTTGACATTATCAATATTATTGAAATTGTTATCATTTTTATTAAGCAATTTTGTTTGACAAACCATTTGTTTATGGTGGTACGGCAACATCATGATTATATGTGTTGCAAAACATACCAAATTAAGTTTGACGATTGATGAAACCACACGCTATAGTAACAATTTGTCCGTACTTTAAAAAATGAGGTAAATTTCTGTGAAAATTTGGTTCAAAGAATGTCCATAGCTATTTTCGCACTTAAAATCTATCAATAGTATTTTATTTAGGTCAATTGGAAATCTTTGGATTGTCGCAGGGTAATATGTCCAACATATATGCGCTCGCGGTATTGTATTCATAATTTATTTTGCGCAATTATCCAAGACAGTGGTGATTCAAATTTTGTATATTTCACTTATCCACCAATATAATTCTCACTGTTTTTAATTTTTTTTCATAATTATTAAAATAAATCGCAGCAACTCAAATCTATATATTATTTACTAATAATTTTGTAAGAACTTACATGGATTTTATCCGCAGGGTTTTTTCTTGCCAGAATACATATTTTTGTCAAAATCCGTGGATCTGCTCACAAAAAAATATGATGAATATAAATTCTATGGATATTCTGTGTGGAATAAATAGCAAGGCGAGAAATACTTCTAAGGAGAATCCATGGAAATTATTATCGGCAATATTCGCGGATAATCTAAGGACATTTTTTATAAAAATCCATAGACAGAGGGTTACACTCATCATATAAAATTCCAGCCGATATCCGTGAGAAATCCATAAATATTTCCTAGGATTGAAATTACGGACACCTTATCGAATTACCAATTTTGTTCACTTCTTAACATTGCATTGTTTCGTTTTGTTGTTTATTGGTTGTTTGTTTGAATTGATCGTTTGATTGTTTATGGTAAAATTTCAAAAAAGACAATGTAATCTCACCCAACTTGATACCATACCTAAGCTTTAGATATTATTTATGAGCTCCTTGTGTTCATGTGTTTGTCTGCGTGTCCGCACATTTTCAATTTTCATAATAGTTTCAATTGTTACATTTCATATATATTCAAATGACAGATGTTTTAATGTGTTTGTGTTAAATTAACTTTGTTTTTAGTTCATATGAGAAGAGGAACCCATTTTTTTTTCCGTAGCCAAGTTGTTTTAAATGCTTTCCAAATACATACGTATGTGTGTGTGCAGCTTCTCTACAATCTCACGTGTTATGCAATGACAATCCACATACGCATTATTGCTATTATTTGGTCGCATTATTAATTTCAATTGAACGACATGAACGTTTTACTCATCTTTGTACACATCATTATTTTATAATTTAGTTAATTGAATTATAAATATATAGTTAAAGTATAGTTACAAATGATTTTAAAAAATACATTTGTCCATCGTTCAAGGAAATTGTTGGATTTCTCATCTTTTGTGAGACAATTCATTTAGCAAGTAAATGTCTAAGGTTTTCTCATTAGAAGTAAATCGTACGTCTTGACAGGCTAATTGTATCAACCGGTAAAAGATGGTAGTGGGAAGGATCACTATGTGACTGGTTGGATAGAACTTTTCAGTTTATGTCGTATTGTAAATAGGTTTTAATGACATTTTTGCATAGTATAAGGTTTGTCGCATCGTCAGATTAAACAATTTATTTGTTAAGTGTCTATTCACCCATTCTATGGTCGTTTTTTTTTCCCCCATTGCTTGCTTCAAACGCATTCGATAGTTATTATATCGTTTGACATCACCAGTCACATAATTTTAGATGATTTTAGCAATTCATTATATTGTACAAAAGACATATTTTTGAATCCTGCACCGCATAACTTTATCAGCATTGGCTGTAATGGTCGAATATTTATTATACGATATCTCTTTGTGTAATCGTATAATGAAAGTATTTTTTTTTTTCCATAAATTAGGGAAAGATTAATGAATTATTAAATATAATATAGGGACAGAGCTATTCACTTTCCTTCAATAAAACCAATGAAATCCTATATCACTGGACCACATGAGTACTACTTTTCACCAATTTATAATGGACATAATATAACATCGCTATATATGCACAACTAATTATTTTGAACTAAATATATATGATTTTATATTGCTGTTAATTTAAATTTCTAATTTCTAATTATGTTTAAATATTGTATTGTGAAAAATCCCGTAAATTAATTTGTATTGAAATTAAAATTTAATTATTAATTTTTAATATTATGATTTTTAATATTAGATACAGTATTGTGTATAATAGGATTAGAATATTAGTGTGTGACTGTGACTTACCAAAATTTCATGTGAATTTAATGATTACGATTAGTTAATTATTGTTATATATAAATCAATAGTTGGTTTCGATCACGAAGTTAAATTATTTGCACAAATTGAACATAAACATTTTCAATTTTAAATTAAATAATAATAATTTTATAATTCTTTAAAATAAATATAATAAATAAAATAATAGCGCAAAGATCAGTTCTAATTTATACGTTTCCCATTTTAATTTTAATTAAATATTTATAATAATAAAAAATTCTATATTACGATGAAATAAACAATTAACTATAAATTTTAAAGAACACACAAAATCACTAATTATTTGTAAAATCTACAAAATCGTTATGTACTTTATTTTTTTAAATTTTACTAAGACTAAAACTATTAGCTGCAGCGATGATAAATCACAAAAAAATTTATTTATTAATATATGAACCCGCAATTTAAAAAGTAAAGATTTACGGGATTATATGATCATTTGATTTGTTGGAAATGCACTCTAAAATCTAAATTTAAAATAAAATTACCTGTTGTTTCAATAAATAATAAATAATGTTTTGAGACGATAATATGTCTATTTTTCTATTTACACAAAATCGTATATTAAGAAAGTAAATTTCTTAGGGTATGTTTTTTGGTAAGGGTGTTATTATTATTATTATTTAAAATCTATCTCTTTTCTTTCTTGGGTTTTTCGATTCAATTTGTCGCCTTCGTTTTTCGAGGGTGGAACAAATATCTTATTGCAAACATATCTATTTTTTGAGCGTACCACGCCTACATTTACATAAGGGTATTTTCTTTATATATGTATGCCATACATTTGTGGTGTGTGTGTGTGTGTGTTTTTCATTTTTATGGTTTATCCAGATAATAGATCGTTTTTGATCACGTTAATTCTATAAATTTTATAGGTGATTGTACAACCTTTTGTATTGTATCCTTATTTTTATATATTATTATATTATTATTATTATTACAATTTATTGTATCATTATATTGACCTCAACATGATTTTTTTTTTCAGAAGAAATCTATAGACTTTGATCCTTAATTTTATACGGGAAAAATTTATTATATTATATATTAAGTCATTAATATACGTCATCGTACTGCTTTTTTTTTTATGGCATCTATCAAACGTATATTTATGTTGATCACAGTGAAATTATACATGTAAATTATACCTCATTGTGTATGATCATTTTCACAATTTAATAATGAATCGATTAGTACTTCCTTCCTATTACCATATAGTTGTTTTTTTTATCGATGAGTGACACGCGCACTTCGATGCAGCAACACTTTAAAACATTTGAACAACTAGAAAATATTGAGTCTCTGAATGGTTTTTTATAAAGACAATTTTTCCGGCGTGCCATATACACAAGAGAGATGATAAAAATATGTTTAAGCTAGCGAATGGTAATTATTTTGAATCATTTTTTTTAAAATAAACGTTCAAATTTTATTTTAAAAATTGCAGTTTCATATGCATACACGGGTGGTACTCTTTTGCGTAACGCAGCCAGAAGAATACGAATTTTTTGTTCACAAAATATATTTATTTCTGTAATTTATTGAGTGCGCTTGAAATGGATGAAGTGCATTTTTTTTTTCTATTGGTTTAGTGCCCAGTATTGGGTGTTGCTAAAGCTTCTGCTAACCAAATGAATGTATGAAACGATCATTACATTACTCGCTGTAAATATGACGAAGTTATATAATATTTTACTTTTATATAATAAATAAATGAATTCACAAAATTGTGAGATCAAATTCAACATTTCATATGGTACAAAGTAAAAAAAAAATAAATTATAAATGAAAACACAAATTGATCAACTTCCTTTCCTTTTACCAGTGTGTGTGTTTTTTTTTTATTATTTCTTTTAAATAATTTAAATGATCTTATGCCATTTCATTTACCGCGTGCGGTGTTTTATTTTTTTTTTTTTTTGTATATAATATTCGAAAATGTATCCAAAAAAATATTTAAGTATTTATTTTAATTTAAAAAAAATTGTATATAAATAATAAATATCCGTAATGAATGAATAAACGCAAAGACATATAATAGCGCGCACAAACGCGTTGTCTTCGATTCTTCTTACATCAATATAAATATCCTGGGATTACAACACAACAATATTTTGATGATATTTTGTGAGATGAACGGAGGAGAGACACACGCATAAAATTAAATTTTCATATTTGTTTCCGATTTAATATTTATCTTATCTTATATGTGAAATATGGATGTGATGAAAGGAAGGAAGAGTAATAAAAAAATATTATTACTATTATTATTATTACAAATTTACATCAAAAGTATTTTATACGGGAATTTATTGTAAATAAATATGAATCATTATAGTGTTTATATCATATCAATTATAGAAATATTATCTTATCAAATCTTAAATTATTATTTATATCAATGAATTACAATATATAGTGTGTACAACATGTGCGAACGGGGGATTTGTAGAATTGGAAGTATTGTTGGACAAACACTAAAAATAACTCGCCGAGTAATTGAGCGTTGAGCGATGAGAAATTTTCAGTGGGTCAGAAGATGGGTAACACATGAGTAGAACGACAAGCAGACCGAATGGCTTTGGTAGAAAATTTTAACGATGCTCTATGTTTGATGGGACCAGAAGGATGTGGTCTATTATAAGCTGATGAAATATAATAAACTTGATTCTGGTGCGTCATTCTACTTTGTTTTCTAAATTGTCTGGTGATTTTGAGTTTTTTTCTGCCGCTGTTTACTCTTTCTTTTTTAATCGATCCAATGCTTACGTTGTACATAATAATACTTCATCATTTTTTTCTGTCCGCGTTCTAACATTTCCCAGACCTTTGTTCAATTCTATATAAAGGTACTCCGTGGCATATTTGGTCCCGTCAAAGAACATAATGGTTGGAGGCGACGATACAATATTGAATTAGACAAGTTGTACGGTTAACCAAATATTGTCAAAACAATCAAGATCAATAGATTGAGATAGCATGGACACGTAGAACGCATGGCGGAGGAGCGTGTGCCAAAAAAACTGTTAAATGGTAAACCGGAGGGTAGAAGGAGAGCCGGAAAACCTAAGGCGAGATGGCTAGATGCAGTAAACTGTGATATAAAGATCCTAAAAATTCGGGATTGGAAGACATTAACTGCGGATAGGTCAGGTTGGAAAAACGTGTTGGAGAAGGCTAAAACCGCACCCGGGTTGTAACGCCATGGAGTAAGTAAGTAAGTAAGTTGTTCAATTCTTTTTTCTATTATTTATATTAATGATTTACCTATGGGATGTTTAAATTTTCATCGTAACATACATGTTTAAGGACGATGTACAAAGTTACGCTTCTTCCAATATGGATGTCACATATCTATTTGTATTTCTGATTTAGTGTCTATTTCTAACTATATATAGGGATATCTTACAATTTTATTAACTCAGCATCGTCTGTTCGTATATTATCTCTACTCTTCTGTGCGTCACTAATTTTAAACGGTGATATAATTGAATTTTTTCCTTGTATTTTTAATTTGGGTGTAATTTGCAATTCTATACATTGTTTTATTGTGCATCATGTTAATAACGTATATGTGGTAAAAGTAGGGGTCTTTGGTTTTTCGCTTCGTTCCTTATAGTGGTGTAACTCCTTATTCATGTAGATTGTTACTCTGTTATTACTTATATGCCCATACATTTACTTATATCTTCGTCCATATAGAATTACTATTTGAAACGATATTCCTTATACTCTGTATATTTTACTTTTAACACGTTAATCGCCACGATAATATCAGAAAAATTTTCACATGGGCCATGGGCATTCTACCAAAACGCGTACGTCAGACATATATGTCTGACATGGCTCATGTAGAACTTCTTAGCGTCAGACACATATGACTGACATGGCGATTAACGTATTAAAAGAGGTCTATCGTCTCACGTCCATTATTTCTATAGATGAATAAAATTAATAAATAAATAAAGGTTTCGTATTCTGTTTGCAGTTTTATGAGATTGCAACAAAATTCTCTTAGAATTTTTGTGTTATATTATTTCGCACGCACCCTTATTGATAACACCAAATTTTAATTTTATATATTCAATATGAATTGGAAGGAAAATTAAACAGAAATCCAATTAAATATTAAATATACCATAAGATAAGAGCGTGGAGAACATTTTACCACCAAGTTACCAAAAAAAATACATACCATTTCAACTTTATAAACCCATAAGCTAATAATTTGTTGGGCAATAATTTTTCTATAATTAGATTAAAAGTAAAAAATAACGCAAACCAGTAATTGAAACACTAAATGGAAATATATTCTCAGTTCAGGCTATAATGATACATAGGTTTTATAGGCGGCTATCTGTATAGCACATACAGAGGAACTCCATATATACAAAATACGTACAATATATTTAAACAATTAATATCTCTTGTGCATTTGATCGCAATGGTTTTTATTCGCTGGCAATGTAATCAATATATCGTAGTAGTGCAAAATAATTTCTTCATTTCAATATTTTTCCATTGCATTCAACTGAAACACTGAAATCCAAAAAAAATAACATTGCCACAAAATACAGTAGTCATCTACTACCATAAATGCGACCTTACTTTATATTATCACAATATACAACATATTATTACCTGCGCTTGGTAAATTTATTAAGCAACTATTGTTGTTGTTGTTGTTGTTGTTGAGTCTGTATTTTTGCAAACATTTATCTGCACACAATTTTTACGTTGTTGGTTTTGTTTGTTTGTTTTTTTTTTGGCTGTATATAAATTGAAATTGGAATGTTTTTATTTTTCTTAAACGTAGCAAAAGATGAATATATTGTATATTCTCTTAAATAAATACCATACCACCACATAAATTATATTTATTAATAAGAATGAATATACATGGATACCAACACACTTGGAAAGGAAAAGAAATAATATTATAATATAAATGAATGAATAAATAAATAAATAAATAAATAAGTACGATGAAAAGAACAAAAATAAAAAGTTAACCAACAACTAACTGATCGCGCAATTTTTTATATTTTTAAATATAAATAGAAATACATATATGTACAATGTCCAAACAAGGTGTACTAGGTGGTACCATACCTATACCAATGACCCAGTGTTGAAGAATCTGCTTCATTATTAGCAGTTACACACACATTCTTATAGCGCAACAAGTCTTTTTTAACATTTATATATAGATTTGGAATACATTTTTAAATTTTAAATTTCTATTAGCCGCCACTTGATTGAGTTACTTTCTGTTTGATCCCACCAAATACACAGCATAACCTTATCAGCAAAAATATTTCGATTTGGCTGTGATGGACGATCAGCTTCACCATATAGAAGACTGTACCATCCAAGTTTTTCTACGCTTATAGAAATCTCATAATAAATTAATTAATTTCATCTCCGCGTAGTCACAATTCGATGTATAGAAAACCTTTCGTTTGTTGTCTTTGTAGCAGCAATTCACATGTGATTTTTCGGTTTTCTTGCGTTTTTTTTATGTGGAATTCATTTTGCTGGTTTTTGTACCATTCCCAATCATCAATGGAACTGTACGAACGACATTGACAACTGATATTTACTGTTGCAATTGTGTATTGTATTCATAATTTATTTCCGCAATTATCCAAGACAGTGGTGGTTGAAATTTTGTATATTTCACTTATCTATTTGGATATAATCCTCACTCTTTTTAATTTATTTTCATAATATTTAAAACAACCAGCAAATCAAATCTAATATATATTTCCTAGGAATTTTGTAAGAATTTTCATGGATTTTATCCGCACGGTTTTGTTCTTGTTTATTGCAACAACAAAAATGCACAATCGATGAATTTTTGCCATCGTTCAACATCTTCATTCCGTGCTCATAGAACTTCTGGTCTTAAAACTGAATCAAACCGCGATCATTGGCATCATCGTCATAAGAAAATTTATTCTGCTAATATGGACAAATCACGGTTATTACTTGTCAAAATGTACATGGACGATCCAAAGATATTTTTGTCAAAATCTGAGGATCGCTGCTCACAAAAAAATATGAATATAAATTCTATGGATATTCTGTGTGGAAAAATAGCAACGCGAGAAATACTTCTAAGGAAAATCGGTAGAAATTATCCTCGGCAATATTCGCGGATAATCCAAGGACAGGGTTACACTCATCATATAAAATTCCAGAGGACATCCGTAAGAAATCGATAGATATTTCCTTGGATTGAAACTACTGCTACATATAATGCGGAAATTTTTGCCGACAAACTACGGACAGTGTCACCGGTGTATGTACTATCATTTAATAGACCATATTCACCATAAACTTTTTCGATGGCATTCGATGACTTTCGATTATTTTTTTTATAATTGAAAACCAAATTATAATGTCGTTTATTTTTGGTTGGTATATAACACTTTCCATTTTTCTACCGATTACAAAATCAAAATTGTTTATACTTTAACCAAATGTTATACGCTTTGAAGGTTATTAAGAGACTTTATTCACATAATTTCCGATTCACCATCGAATATTACATACATTTATGAGTTACTAGATATTTTGTTATTACAAAACGAGTATTTTCAATTTCTATAAAAACGATATTAAATAGGATTCACAAATTGTTGGAAATATATAGATTTAAAAAATTAAAAAAAAATTTCTACAGGAGATGTTATTAATTAACAAATCAATTCTATGTATATAATTGACTTAACTCCCATTCTGTCATATTATAAGTATCATATAAAATGGTTACGGTAATTTTCCGGTAACTTCATAAATAATAGTGATCGAAATATGTTATTTAATAATTTATCATTGAATGTTGGTGGTGATCACACACATAATGTGTGATGTCTGTCGTTGGTCGGTTCTTTTCAACATATCTTGTATATTGTTATTTATTTATTTTTTACATATATAATTAACAATAATATAACATCCCATTCTATCTATGCCATGCACAACTAAAAACTGTCACGACCTTGAAAATTGAAAAAGAGAAATGCGCACACCAATACATATCTTTTCTTTTAGTTATTATTATAACTATGTTTTTTTAATAATAATAATAATAATAATATGAACAAAAACACACGTTTACGTGTATAATACCTCCGCTCTATACCTACAATCTTACAATCTTTATTCCATACATATGAACTATAGTGTGTGGTGGTGGTGAATGGAATACAGCGAAAATAATATAGGTATAATTATTATAAATAAATAAATAAATAAATAAATAAATAAATAAAAAATGAGTTAGGTTGTGTTATATTTACGAATACATATTTAAATATATATTTTTTTTTGCCTATTCTATGTATAATTGGTATAATATGCTCGAGTAGTTCCAAGCCTGTATATATTTGTGATCATTATCATTATGATCATCATGATCATCATCATCATCATCATCATAACGATCATTACAGCCGCCATAAAGTATATATACTCGTATTTATATGATGATCATAACCACTATATTGTCTCTCTATCCATCTATCTATCTATCTATCTATAAATAATATAAAAACAAATCGTCATAACATAACAGTCTCCTCAAAATATCTTTACCTTTTCTTATTTATACTAACATTATTTTTATGTGTTACCTATATGTGTTTGATGTACCACAAATATCAGAAGCATACAGGAATATAAACTAAAACGATCCGAAATATTTTTTGCATTTAAAAATCTTACACAATTGTTTTAATATATATCACAATTGTGTAATGTAATTTTGAAATGTGGAAAAAATAATATACAAACATTTTGTTGTTTCATATAATTTCTCTGTTATAAATTACGACGCAGAGTGTTTCGTTCTCGTTTCTTGTTAGTTAGTTAGTTAGTTAGTTAGTTAGTTAGTTAGTTAGTTTGTTAGTTTGTTAAGTTAGTTAGAATAAGTAGTAAAATATATATAAGTTTTTTATTTTAGTAATTGCATTATTACGTAGTAGTATAATTTAATATTACTTATGAGATACAATGACGACGACGACGACGACGAGTATGTGTGTTTGTGTGTTTTTGTGTAGCAAAATACTGTGATCAAGCGACTGTAATTATTTCATAAAAATGCGAAGAAACCATACAGAATGAAATATGATAGAGATCAGATGTAATTTATTCCAATCGGTGTTCATTTATGCAGTGACCAAAAATATACTAACACTGAATTAATATACCAGTTTGGCATATATATTTTAAATTTCATTTGAGTTTAAAATATTCTATGATGAAATGAAATTCGATTTTATGACGACAATGACAATTAATTTCAGTTCAACAAAATTGGTCTATGTTACCGCAGTGTGTCAGTGTAACTCATCAGCTCGGACACATTTTCTATATATTAATATGTGAAGTCTCTATACTATTCCATTCTCTCTCTGGTATATAGAAAGAAACGCATTAACATTAAAATGTTTTTTTAATACATATTATATTTTATAAAATAGACTCTCGCTAACTAAGAACCACTAAAACTAAATAGTAAACACAAAATATGTATGTAATTTTTTTAGTAACAATGAGTAATAATTTTAAGTTGTTTAATATTATTTTCAAAAAATTTTGATTAACAATTTAATATTATACGTTTACACACACACACACACACACACTAAACGACTGGCAGGTGTTAAGTAAATCAATAAATTAAATAATATGATACATTTTTGTTTATTATTTATTAAGAACCATTAATTCCTAGACGTATGATTGTACAAAAAATATAATTAAAAATTATCATTTTTTATATCGCTACTGCCAAAGAAGATTTTTCAGTGCATCTACAAGAAATGTGCTATGAAATGATGTCGCAATTCGAGTAACAACAACATTATAATGCGTATAGACCAAATCTGGTATACATATATTCTTTTTTAGAGGGCATAACTAACTAACTTTTAGCATATATTAATGGGATCCAATATTTTACGCATATCACGTGTAATGAAATCCAACAATAAATTGATTCTATATGCATTAACCACGATGTCAATGGTCAATGTGATTAGTTAAAATAAGATTTTTTTTATCTATGGCAAATTAATACCATATCCAAATGCGGAAGAATGTATGTCAATGTCATGTTTTTGCTGACATAGTGTTCAAACACTTACACTTAACAATATTTAAAGTTAACAATCTATTTGTATCAAACAAAACAAATTTAGAAATTCATCAGATTGCAATTCAACTCATCAATTTCAATATATTTTTATTTATAGTCATTAAATATTTTTTTTATATAGAATATTTCTGAGGTATATTTTAGAGTCGACATTAAAAACGATCCTCGCGCACCGATATACGCAATTGCAAATAGCACTCAATCCCCAGACACAAAATCATTCATTAAATTCAAATCTATAGACAGTTTAAATAGTAAAATTTTATAAGATAAATTGTTGAAGGTCAAAATTCATTTAAATTATAATCCATCTATTAAAATTTTCAATACAAAAAGTAACTAATTATTGCAATATATTCGTCCATTTCCACCAAACCATGTTATTCATGAGGATAAATACAATTAACTTAACATTTAATATAACCACATTGACAACAATACATAGCCTCAAATAATTTTGGAATCGATGAAAGCTTCTGGTTGGATATGTCACCCTTCCCACATGATTGATGAGGTGGTAAAATTATAAAAATTCCTTTGAAATGTTTGGATACAGTTTACATGATAGAGAGTGATCAAGAATAAATAATGAAGGTGTATCACATGAAAAAATTAAACAAAACTACCAATACAAACGTTTCCTTTAACTTGGATTTAATTATGGTAGAATATACTCTCATCATCACCTTCCACTGATCATTGTCAATCAATTTAAAGTTTTAGGCACTACTTCCGATGGATATAGTACAATATCAAATATTTCGATAAAACATATAAAATGTAATGTATATTTATTATACACTTACTTACTTACTCCATGGCGTTACAACCCGGGCGCGGTTTTAGCCTTCTCCAACACGCTTTTCCAACCTGACCTATCCGCAGTTAATGTCTTCCAATCCCGCAAGGATCTTTATATCACAGTTTACTGCATCTAGCCATCTCGCCTTAGGTTTTCCGGCTCTCCTTATACCGTCTGGTTTACTATTTAACAGTTTTTTTCGGCCCACGCTCCTCCTCCATGCGTACTACGTGCCCAAGCCATTTCAATCTATTGATTTTGATTGTTTTGACAATATTTGGTTGACCGCATACAACTTGTCTAATTCAAAATTGTATCTTCGCCTCCAACCATTCTGTTCGTTGACGGGACCAAATACTATTCCATTCTTTATATGTGTTCTCATATTTATTATATATTTTTCCAAAATTAATGGCTAAAATAGTTTCACACACAATAAATGCTGTAACACAAATGACAAATGTATACATTTTAAAATAGTCGTGTATTAATTTAATAATTTAAGTATCAGATCAGTGTATGATTTTAAAACTTATACTAAAAATAGTAAGAGTAGGATTATATATTTTGTTTTTATAAATTTTTTAAAATTAATTGTATGTTGCATTTATTTTTATATTAATTAAGTCTATATTATTCTATTAGGATTAATTAAATTTTTTTCATTTTCTTATAAAGAAATAGTATGCTGCGCTCAGGTTGTTTTTTTAAGCGCTTTATTCGAATTTTAAATTTGAATGAAACACAAAACTATTACAATTAATATAATTAAATATTTTAAACATTGATTGATAATGTGTAAAAACTGTAGAGGCCGTCAAAAGTAGATTATATGAAGGGTTCTAATAGTCGCTATGTTCATTGTGACAATTCTGTTGGCCCTAGAATGAATTATGTTTTAATATATATTTTCTGCACTCATCTGATCTGATTAGTACAAACTTCTTCTCCATAAATAAATATAAATGTATTTCTTTAATTACGCGTGAATGTCTCAGTCATACTTAATGTCGCAATGAAGTCTAAATATTGCCACAATTGACGACAAATCTAAAATTTTTATGTTGTTATCCTTAAAAACTTTGTAACAATATTCATATAAAATTATTTCCTTTCTTCTGGAATTATAACTTCTTTTAAAAGTCTTTATAATAAAATGCTGATTCGTTTATACCTTCATTTCTACTGTTTTATTACAATTTTGCCAAACACCGCAGTCGTTGTATAATGAATTCTCATTTCAATAATTCCCTTACAAAGGATTTTAATTACAGTTTTGGCATACTCGCGCCTTAGACAAAATCTTAATGTGAATAGAAGAGTCATGCTATAAAATATTACAGCTTTTAAAACTATCCTAATTTTCTTCTTATTCTTTTTGTATATTGATGAAAAGACACTTTTTTGTATTCATTATTTTATTTTCATTTGAATATTTTGGTGCTGTTCTCGCAATTAATTGAGGAAATATATTTAATTTTAATATTTTATCTATACCATTTGATATTATTCGATGGAGGATCACTTAATTTGAAATACTTTTTAAAACTTTAAATATTTCTTTTGCTTATATAACACTCTATAGGTTTTATTTCAATTTAAAATTTCCATTTAAGCTTAAAATAACACCCATTATAATTATTTGTATGTACTTTACAATTTATAATAGATAATAAGTATAAGCATAATTTTTTATATATGAACATTATACACAACCACACACACACAAGGCAGAACATAAATTTCAACATTGGCTAGTAAAAATCATATAGTTAAAGTTTCCGATGTATGTTACATTACATTACAGAGGCTACAGACAGGCCGTATATACATAAAGAACTACTGTAACACTGCTATTGTTTAATTTATTTTTTAAAAAAAATTTAAGTACGTACCTAACATTTAATTTAATTTATTATTAATTATAAATTTGTGTATAGTTTTTGTATCTACAATATTTCTTTTGTAGCACACACACACACACGCACAAAAATTATGCAATAAATATACTTTTTTTTTAAGCAGCAGAGGGTTTAATTAAATTAAATTAATTAAGTTAATTGATAAATAAATATATGGTTTATTTTTTTACAATACGTAATAGTAGTACTAGTTGAACATATTATAATTGTATTACACATATGAGTCATATTTGGTCACATATAATAGTTAATGTATGAAATTATATAGAGCTGTGCGGCACGTGACACGGTTAGAATTTGTTATTTCAAAATTTAATATAAATTAGAAAAGTGTTTACAAGTTATAATGTTGTGTTGTACGTTATATTAATATTAGCATTTTAGTGTATGGTGTAATTTAATAGTTTTGTCAACAAACCAGCCGGAAACACTACAACGTAACTTAAAAAAAATAGTTTCGTAACGAAATTAATTAATGAAATATCGCAGTTAAAATTTATGAAAATGTGTTGAAAAATGTTATAAAATTAGCTAGTCATTTGTCAGATTCAATTTAACAGCTATCAGCCATTAAACACTAAAATTATTCATAAATAAATTTGTAGTCCTTTGCGGCTAACATCCTGCAATAATATATATATTGTAGTAAGTATATAAGTGTGTATTCATTTCCTATATTTGTGAAGTGCACAGGGTAAAGCGAATCACGTACGTGTGTTTATTATAAGCAATCTGTGAACTAGACGACTAGACCATTTTTTACACATTTGCTATTAATAATAATAAAAAAAGGATATAAATTTAAATTATTGCGTGTGTTATCATTACACAATATATATTATCTATTGTTTACATGCTATGAATAAATACAATTAATAATAGACTGATTCAATTTCCACTTTTGTGTCCGATTTATCTGTTCCCTCCACTATGCCAAAATAATTTCTATGCAACATTCCGATGTTAAAATTAACAAAACCAGTTGAAAAATTGTATGGAGCAAAGATTTTTAGTATTATAATTTTAAAATTCAATCTATTTAAAATAAACTGGGACATTCAAATTTACCATTAATGATTTTACATCTCTGTGTTTTAATGCGTATAGACATGAACACAAGCCTGTGCTCATAAGTAGGAAGTGCTAATGGATTAATTCTATAGAAATATCCACCAAATATAATGTTGCAATATATTATTGTGTTGAAAATGAAAATCTGTTCTGCATTCAAAACACTATTAAAAATTTTTTACGTTGTCATTATATATTTTACATTCAAAATTCTTAAAAATCAAAGTCAGATCAATGATAAAATGATATCAAATATCGAAAATATTAGTTATAGGATGCAGTTGAGGACACAAAGTTAGGGAATAAAATGTAATATCAATAAAATTAAAATTATCTAACAATTATTTATCAAATGCATTGCTATAAAATCCGTAAAAATAAAATCAATTGAAATCATCAAAACAGAGACGGTGTCGAATTCAATAATTAAGTTAATATAAATAGTTGTTGATGTTTTCACATTTAACAAACCCATTTGTTGTTGTGAACATATTATAGATTTTATGTGAAATGTCAACGTATCCGTTAATTATTATTACTTTGAAATGTATAATAGTTTTGCTATATCCGGCCACCTCGATCTTCTTGTATATAATGAAATTACATATATATTCAATTTTTTCCAAATATTTGCGAAAAAAATTCAACTTTTTAATTCCTGTTTGAAATAAAATCGATATCGGGAAAATGCAATTCTATGTTTACACATTGTTTTTTGTTTAAATAATCGAAGGAATGAATTATTTTTGCATTTCTGAATTGAATCAAAAAACATTAAATACAAATGGGAAAAAAAATTTAAATCACTAATTATTATTATTATCAATGTTATAACGACATCGCTTGATCAAAGACTGTTTGAAAATTACTATATGGGAAAATAAATTGCTGTACATGTCTTTGAAAGTAATTCATGCATGAGACGATAATATCCACACAACTTATTCTTTTGTTATTCGTTAAAATTTACAAAAATCACGATAATTACGTGTTATTTTTACTGACTAAATTAATCTATGATCATTAAATACTTACTTACCGGCTTACTGCATGGCATTAAAACCGATAGGAACGGTTTTAACCTTATCCAACACACGTTTCGCCAACCGCAGCATCCACCTGACAGCCAACGTCTGCCGAATTTTAAGGATCTTTAAATTAAATGAATATAACTGAAATTATTATTGAAAAACTAACCATTAAATTAACAACAGATTTATTTATTTAAAATAAATGCATTGTTTCTCTTCGATTTCGTAGGTAAATCTCTTAACAAATTATACATCCATAGGTCTCATCTGTAAAATTATTCATATTTTTTCAAAGTAATTTGCAAATAACGAATAGGGTTGTACATTTAAATCGAAAACAAAAATAATTTTTGTCATATACTAAATTGAATCATACCCTAGTAACAATTTGTCTGTACTTTAAAAAATGCGGAAAAATGAAGTGTGTCCATAGATTTTCCACTTAATATAATACTATTTTATTTAGGTCAATTGAAACCTTTGGATTTGTCAGAGTAATATTTCCAATATATTGTATTGTATTCATAATTTATTTCCGTAATTATCCAAGACAGCAGTGATTGATATTTTGTATATTTCGCTTATCTAGCGATATAATCCTCACTCGTTTTAATTTATTTTCATAATTTTTAAAACAACCATCAACTCAAATCGATATATTTTTACGAGGAATTTTGTAGTGAACTTTTTATGGATTTTATCCGCTGTTTTTTTTATAAATTATCATCCAAAAATTTACATTATCCGCGTAAAAGGATATTTTTTTTATAAAAATCCATGGACAAGCGGTTGCACTGATCATATAAAATTCCAGCGGACATTCGTAAGAAATCCATAGATATTTCGTTGGATTGTAACTATACTGGACTACTACAAATAATGATGCGGAATTTTTTTGCGGTCAAACTACGGACAGTGTCTTACTAGGCCAGTCTCTACTAATACTTTATAAATATTTTTTTATAATATTTTTTCTTTCTAAATAGTATGAATTTAATTCATTTTTGCACATAACAATAATATTGTGATTATGTCACACCCGAGTGAAGTCATAGATACGCGAATTTTGTGATCATATAAATAAATATATAACAAAATCAGCATAATAATAATAATAATAATAATAATATGAATATGAATAATAATATGAATAAAATTTATCTGTGGGTTAAATTCTACAGAAAAATAATAATAATAATAATGTAACTTTAACTTGACATTGTACCGCTGTTCGAATTCTTTGTTCATTTTATACACAACATTTTTTTAATAATATTCATATGTAAAAAAATTACCTGTACAAAAAATATTATCAATAATTGCATTTAATTAATAATAATAATAATAATTTATTCGATATTCGTTGTTTTACTGTTTCATTTTAAATTATACAATTAACAAAACTATTGACCGCAGTTCTTAAAGATGTTTTTATGTTTTGAGTGCTGCTCGGATGCTGGAGGAGTCTAACCGATGGGTAAAACTACAGTTTTTAATTAATAAAACATATATTAACTATTATATTCTATCGTACGATAAATTTTATTAAACCTATAAAATGCTATA
The DNA here is from genome assembly GCA_910594885.2 of Bibio marci. Taxonomy (NCBI): domain Eukaryota; kingdom Metazoa; phylum Arthropoda; class Insecta; order Diptera; family Bibionidae; genus Bibio; species Bibio marci. The sequence goes on along the minus strand of OU343118.1, from coordinate 27,000,158 downwards.
ATTGAATTTTGAAGGTTCACCACAACACCTATAATTAATTGTTTCTCATCATAAATTGGTATATGATAAATATTTGTTTATTAAAATAATAATAGCAGCAAGTAAAAATATCTTTTTCTGCTTTTTCATTCAATTTTTTTTTGTTCAACTAATTGTAAGTATAAGTTTTTCATAGAGAGCCCTGTTTTGCAGTGGAATGCTAATTTAAAAAACAAACACGTCTAAAGTATGTAAAAAAAATACTTATTTATAAAATTATAGTAGCATTTTTATAAAACTTTTAAGTTATATTTTGAAAAAATATATTTCTTCATTATAATTATAATTCCATTTCTATATATGTATTTTTGATGTGTATAGGAAAAGAGAGATGTGTGCTTAAATAATAATAATAATAATAATAATAATAATAATAATAATAATAATAATAATATAAGAACTATTATTATTATAAATAATATTTTGTAATTTGTTGTGTGTGTTTTAATAACAATAATTTTCAAGGACATTAATTTATTATTCACTGTATATTTCTTATTCACTTCACACTTTTTTTTTGTAGAATTCGTAATCGTAAAGTTATTTTGTCTTTGTTATTCTTTATTTTTATGAATCGTTGTTTGGATGTATATTAAAATTTAAAGTCGCATTTAATATTTGTCTACTACTACGTACAATTGGTTTAAGTATAATGGTATTAATATGTTTTGACTTAAACATTATTAATAATATGTATAGAATTTCTTTTCTTACCGGAGTGATATCACAAATTAAATGATATTTTGAATCCCTTTTTGCGTCTCTCTGCACTGAAGTGAACCGAATTTATATATGGATTAATTACTCTGACTTGAAATATCCAAGACATACGACCGTAATATGGCGTCTCATTTTTTAATTGGAGTGATCTTGTTATGGACGTTCATTTACACTTATATATTATATACACTGGAAAAAAAAAGTATACGCACATCCAATTAAAAAAGTAACGTCAAAACAATGAAATATTAATTAATTTTGCTCCAAGGAACATGGCACAACATTGTTAAAAAATGAAATAACATTTATTATCACAACGAATAATTCATTAAAACATAATATCGCGAAAATGAATGTGTTTTTCAATGAATCACTACGTTGGTTTTTAAGAATTTTGTATAATTGTTTTGATGATGATATTATTCATTTCATTTCAATGTGTGTTTCTGTGTAATAACTTATTATTCTGAACATAAATTAATTAATGATCGCAAAATTCATTCATTCAATGAACAAGAACATTAAGATAACTTTTAAAAATGAAAAATATTAATGAATTATTCATTGAAACAATGAAAAAAGGGTTGTATAAACGCTATCCATAAAAATTATGTACAAATTTATTTTCAGTGTAGTTGCTCGAAACGATTTTTATCATATAACCATATTGTTTCTTCATCCAGCTTTCGTTATCGCACTGACGCCGGGATCTCTCGCGTCTATATATAGACTCCTTTTTTCATGTACAAGCAAATCGAATGGTATTTATTTTGTGATTACAAAAAACGCCGTGTGTGTTGTGTGTCTTGATTATTTTCTTCATATCCTATACTCATGCTGTTTCAAAATTTATTGTTAGTTGGCCAATTACGTTGCATCAACAAGATATATCCAGAACAAACTATAGCTCATTTCTGTTTGAATGCATATAGACATTTTTAAATAGAACTTTTGCGGGCAAATTGTGGTGTCAGACGAGCGAATGTGTTAGACAATGATAGAATAACAGGTAACACATTTCAGTGATTATATATCGAATTATATTGAATTAAAACTAATAGGATTTTAACTTATATATAGTTTTCTGCAGAAAATGCATTTATTGCGATTCCTTTGGTTTTTATCGTTCACCATTTTTTTTTTTTTGGTATCCATTCATCCTTCATATGTACTCCTTGGGCCAATACATGTTAGTCTATTGATTTTGTTTGTTTTGACAATTTATGGTTCTCCGCGTATAACCTGTCTATTTCAAAGTTGTATATCTTTCGGAAGCGTGTACCCTTCGTTCTGCATCGATCTGAACAAATGATAATCAATAGGAGCTATTTCTATTGTGTTTATACGTTTCCCCCATTTCGAAATTCAACAGTGTATCATTGACATCACTTAAAACGTGTGTGATCGAGCTTTGTCATGCAAAATGAGATAATTTTATAACGCTTGATACTCTCCGAATGGTTGCGGGTCTCGCAAAAAGCAGAGCACTATATTCTGATCCGTGGATAGAACTTACTTATTATATAACATTCTTCAAGGACAATCCAAAAAAAAAAAGAACCAGTTAATCGCGTTGTCATTTATCACGGAATAAAAAAATGTATTGTGTTTTCACAAAAACACTCAGCAGAGCATAGTGGTATAACGCTGATGTTTATTAATTTATGAAATATAGTCTGTTCAATTCCAGCTATTTTTCATAGGAAATTGTTCAGTATTTATTTTAAGTTGTGTTTATGAAATAAAAAGAAAAACGGATATCTTTGAAAATATGGTGGTGTTGGATGCCGCTACTACTCAAAGATACAACAATATCTGCACACCACACATCCCAATGTGTGCTAATGAGCCATAAAAAAAAATAGTAGAATTATGAAAACATTTATCTTTCGTTAATTACAGTACAATTGGTAAATTGGTGTATATACTGCCATGCGTCGGAGTAATTTACGATTATCAAAGTTAATCCATTTATCATAGCCAGTTATAATAATGCACACGATAGAAAAATATGTTTGTAAATATTTTTTATTGAGAAATGTTAATCGAACCAATTAATGGATTTGGTAAACTTCACCACACGTTTCCTTGAACAAATAGTTATCTCTAAATTGGCTTTTTCTACGTATTTATACAAAAAAAAACCAATCCATTTCTTGATCGTATATTGTAAAGTGTGCGATAATAGAAAGCGTTGAACAAAATTGAAACCAATTTAACCGCCATCTAATTTGCACCAGTCTAAGGATGCGTATGCGGTATCAATATTAATATATTACTATATGCCAATGTTCTATATAATTCTGTCCGTTTGTTTGTATGTCTACCTTCATCTTCATTTTTTCCATTTTTCCATGTCCATTCGTTTCGTTGATAGAATAATAATTTCAGTTTTTGCAGTAGACAATTCAATCCGTTTATTCTTCTCCTTTCTATTGATTCAGCCTCATTTGTTCCAGTTCCATGTATATTGCTGCCAATATTATTTGCTTGCAGCCTATTACCTTAGTATTTTTTGGCCCCAAGTTCATCGCATTGCATAAATCCCACACCCAAGATATATTTCCTATATTGAAGTCTAATCCTATTTTAGTTCTGAAATTTATCTGCAATTTCTCCAACATGCAAAGTTGATGATGGTGGTGTTTGACGATTAAAACCAGTAGTATCATTTCAACATTTTAACTTCCTTTTTTTGTATAATGATATGTCACAGTGCATTTCTATATTCGGATGTGGATGTTGCTGCTGCTTCAGAACTATTTTGTATTCCTTGACTTGGCTACCTCAGCACACGAAAACATTACTTCCTTAAAGTTATTGATTATTTATTTATATTAATTATGATTAGTTTTATTTAAAAATTGAAAAGAAAAAGTATTCAGCGGCTCCCCTTTCCTTCGTCGCTTTGCTTTGAATTATGGCGGCGGTAGTATTTTTTTTTATGATGTCAAAATTAGAATCTCGCGCAGACAGACATTACACACGACGAAAAAAAAACAACTAAAATCGGTTAAGGAAAAAAAAACCAGTTAATATAAAATTTATTTTTGTTTGTATTATTTATTTTCGACAATAATTTTTTGCAAATAAGTATAAAATAAATTAATTTTTTTTTTTTTCTTATTTTAAAGATCAAGGACAATTTTTTAATTTTTGATGTTTTTAAAGAAAAAAACAAAAAAAATCAAAAATATTCTTTATATATTTTTATTAATGCATTAATGTACTTACATACAAAATACTCGTTTATTGGTGGTGTTGTATCCACATAAATCCACTAAAATCATCATCATTATTTAATTATTTTTATTTTTTGTAATCATCATCTTCGTCATCATTATCACGACGATCATCATCATCTTCATAATCATCATAAACATCATTATAAAAATATATATATATAATTAATATATTATTACAATAACCGATCCAAATCCAAGCCACATTCGAAGAGAAAAAAAATTACATTTCATTTGTCATATCACCAGCTCTTAAATCTTGTATTATACACACACACACACACACCCGTACGACGAGAGATTGTTTCATTTTAAAAATAATAGGTTTATTTGCATTTTTTGCCGGTTTTCGTTTTTTTTTTTATTTATTATTATAAATAAATACAGATACCAAAAAACTGCGTCATATTATACCTGAAATTGATTTACGATTCAAATAAATATCAATAAAAATATAAAAATACACTGTTCAAAATCAATCATTACATAATAAAAAAAATAATTATAATAGAAAATTATAAATGGAATTTTTTTGGGTGCTTAAATAAAAAGAATTTATTTTAAAACGCATAAAAAATTTAAGCCACAGGACACTTAAAATTATATGTATTTTGTTGAGAAAATTAACCAATAGTGAAAGTTATCCGTGTATTTTTCGTGACTGGCAAGCATTTTCATTTTATAATACCAAACCACAAATTGAAAAACCAATTATTATATTTTGCTTATATTAAAAATGATTAAAATATATTAGACACCATTTTTACGGACTCATATTCCCAAAAAGGACTTTTACTTTGTGTCCTTTGTTGTAATCATAAATACTGCACAGAGATAACTTGATTATTTTACAAATACTAACGAAAACAAAAAGAAAGTAGCTGTTAAAATTAATTAATTTCAATTGCAACAAACAACCCATTTTTATACGTTACTTAATTTCACGAATACTCTCGAGATTGGGTAGAAAAACCAGTAGCAGTGCAACAGGTATCGATAATAAAATATTAATATAAAACAATTTTTTTAATTGCGCCACACTGTTATGAATTAGAGAGAATATTTTGAAATTGTTCAATGTTTTTTAATATTTTATTCCACTTGTACCTTGTTCCGGTGGTTACTGGAGCCTCTACTTTATGGATATATACAGAGAATATTAGTTAAAAAGAATTTTCCGGTGATCACTAGTTGATTTTTGCAGGATCTCCTCATTGCTGAAATCAAAAAAAACAGTGGTTATTTTTGTTTTACTCATAAAAACAAGTTGATGATCATTTTCGTCATATTTTATTGCTTTTTTTGCTTCCACAAAGAAAACAACGCAAAACTAGAACATAATCCTGTGTATATGCAGTGACAAAAACCATAAAAAAAACCGACAGTATCGAAATTGGTTTGCTTTAAATTTCATTCTAAAAGTTGAACATTTGACGTTGATGACGATCAAAACAATGCAATATTCGAAGCGGATCGTCATAGCATATAACACGTAAGATTGCAAAGAAGCTATAGAGATGCTTTGCAAAGCTATAGAGATGCTTTGATGCATTGCAAAGCGTTGTCTATACAATTTGACTATATATAAGAATATACTCGACAATTTGCGATCCTCTTATGAACTTAATAAATAAATTCACTTAACACATTTGCGATTTACTTATGAAACGTAAAGGAAAATGATTCAATCAACGTTTCAAAAGATTTTTATAACTGTTGATGAAAAATGGGTTGTAAATATAGAATAGTGTGAATTGAAAAAGATGGTGCGGAGATTGGCAAGCTGAACACATCAAAAGGCGATGGAATGTGATTATAAAGGCATTGTCTATTTTTAACTTTTACCATAAACAACCAAACGATCAATTTAAAAGTATATTTGCATTCAATAACTAACCAAACTGAACAATATGCCATTCAAGAAAAGAGACCAGAAATTGTAAATCGAAATGTGATTTTTTTTTTCCATTAAGATAACGCAAGATTTCAAACACATTTTTGGTTATAAAAATTATTGAAGCTTGATTGGAATGTGTTACCATACCATCCACCATATAGTTTTGATCCGGTGCACCATCATCCGATTATCATTTATTTAGAAATTTGCAATGGAATTATAAGAGAATTTCAATAATCAGTTCAGTTTTTTTGTTTTGCCCATACAAGACCAAAAGTTTTATAAGAGTGGAATTTTGAAGCCCGCTTAAAAAAGTTGGCAAAAGGTAATCAAATAAAATGAACAATACATTAATAATTAAAGTTATTTCTGCAATTTATTACCACGGAACCCAAGCGTTTTTTTTTTAGGAACGAAAGCTTTTTCCACATATTCCTTCGATACGAAATGGTGGCTATTGTTTAAAAAGTAATATTATTAGTACAATTTCATGTAAACATTAAACATTATATACGTCCATCACTACTTACAGGATCATATCATTTATCTGTAACCGGATAGTTTATATATTTTATCATTGCTACGGTTGATTGTAACACGAAACGCACGAGAATATTAAACTATTAGATAAATTACAAATTTTGATTTTACAAAAACATCGCAATTTGGTCGACGTGCGTGCTTAGAATTATTAAGAAATAAATCCTCTTTTATAAAAAGAATACATTTTTCATGATATGGTTGTGAATTTCGATGAAAATCATATGAAGTTTTGCTTTTGATTAATAAAATAAAAGTAATAATAATAATAATAATAATAATAATAATAAAATAACAAATAATAATAATAATAATAATAATAATAATAATAAGAAACAATCAACAATATATATTTTGTAGCAAAAATCTGACTTTTACTAGTCCTTGAAGAATATATACTTTTACCGTCGAAAATATATATATATAAATAAAATATACTCGTATAATATATATTCATAAATAAATACATATTAGCATTATTATAGTTTTAATATAGATACACTATGGTGCACAAGTATTCGTATAAATAAGAAATAATTTTCATGTTAAAATGTTATTTGATTATGAATATATTTTTATTACAATCATTTGTTGAGAAAAAATCACATGATTTATATCATGTACAGTACAAAATTTATACAAGAAAAATAATTCTGACATCATAAAAATCTATAAACACAAAAATTGGAAGTGTCCGATTTTATAGAATTAGTATTTGGAATGCGTATCCTTATTTATTATTTGATTGTATTTACGAATTATTTCTTATGATTACAAATACTTTAGGACTTTAGTGTACCATCATTTTAAATGTTGTTTATTTTTTAAATATTGTTTCGCTTCATGTAAGTCATGTATTTTGTTATAAAAAGAATGTTTTTTTTCATATTCACTTATTAAAGCATTTAAAAACAAAAAAAAAATACATGTAGGTAGAGGTACTACGCGAGAATTGTATTTTAATTTTCTATTCTTGAGTCTGTTTTTTTTTTTTTTAACTATTATTCTAATTGGAAACGGAGACGGTGGGGTGAAATTCAACAGATATTTGTAAATCAGAATATACACAACCTAATATTGTTATGGCTGCAGAAAACTGTAAGAAAGGACACACAACAACTATCTATAACCACACACAACTTTAAATCTATAATTAGATCACGATCCAGTCACTCGTTCACCTTTTTCTTTGTGCGCAGAAACATTTTGCAGAAACAGATATTACCTGAACAGAAGAAGTGCGTTCAATGATTATATAATATGTTCTAACGATTTTGATGGTATTAGGTGACACTATAAACTAGAGCCTTCCATGGGGCTCTCAACGCAAATATTTATCTTTTATCCAAATTTCTTGTATTTTCTTTTACCTTAAGCGCACGTTGACAACACATAAGTTCTAACGAAATATTGAGGACTTAATAAATAAAATTAATAAATAAAATTTTTTTTTTGTAATTTATTGTTGGTAAACTATTTATTTTTTCTGTATATAAAATTTTTTGTATTTATAATTATTTGTGTGTATGTTGTGTGAGTTAATATATGTACAAAGTAGGAAGTTGAAAGCGTCCAGTTGAAGGAGAAATATTTAATTAAATATAATAATAATAATAATAATAATAATAATAATAATAATAAAATTTATAATAAGTATGTGACCCCGAGGCAATTTTGTAATTTTGTCTGATGAAATTTTTTTTATTTTTTATTATAATTACAACAAATACACACACACACACAAACACATATTTTATAACTCCTATATATTTTAATATAATATAGAATAATTTATTATATATGTTTTTTAGTACAGTGGTGCTCAATAGAATATATAGGTGATCATAGATAGAATTTGTTGACTTGTTTTCCAAAACAAAATATCTCAAATAATAATATAAGTATTTTTTGTACAATTTTCCGTAGTTATTCTTTTAAAAGTTGATTAGTTTAATCATTGGTGTTTGCCGAGTATGCAACAATGTGTCTTTGGTATAGTGGAATGTTTGCAGCGATTTTGAAATTAAGCAATTTAAACAATAATATAAGAACTAATTGAATTAAAAAACAATTACTAACTTTTCCGTATTAATTTGCAATTTTTTAAAATACTATAGCTTTTCCAAATATAGTATCATATAATCAAATTTCTGCAATCTTTTATAGAAGACGTTTTTGCTTAACACATTCAGACAATACTACTGTGTTCAAAAAATAAGGTGACTATATGTATAAATTTTTATTTATATTCTTTTAATTCAATTTTGTTACCTCTTCAAGGTAAATGGTAATTATGTTGCACACCAATTTGTTGAAATCACATGTCGTCGTGACGTTGGAAGTCACTAAATATGGGAGCAAAAGAAAAAAAACCAATTGTAACGATCACACCATTTACCGTAACTCATTAATTTTTTTTTACAAAGAAATACTATATATGATGATGATTCCTCTTCGTCTTCTTAAATCATATATATTGGTCCAAGTGGAACTTTATGTCATCTAATAATCCTTTCATTACTGCAATTAACGAAAGATAGATGTTTTCAAAATACTATTATTTTTATATGGGTAATTAGCCTATAGTGGAATGTGTGTGTGTGTGTGCAGACATTGTTAATCTTTGAATAGCGTCCAACACCATATTTTCAAAGATATCCGTTTTTTTTTATCGTTATTCCATAAACGAACAAATGATCAGCCAGCAGAAAAATTTTAATATTAAAATAAATACCGAAAAATTAATTAATTAATAAGTTAATTTTGTTGTTCTACCGACGTATCCGTTTTATTGTATAAAATTTTTAGATAAAAAATAGATAGATCCACTTGAGAATTATTCAATCATATGCATTTCACAAAATTGTTTTAGCTAATATTTGCTAAAAAAATATTAATCCTTTTCCTGGGACAATTTATTAAAATAATATAATAATATATGAAAAAAAATAATTTAAAAATATGATTTAATGGAAAATTGTATATTACATTTAACAATACATCGTAAAACCCAAAAAATTTCTTATAAATAAATTACCGCACACGTTGAAAGACAACCATTTATTTGTAACCGCATTCTTCTTTTTCAATACATTGCGTAAAAAATTGATTTTATTTTTTCTTTTATTGATTATCGCCAGGAGGGACATACACCATTTTTAATTGCGTTTATATAAACATTTTGTCGAATTCATGTCAATGGTATATTCAATCTGGGGAAATTCGGAAACGTTTGATGTATGGATGCTTGAAAAATGTTTATCAGTATTTTAAATATTAAATATTTCTCAATCCCACTAACTGTTTGCGCATTGTGTTCAATTATGAATCTATAAAAAGTCAAATCTTGTGTATCATTATCAAAAAATAAATGGGTATATTTTTATGATCATTTCTTTTGTAATATGAATTTTATAGAATATTTTTTTATTACTCGTATTATTTATTTTTTTCATTCTATGCCAAAAGTAATAAAAACTCGAGTCGTTAAATGATAAAAAGGATATTTTGTGTAACAAAACTGATTGGAGTTATTATTTTTCTTTCTTCAAAAAATACGTTAACTTTAAAAACCACTATTTAATTGACGCTTTCAAATGTTGTAAAAATAATATATAATTATTTAATGTAAATATGTTTTTTGTCGCAGTCCTCCTCGAATTTTAATTTACATATTGATTTGTTTTTCAACGATTATTTTATGTATAAGATTAAATTTTGAAATATTTATTAAAGAAATTAAACCATTACATCAAAATAATTATTTTTGTCCTTTATATTCTATTATATTATAATAGTTTATTTATAATAATAATAATAATAATAATAAGTTCTCAACACAATTACATACATTTCTATTTTCGGTTACCATTCAAAACATATACATCAATTTTATAAGGAATTTTGTACGGTGTGTATAAATGAAGACAAAAATTACTACAACTATATAATTCTTCAACACATCAACCACTTGACAAAGATTTACAAAATATAAAAATATACATTACTTATAAACCATAATGCATCACATATACTAACACCAAAAACATACGTTTATTTATTAATATTTGTCATCTATTCTTTAAAAAAGGACCTTTTTTTTATTTTGCTATAAAATAAGTAAAAGCAATGGCGTCGTTTGAATTTTTCGATTCGGTAAACAAATTCTATATTTTCTTCATCGCATTACCTAATTCTTGAATTCATGTTTATTTGGCATATAATTGATTTTTCTCTGTAATGATCGTCGTCCATAAGTCCAACAGTCTTGCTTGGTACCATTACGATTACGAGAACAGCGGTTCAATGGAATAGCAAAGGTAAATCTCGGAATATTATCTAATGCCAAACATTTTTAAATGCTATTAAATAATAATAATATTAAAATCGATAAATTATTATATTACTCTATAAAAGTACATCAGATTTATATTAAATCATCCATTAAGCAGCGCTGTAAGTGACAACATCTATTGGAATAATTTTAAAAAAAAATAGAGCAAATTTTTAAATTTGGAAATTCGTTAAATTACGATAATAATAAATAAATAAATTCGAATTTTTTATATAGGCGAAATAAATTCAATTGTTTTTTCTTTTCTCTCGTGTGTCATCAATTTTTTTTTATTTCGCTATTTATTATTGCTTGGTTTTTGTTTTTCTTGTGTCAGTCTCGTCGTCGTGTGGTAAATGGAAAAATAGGAGAAAAAAAAAAATAAATTGCATATTAATCATTTAATTATTTTAATAATTAATATAAAGAATAGATAATGTATTATTTTTTAAATTTATAAACCGAATATTAATATTTAATATTATTTAAGTTTTATTTTGCATAATATTAGCACAGTGTTTAGTTTAGTGTGTTTAAAAAATGCCTATACAATAGATTTTAACTTTCCATTTCCATTGGTTGTTAATGATGTGTGTAAAAGTACGTAAGTGATGCTCCTCACTTATTTTTTATTTTATACATTTAAATATTGTAATTGTTTTAATTATTTTTATTTTATTTGTTTCCCAACAATTTACAATTTATAAAATAATTAATTTTATTGGAAAAGATGGTATAGATTTTGAGATTTTTAATAATTAAATTCTGATTTTTTCCTATATGCATGCGCAAAAAAAAAAAATGCTATTGTGTCTGTGGTGACGCCGCAGTGGCAGAAATTTTAAATAGGATTTATTTTTGTTGTTGTTCTTGTTGTAGTTCTTGTTGTGGTTTTTGTATTTATGTTTAAAATTGTACCAAATTATTTCGGACGTAAAAAAAAAAGTAATAAAATAAATATATTTAATTTGATTTGACACAACATTTATTTACATTTTCCTAATAATAATATTAAAATTAATTTATTTCTTTTTTTTCTCATTTTAGCTATTAGCAAATGTGTGGCGCTGTTCAATTTTGTTAATATATTATGAAATGAAATTGTAAAATGAACAGTGTGCGTGTGTGTGCAGAATATTTATTCTTCTGTTACCGGCGGCTCTTCTATTGCGGCTAATTTGGAGAAAAAATGAATTGGTGAGTACCACCTTTTATTTATTACATATTAACTATCGTTTATATCGTTTTATCATAATATAATATGACTTTAATTATTTATGCACAGTATATTTTGCTTTATTTTACCTATATTTAAATTTATAACATAAGAAAAAACTATATTATAAAGTTTAACCAATTGTACAATATATAAAATACAGTGAGTGTAAAAAATATTCGTTAAAAAATCAACGCCACTGAGCAAAAATAACACCGCATAAGATCAACATTTTATTTATTCTTTCTTTATACTATTCACGACGGTGCAGCATCTTCGCTATATATGAAAGGACACAAACAAATACCAATACTTTTAGTATTCGTAAAAAACAAATGACATATTGACAAATGTTTACTAATTTATCAAATAATGTATACATAATTTAAAATTTATTTTACAAATATGTTCTATATATTTTTCGGTTAAAAAATAGTTAAAGTGAATATAAAATATAGAGAAATTTTTTTCCAGTTAAAAATTTTATATAACAATATTAACAAAATCGTCTACGATTTAATATAATAGTTTGACTTTGACTGACCAATTTATTTAATAAAAATAATATTCTAATATATAATTTAAATGATTTATTTGATAAGGATATTGATTGATTTTTAAAATAATATTTGAAAGGAAGAAGTAAAAGTAGAAAATCGTTTTTATAGTATATTTTTATGTGAAATGTTATTGTTGTTGTGTTTTTGGTCAAATTAATCAAATTCAATTATTACAATATATGTAAAAAATTCCCTTTTATATTATGGGTATGTGACTTCAGTGGATATGAAAGCGCGCGAGAGATATATATATATTTTAAGGTAAATAAGAAATAATTTTATTATAAGAAAAAGAGATATTTCTTTTATTTATTATTATTTTAATTCCCTAATGAATTATGTCACATGTATTTTCACTTTTTTCCTTTTTTTTCTTTAAAAATACAAAAACATACCATTTGTAAAAAAGGAATAAAATATCTTTATATATTATATTTACAATAGAAGGAAGCAATCTATAACTGGTTAAAGTTTTCTTTTTAATAATAGAATTTTACCTTTTTAAAATATTTCATTTAAATAAAATTTGTTTAAAAAATTTGATTAGTCATTGTGCACCGCATCCACTAAAAATAATTTTATTTTGAATAAAATGAATAATAATATATATGAAATTCACATAACTTCACTTGCACTCAATTTATTTTGTATGGATGCGATTCCTCGCAATTTTATAGGTATTTCAAATTGTTTGTTATTGTTTTAAATTGTTAGTAAATTGTTGAAATTATATTGTAATAATTTAAGAAGCCCAATTTAACAAATAAGTTATCGCAGCGGACAATCTGGCGGCTGTGTAGGTAAATTACTAACGAATACACTGTCTGAAAGAAGTATACACTTAAAACTTAGATAATTATTTAATGATTATACACAACAATGTAATGGCCGAGTGTACAGCACCATTAGAACTGCTTTCGGTATAGAGTTGAAGTATACCATCCCGTCTGTAAATACCCTACGAATGGTTACAGAATGGTTAAGTATATCGATTGAACATATGATGTTAACTCTGTTATATGAATTCTTCAACACAGCCTTAAATCGGACGGGGGATATAAATGGAAACTATTCAAATAATACTGATACACTAAAAAAAAGCCAAACTGGATAAAAAACAAAACTGGGTGGCCTAAAATTATATTTATTTAAAGGAAATGTAAAACGATTGTATAGTAAAAGAAGAACCGCGATTTTGTAGTTTTTGGTAGGTCAACGTATTCAATAATTGTTTTTAATTCTATTGATGAACACATTTGTACACTACGTACGTTACATTTGATCCATTATCAATGTATATGAGCACCCACCACACGAACCTGTTAAAAAACAACAATGTAAAAACATTTATGATAAAAAAAAACACGCCTATTAAAAACAACCATATTAAAAATGTCCTTATTAAAAATGTCCTGGTTAAAAATCTAGCAAGTAAAAACATTTTCCGTCTATGTTAATGTAATAAAATTGAAAAAAAAATCCATAAAATTAATTTTCAACGTATAAATTATATTTTACCTGTACCCAAATAAATCAGATCCTTTGTCGGTGGGAGGTCATCAAACTATATTATATTATATTATATTATATTATATATTGTAGATAAAAACTAATACATTTAAGCAATAATCTACTTAAAATATTATATAACATTATATCACAAAACCACACAATGGCTCGGTTACAAAAATATGTAATTATATAGGACTTATATAAGAAAATACATGTGTTTTTGGTTTAGAATGGGCTTAGCCATTCTACTGTGGCGAAGGATCACATGTAGGGTAGAAGAATGCTTGCGAAAAAAAAAACCGGTGTATGTACAATGATTCAGAACGGGAGAAGAAAATATTTTCAATGCTAAAAATTCGGTATTAGCATAAACCCGTTATAGATGGGGCAGATTGGTCCGATTGAAAAAACGTTCGTTAGAAAAGTATAAAAAAATCGTACCTGAGTTTTAATGCAATGCAGTAAGTAAGTAATTAAGTGTGGTAGGATTGACTTGACTTTGGTTTCCCTATATTTGCGTAAGCTTAAAATCATTCTTCATTGCTCCGAGCATAATGTATTGTTAATGGCAAAAATGTATTATCCAAAATAAGAAATTTCGATAAGCGAATAAAATTAGAAAACTATAGTTATAATTAGGTTAACCTAATTAAGAATTGAGATAGGTACAGGTAAAAACAAAAGATGAAACATTAATTTAAATTGAAAGGCTTCTTCGCAATTTTACGCTACAACATATAAGTTACTTGTTCTTTTGTGTCAATAATTCCAGTTTAATCATTAAATTTTGTTTATATAATTAAAAGGAACACAGAGGGTGTAAATTACATAAATAAATAAATAAATAAATAAATAGAACATGAGTAGACCGCGCCGTGTTTAGATGAATGGTGTATTTGGTAATGATGTATACAATATTCACTGTATAGTTTTAAGAAATAAAAGAAATAAATAATTTTGGGAAAATGTTAAGTTAATATTTTCATTCTTCTTGAATAATTTTAAAGACGCGACGAAATAGAAACCCTTCTGATTTAAAAAAAAAAAGAAATAGTCATTTGCGTTTACTTTTGCTGTTTTTTAAACAAAAATACACCTTTTCGTAAATAATTATTTTGTTCCTCTGTTATATTATCCTGCGTGGATTTCTAATTCTTTCGTTTCTGTTTTTTATCAATAAATTTATTCAACCATCTTCGAAACACTAAAACCATCTTTTTCAAAAAAAAAAAAAAATAATAATGTTTCATCGATGGTAAAGACGATTTAATAAGCCGCCAACCGGAAAAAAAATAATCTCTCTTTTTCTCTCATCATTATATTGTAGACATTGAGAATACCCATATAATGATAATCGCAGTCTTGAGAAGAAATCGAAAGTACATGTAAGATTATTTGTAAATATATATAATAGAAAGAAAAATATAACTAATAATAATATATAGGAAAAGTTTGAACAAAGAGAACAAATTGTATACCAATAGTTTCAAAATATTACAAAACAATTTGAAAATAATATTATAAGAAAGAAATATAAAGAAAACAAGTTCCTACACTGTCTACACTACACACAAAGCACAAGAAAAAGTGTGTATCTTTTATTTTATTTCATTGTTTATTTATTTATTATTATTATTTTTTTTGCTTAAGACTCAACGTCATAATAAAACGACACCGAATAAAGGTGGAAAATAATATTAAAATACTATAGACTCAATCTGTAGGAAGGAAGAAAGAAAGAAAGAACTAAAGAAATAAAGAAAGAAAGAAAGGAAGAAAGAACAAAAAAAAAAAAAAAAGGATAATAACCGTCACAAAATCTTACACATAGGACGATTATTTCATTGTTAGAAATTGCGTCAGAACTAATATATAAATTTTTATTTAAAGACAATTCCATGCCACAATGTTATACGCAATATACGCATTTTTATTTAGAAAACATTCGTCTATTGTATAATTCGTTTAGGACAATTTATTCTATATTGAGAAATTGGTATATTAAAAGTGATGTTAAAAATTGTATAGACCAAATGTACACATATAATTTCTGCACACACGAACGATCGTTGTTAATATATGGTTTGTGTTTGTACCTATATAGTTTACAAATCAGTAGTAGTCATTGTGTTGTATTTACTTATTTATATTTATTATAGGATAACATTATGTCTGAAACCCAATTTAGATCGGCAATATATAATTTTTGACGCCTCTGGAGATGGGTTATTGTCTGTTTATTTGTTTTTATATCTCACATATTTTTATATGCTTTTGTCCTCACAGACAGAAACACAATACTAATTATATAACAATTAAAAATTGTCTAAAAAAAAGATCAAGATCTGATGAGATCGTAGAGAAAAAATTGCCTGCTATTACTGCGTATACCATCAATATTATATTATAATTTACTGAAAACCATTTGCAGGATGATAAAATGTGTGTTCAAATTCATTGGTTAAATTCAGTTATAACTTTTGTAAAATTCAAATTAACCAAAAGTCATCATTTTCATCAATAATCGATACGCAGCCCTAGTACAATAAATAGAAATAAAATATTCCTATAATTGAATTGTTTGAATATTACATGAAATAGTATTTTAATAATAGATTTTAAAGTTTTGTGGAATTGGGTGACACTCCATTAACCATTTCCAATACGGAATTGTTCGAGTTCTATTGATAATACGATTATTTTGTATTTTTTTGCAATTCTACTAATCTAATATAATAATATAATGGTAAATTTCAATGATTTGTGGCGGAAGAAGATAAAAATATACTCCCACTCCTTCATAACATTCGCAACAGAATTGTTACAGTATCTTTTATCCGCATTGTATTAAAATATTGAACACTAAATTATTTAGTGATAAGTGCAAAAGTTTGTTGATTGAATAGATGAGACTATGCCTCGCAATTCTTCGACCACTCCATAATATAACACAAATATTTACAAATAGAATTACTCGCGCGTATGATATTCGATTTTATTTTACTTTTTAAGTAAAATCTTTTGAAATATTTTGAAATAAAGTTATTCTAATAACTATATTAGAATGAAACGATCACGCACTAGCCACATAGAAATGAAATATATATTTTAATTATTAGTATTTTTTTTCTTTGTCACCTAAAACTATAAACAATCGATTTTTTCTACCAGAAAAGCGTGCTATTTGCGGGTATTGTTTCATTGGAATAAAAACTGGTGCTGAAACTAATCGAATGCTTATCGAAATTTATGCGGTGAACATACTTTATCTGAAATAATGGTGTGCAGAGTGTGGTTGCAACGCTTTAACAGTAGTGGATTGGATATCTCAGTATGTTTGGTTTGAAACAGATAAGAAGTGCTGGTGTATTATGTATGTGTTGAATCCAAACAAAAAACTATCAATACTGTCAACAGAACCATAATTAATTTAAAAAGATTATTGCAAGAAAAGCAATTAAAAATTTCCAAAGTCAAGATAAAATGATTTTCAACAATACAATTCTCGTCTTCATTTCGCAAAACCCGCCATAGAAAGAGCGTTTTCGATGGGATGTGTTGCCTCACCCACCTTATTCACCATATGTTGATGCATCAGAATACCACATGTTCAGAACGTTGACACTTTAGCTCTGCAGCACAGCACTTTCACAATTATGAAGACGTCGAAAAATAGCGCGATGCTTCGGATCGAGTATAGAAATTTTGCTTTGTTGATTGTATTCATAAATTGTCAAAAAAATTGGGAAAAGGTAGTACTTAAAACCAATGGCTTCGATCTTCAATAACAAATTATTCCCAGTATTTATTATCGTGTTTATCGTGTTTGTGTCATATACCCACAAAAATAAAAATAAAAATACGTGTGCGCGCCTATAATTGCGTGCATAAAATAGTAAAATCAAACCTAAATTGGCTTTTAGTATAACAAAACTGCATATATAAAATTTACGGAAAAATTATTTCGAATTTATAATTAACCGCCAACTCTTTTGTATTAATTTAATTTAATTAAAAAAAAAATATCCGCATATAAGATAATTTTTGTCTTAATATAATAATACGTAGTACTCGTGTGTATATGTATTAAAAAGAAGCAAACGATCTTCATGAAAAGATGATTCTATCTATATCGTTTTTTTATACACAATATATTGTCATAAATTATCTTATTTTCATTCCATCTCCACAAATTATATATTAAGTCACAGATGAGGTTGGTTAATATACACACACAGTAAAATTAATCGTACGTGTTTGTATCGAGTAGAAAATATATGTCTTTCTTCTCCTCTTCATGCACTATAATATCGCATCAAGGTTAAATGAAATAAGTTTTTATAATAATTTTTATTTGCAATATGTAAATAGTTTTGTGTTATTTTAAAATATAACCAAGAAGAGAGAAAACATGACTCGTTTATCAATAGTTTTATATATATTGTGTTGTGTATACCTGTTAACTGCAACGCTGTGTCCGAAAAATAACCGAAATGACTTTCTATATGGTTCAGGTAGCTGATCATTTATGTTGACTATACTGATTTTTTTCAACATTCAGTGTTGAATTTCATGGAAAACCTACCTGTAATTTTTAAGTGAAAAAATTCGGCTACCAAATGTGAATTCAAAGTACATCAATGACAAAAAATTGCACCGCATGATCATTCGAAAGACTCATCAGCAAAAAATGCTGGAAGTAACGAAATTTTCTTAAATAATAATATATCTGCGGTAATGATCATATGGTGTTTTCAATATACGAACAACGTCAGATGGTTGGATGTATAAGAAATCTCTTTTGATGAAGGAAGTAAAAAATCAAAGCAACACTCATATGTTTTTACGATTATACAAAGATATTATTCACACAATAAATTTGTTGAACCATTTGAAATGCCATCAGAGAATATCAGCAAGTTCTCTAACAATCTTCAAGCGCCATAGATCGTTTATTTTCGACGCTCTTTGTCTTCAATGTATTCTCTATATCGCCTTTGAACAATTTGTATACCACTTGTAAACATATTTTTATGGCAAAGCCTTTCCACCAAAGACCTTCTACACAATGTAATAACGAAATCTGCTGCATAAAATTTATTCTGCATACAAAATTTAAAGCAAATTTTTTTCTCAACAACTGATTAGTGTGACATTATTAAAAAATCGAAAAATAAACTGAAGGCATTCGACACATACAAAACCAAGCGTATATCAATAACTAATGAATATTTTGGCATAAAAATTTGCCACAGATTGTTCTACCAAACCTAAAACACATAAATATTATTTGATTTCACAATCACCGTGCGCGAACCGTAAATTAAAACCTTAACTTATTTTATGTTAGACACAATATTTAGTATAACTATTTAGTATATTTGCGATAGTAGTGTATATGTATAGGTGTGTACATTTGTGTATGTACAATACAATTTACATTTATAATTTCATAATTTTATGGATAGTAGAAAAACAACACATTAGGTAATGGTAAAATATGAAATTTTATAAAGGTCTTTTTCATATTACAATTTTTAACAAAATTTATACATAACTTTTTAATATAATAATAATAAATATGTTGTTTTAAAATTATATTTATGAAAATTAAATATTGATAGTGTTTAAAACGAATTAAGACTGAATTATAATTCAAACTATTGCGTATTTAAAAACTATACACACCGCTCTACGTATTGGGAAATATGGGAAAAGACACAACGCATACAGTATTAAAATAATAAGTGAGCTTAATTGATTTTTGCTACTTATCCACAAAACTTAAAACATTTATTACAAAAAATTCTTAATAGCTCAATTTTAAAAACAATACTACACCTTATAATTTATTTATTAAAACACAATCACCGTTGAGCGTGACCATCCCAAGTTTTTGCAACAATTATAATATTTCTACCACATATAATAATGGCGTCATGTTTGAGCAACTGCGTAATGGAAAACAATAATCGTAATGATTAAAAAAAATGATTTGATTATTAATTTGTATGCCAAAAAAGGTTTCGACAATATCCCACCGTCGTTTCGTTGTATAAACTGCATATACGAGAGCTATCATCCGCTCCTGAACACCATTAATACGAATATCCTTTTTCACATTAATTTACACCACACAGAATCTATTCGATATACGGTTGGATTTAGATCAAACAAAATTGTACAAACTGAACATTTGTGGAGACCTGGTGATACTTTTTTTTTATGTTTCATTTAAAATGTAGTGTGCCGCACAGAAAGTATAATTATAATTATTTATGGTCTATATATGGTGAACATATGTTTTACGGGTATACGTGCACAGAATGCGTATGGGGGTTATATTAATGTGACAGCGACAAAGAATATGAAACGCACAGAAAATTTTAGTTATATTAATTTTTAAATAAATATTACAAAACTTAATTTTACTGGTGTGCGTAGAAAGAAGAGGTAAATGCTTAATTTAAATCTAAATAAATAAAACGAAATATTTGTTTGAACATCTTTAAATATTACTCTATAATTGGTTATGGGTAAAATATGAAAGAAATATCTATCGATCTTTCTGTTGTGGTTATATATAGAAGATCGCTCCATATAGATGAAATTGAAAACGTTCTTAAGAAAATTCTTTCATTGCTTTTGTATAATAGATGCAAAATCTCTTCATTCCTCACTTGCAGTTATGAAAAACAATGGACACTTTTTTTTTTCGTTATCAATATTATACTGAATTTAGTACCGAATTATTTTAGGCAATATATAATTCAGTTTTTTTTTATTTTTTAGATTTTAAATCGCTTGTATTTTAATCGTGAATCGATTTTTTTTTTCTTCTTTTACGCAACATATTTTTTGACCTTAACATCGTAATTTTTATTTTGTTTTTTTTTGATAGTTGTTTTTAATTTTACTTGTTTTTGTGAAACTTATAAGTTTTTATATTTACTGATAAGAAACCAAAAAAAATGTGACTAAATATATTTATTGTAGAAAAGAAGAAAAAATAATAATTTAATTGAAAAAATTTATAATTTGTTGATACAATATATTGATAGCTTTTTAGTTACACAATTATTTATGTACACCGTCTGTCCCAAAATAAATCGGAATGGCTGTGTAATCGATATAGAAAATGTAGCGCCACTTTATAGTTTTTTTTTTTTTGTGTGATTATCGTCTGTGAATGTTCCTCAACAAACTGAAAATTTCAAGACATTACATTCAGTAGAAACGACGATAAAACACATAAAGAGTTGCTGGTGTTTTTGTGCGTCGGTCGAATGAATTAATATAAAAAACAAAGAGCCAACATTAAATTTTGTTTTAACATTGGTCGAAATGCTACTCAAACGTGTATGATTTGTTTAAAATCGCATATAATTGTGTGTTAAATGCACAAGTTTTTAAATAATATAAATTATTCACACATCGGAAGACAGAGAAGTTATATAAGTGATGATGAACGTCCAGGTCGACCGCATTTAAAACAATTTACAGAAGAAAACATTGAAATAATTGTGTGATTTCGTGAAAATTTTATAAGAATTGTTAAGCGATATTCATAGAAATGAAGGTTGGAATACCGAAAACAATAATTCATCGAATTTTAACTTGTCTACGATAGGTGAATTCAAAGATTGTTCCACATCAATTAAATTCACCATATTCACTTAATTTAACTCCCTGCGACTTATATTTCTATTCCCTATACTTTATTTTCACTATGAAAGGAAATCGTTTTGCAACAATTGATGGCATCGAAAAGACGTATAGCACACCGTTCTCAACACCGCATTTCAATCACAGACATATAAACAATCAATTGACTCACATGTTGAACGTTTGCAAAAATCGATTCAATTCGATCGAAGATTATTTTGAATAAATAATATAGTTTTTGTGAAAATTTATTATTTATTTTTGTGTTTTTTTTAATCCATTTCGGATTATTATGGGACAGCAATCGCTTAGTGAGGCTATAAAATAACGAGACTATCCTAGTAACACTGTCCGTAGTTTGTCCGCAAAAAATTGCCGCATTATATGTAGTAGTCCGTATAGTTTCAATCCGACGAAATATCTATGGATTTCTTACGAATGTCCGCTGGAATTTTATATGATGGTTGCAACGACAGAGGTCCATGGATTTTTATAAAAAAACAGTACTTGGATTATCCGTATATTTCCGATGATAATTGCTACGGATTCTCAGATCCACGGATTTTGACAAAAATATATTTGAATTTCCCCATGTATTTTGGCAAGTAATAACCGTGAATTGTCCCTTTTAACAGAATTATTTTTCTTATGACGATGATGCGTCAAATCACGGTTTGATTCAATTTTTTACCGATAAACCAGAAGTTCTATAAGCACGGAATGAAGATGCTGAACCATGGCAAAAATTCATCGATTGTTCCTTTTAGTTTTTTGTAATAATCAAGAAAAAAAAACTGCGCGGATAAAATCCATGAAATGTCTTAGAAAATTCCTCGGAAATATATCGTCTTGAGTTGTTGGTTGTTTTTTATGAAATTATGAAAATAAATTAAAAAGAGTGAGGATTATATCGGTAGATAAGCGAAATATACAAAATTTGAACCACTGTCTTGGATAATTGGTGAATTAAATTATGAATACAATACCACGAGGAATAATGTTGGAAATATCACCCTATGACAATCCAAAGATTTCAATTGACCTAAATAAAATACGAATATATTAAGTGGAAAATCGATATGGACATTATTTGAATATAATATAATGCGGATGGTTTAACACTGTATACTGTTATACATGACTATGGAAACGTCTTGAATGGAAACGTCTTGACAGACAATATGGTGGTGTGAACCGATGCGGAACCAATGTCTTATCTTCTTCCACATTTCGTGTTGCGTTTTTTTTTTTGTTGTTATTATTTTTACACGGAGTTGAGCATAAGAACCTTGACGTTTTATAATAATGTTGATTAATAATTTTATTTTATAAGGAATCCAGTACACAATAAGGAAATATAAGGCAATTATCTTTTATCATTTGCATTTTAATTTGCCCACATTTGAATTTTCTTATCGGTGTGAAGTTCACCCCTTTCCAATTATGTATGGATTAATAAATGAAAAACCAAGATTTTCAACCACATGTTATCTCTTTTTTTCCACATATTTACAATATATAGAAATTTTAAGGGTCATCTTCATGGTATTCAAAGTTGTTTCAGTATACGCAAACATTTTCACCATCTTCCTTCAGTTCGAGATTGTGCAAGAATTTTATTGGGCACACTTTCTGTATTTTTAAATTATTATATGTAAAATTTAGCTTATCGCGTATTCATTGTATAATTGTGCCACGGCATTATTGTAACAATCAATATATGCCGTAACAAAAACACTGATTTCTACAAATTCATATGTAGATACGAGTAAAATGATATGTAAATACATTTGCAGATTCCATCGTTCCTATAAATTTGAATATTGTTTTGATTACACTATATGAAATGATTGAGTTGGCGTACGAATCCGTTGACTATATGCAACAATTTTCTATCTATAGTCTATTTATGTATAGAGGAGGACCGTCACTTTATGGTTACCATATGTTCATTTCAACAATAATTTATTAACTTTACTCCAAGATTCTATATTTATGTATTTGTAATAATTCATAAACTGAATTCTAATTGTTTTTTATATAAATGCATGCCGTAAAATAAATGTATTTAATAATAATCGGTATAATGTAATGTAATGTAATGTAATGTAATATAATTTAATGTGATATGTAACTCTATAATATTAATTTATTATTATTATTATTTATATAATATACTTTTCTCTATTTATTTAATTTATTTATACAATATATCGAAATTTATATAACAAATATTATTCGCAATTCTAAATATTACTATGAATTTATGTTTTTATGTATAATGCTACCAATATAATGTGCAC
Source organism: Bibio marci (assembly GCA_910594885.2). Classification (NCBI taxonomy): domain Eukaryota; kingdom Metazoa; phylum Arthropoda; class Insecta; order Diptera; family Bibionidae; genus Bibio; species Bibio marci. The sequence continues at coordinate 26,976,131 of OU343118.1, read as the reverse complement.
TGACTATCTATCTATCAATTGGTACGTATAAAAAGGTTATATAAATATATGCATTCTCTATGGCTCTATGCTACAAACACACAAACACACACACACACACAACACAAAATATTTATTTATTATTGCATTTTACTGCAACTAAACTAAATCCATTATTGCATAAAATAGTAAAATATGGTATAACTATATTGAGATATAGAAGATAGTTTTTATATGATCAAACAACACAACACAATAATAATAATAATAATAATAATAATAATAATAATAATAATACACAACTTAAGACCAACAACAACAACAGCAACTAGTAACGCGCGAATGTTTTATTACAGCAAATACATTATTATTATTGTATAGAAAATATGCAATTTAATTTCATTTTCATTTGAAACAAGTGCCCTACATTTTTGCAATTGCATATATTTTCTATTTATAGTTTTTTGTAAAAGTGTTTCATAGTGCGCTCGGCGGTATAATATTATTATTTTTTTAATTTTTTTTTTAATGACAGTACTACGCGTACTACTTTTATTTTATGTTTTTTTTCCACTTGAAAATGAATAATATAACATTTTTAGTGTATTGGTTTTAACAACGGACATTAATTTTTTAACAGAAGTTTAATTTTTGTATGCAGAAAATGTAAAATGTTGTTAAGGTTTAGCAATCGGAATCCTTTTTCATACCTTTATCGCCGCAGCTAATCAAATTACCATATAGTTGAGATGAACCAAATATGCGGTACTTCATAAAACGCAATATATAGCACCTCGGTCATCAAATATCTCTATATCGCATGAGTTAATTTGGAAAATTATTGTCCGACTATACGTCAATAACAATTCACCAATTTGTTTTCCAGTGGTGTGTTTCGAAACAAACAAATGCTGTAATTCATTTTATTTGATTTTCAATCTATATGAAAAAACTTACTGAAACATCGTTCTCATGTCATAGTACGGCAGAATTTAAGTGGCTACACCAAAAAGGCAGCATCACATTAAGAAGAATTTGTTCTAAATCTGTCAATACATCAAATTTCATTTAAACACTTTTATTTTAATTTATACAAATGTTCATTTGATTTTTACATTCGCAAAAAAAATCTGTCGAGAAAAAAATATATATCAGCTCGTTTCCAATGAAAAAGGTTTAGTGTACTTTGTATTTTGGTGCCGAAGCTTCCGTTCGCCATTGTATTAGAGTTATGGAAATAATTCATCTGCTGCTGGAGATTTGAAAGGCGGTCTCTCTTGTCATCGCATGTCTATACTGGATTCATATTCTGAAGTCTATTCACTTGTATCGAATGGATTTATTTATTTTTCGTTTTTATAGGTAAGAATTGTCTCTGAAAGAATGGTTAATTGCCTTTCTCACCTCTCGCACATTGTATCTCGCTACATTTTCAGTAGTTTGAATATTACACTTTATCAGATTTTCCCTTAACACACTTCCATGGTATTTAGCTTTTTCTGTATATATTGGAAAACACACAGTAGCGCAATGGTAAAGCGGCGAAATATATATTATTAATCATGAAATTTAGAGAATTCAATTCCCTCTATTTTTCATTGGAAATTTTTCGGTATATAATATATTTAAATACTAAAATTTTTCTGCTGGCTGGTCATTTGTTCGTTTATGGAATAACGATAAAAACGGATATGATTGATAATATGGTGTTGGACGCTATTCAAAGAATAACAATGTGTGTACACACACACATTCCATTATGGGCTAATCACCCATATAAAAATATTAGAATTATATTATGAAAACATCTATCTTTCGTTAATTGTAGTAGAATTGGTAAATTCTTATATACTTCCATGCGGAGTAATTTACCAACTTGGCTGAAAATGAAAGGTTTATTAAATGACATAAAGCACCACTCTATTACTTAAGAAGTATATATTGGATTGTTTTAACCTATTTTTGTTTAATAGTGCCATATGTAAGTTCTAAATAGATGGCATTGACATTGTTAATTGATCCATTAATTTCCATTTCGATTGGCGTTCCATCATATTCTCATTACATTGGATAACATCAATCATCATTGTCCGCTTCAAGCGAAAGCAACCTTCGCGCTTTCCCAAGTATTCTTCTTCCTTTGTCTGCCTGCCATCTTTTTTGTTGCCACCATCGCTATAAGGAGAGATTTTTAGATTATTTGGTTCGTCGCAGAAACTCCAAGAAGCTACCTCTCTGCACATAGTCGATTCAACGAATTGTTGTTCAATTTTTTACCACCTGCGGAGTACATATTTCTTTAATTTCGTACATTACCGATTTTGAATGCGTACTTAGGCTGTTTCTCATTACTAAAGAAATGTTAGAAACACTTTTCGTTGGACATCTGTTAGAAAGCAATTGCTTAATGAATTGACCATCATTATTTGTAGTCAAATATTTAGTATTTATAGCAATGAATTTCCAATCGAAATGTTGAAATGAGAAACAACCTTTGTTTATCATTTCGCATTGGCTTATCTGACATAGCGATACCTTGTTTCTGCATCCATTTGGGAAAACAAATATGATGTTAAGACCGCAAGCATCACTTTTTTCTTAACATTGTGCCTCATAGTCTTTTCTAAATATATATATATATTCTGTTGTTAGGATAGTATGGACCAATCGAATATTCACGTGTAACCACCACCTGTGTTTCATTCTATTGACTTTGATATCCGTAATTAATTATTTAATTTCGCGTAACTTCCGTGTCCGTGTCTATATTCAGTATTATTTCTCAATTTGTCCATATCCTTATGTGTTACGATAAAATGAATTAGATATACTTACGTTTATGTCATTTGCGATGACCGTACGTGTCCCTAGAAATATACTCTCTGCTTTTAACATACACTACAAATAATTACAATATTTATAAATTATGAAAGTATTTGGTTATAAATTTCAACTTTTGGTTTTAGTGTGTGTATTGAAATATTCTACTTTTGATTGCCAACCTATTAAAGAAGTCCAAGGTAAAATTACGAGATAAATGATTATTATTTGTTTTTTTTTTATTATTATTTCTGAACATCTTATGAATTTTAAATTAAAAAAAATATATATAAAATATTTATTGGATCAAAAAAATACAATATTAAAAAAGTTAAAAAATAAACAAAAACGTGTTAGTGTATGTGAAATTTTTTCTTTTACATATACATATGCAAGCGAGTACTACTCCTCTCTACCTAATAAAATATACTTCGGTAACAGAGATTAAATTGTTTTGATTAATAAAAAAACAAATACAAATAAATAAATAAATAAATTATAATAATTTAATAAAAAGAAAAAATAAAAATACTTCATATATTAAATAATATTGTGTGTACAAATTAATTTCCGGAATTCGAGAACACATTCAGAACTTCGGTTAAAAATGATATATATTCTATCGAACAATGGTAAATTTTGAAAATGGGAAGGAAAAAGCAGCGATTGGGCGAGTAAGTTTGTTTGGCGGACTATTTTTTAAAAAGAAAACTGTTGCTGCGATATAGTCATCATTTTTGTATTTGTATGGATACTTATGGTAAATATGCACCACTATCAAAAAACACAATGTTACGAATGCTTCCTGTCCGACCTCATTACTATATAGAAAATAAAACTCACATATAACTGCTTAGAATTTTACCATTTACGATTGTATTCGATGACCAGATTCATACGACACTGAAATTAAAAATTCTATTTCAATTCATATCCCGACGAAATTCGTTATTTTAACATATTTAATGCTTAACATACTTTTTCTTAAGTTACTTTTTAAAATATTTTTGTTTATACAGGTTGTCCACGATCCTAGTAACACTGTCCGTAGTTTGTCCGCAAAAAATTTTCGCATTCAATATGTAGTAGTCCGTATAGTTTCAATCCGAGGAAATATCTATGGATTTCTTACGGATGTCCGCTGGGATTTTATATGATCCTGTCCATGAATTTTAATTAAAAATGTCCTTGGATTATCCGCCAATATTTCCGATGATAATTTCTACGGATTCTACTTAGAAGTATTTATCGTTGCTATTATTCCACAAAATATCCATAGAAATTACATTCATATTTTTTATGAGCAGATTCACGGATTTTGACAAAAATATCTTTGGATCGTCCATGTATTTTGGCAACTAATACCCGTGAATTGTCCGTATTAGCAGAATAAATTTTCTTATGATGATGATGCCCAATGATCGCGGTTTGATTTAATTTTTTTACCGATAAACCGGAAGTTCTATGAGCACGGAATGAAGATGCTGAACGATGGCAAAAATTCATTGATTATAAATTTTTTTATAGATATAAACACTAACAAAAAACCATGAAAATTCTTACAAAATTCTTCGAAAATATATAGATTTGAGTTGCTGGTTGTTTTAAAAATTATGAAAATAAATTTAACAGAGTGAAGATTATATCTAGAGATAAGCGAAATATACAAAATTTGAACCTACTGTCACTTGGATAATTGGTAAAATAAATTATGAATACAATACCGCGCGGATATATGTTGGACATATTACACTGACAATCCAAAGATTTCCAATTGACCTAAATAAAATACTATTATATTAAGTGGAAAATCTATTGACATTCTTTGGACCAAAATTCCAATATATCTTTTTTATATGTGGATTTTTTCAACGGAAATTTTCCTCATTTTTCAAAGTACGGACAAATTATTATTAGGGAAGCTGTGTATTCTTTTAAAGTGGTGATATGTAGAATATAATTTTAAGATTTATCATTTTGTTTTCGAGATAATAATTTATTTCGACAGCTTTTATCTTTCTAGTAGTAGAATTAAATACTTAATTTATCTATCAAACTCGCCGCCCACTCATTAGAAATGCCACATTTATATAAAAAAAATGATTATTTTTGCGCGAAAACTCGAATAGTATTTGAAAAACTATATATATCGCGTGACTAGAAAATTAGGAGGTTAAGCTTTTGTAACGAGAATATTTACCCATTCGCACCGCTTCCACAAAAACCAGAATATTTCCATTTTAAATAATTAAAAAAAATCCACTTATCTTGACATTTTCAATTATAGGTTCGAAAGATTTTTGCCCATCTTTTAGGCAAATGTTATGGATTTGTTGTGTGAAAAGAATTTGCTCTTCTTTTGAGGCGATTCATTTATCGAGTAATATATTTCTAATAAGAAGTGAATGAAGGGGTACGTGTTGAATAGGTGGCAAACTGCATCAACCTGGAATATGCGTGAAGTAGCTATATGCATGGGAGAATACGTCGGATGGGATAGACATTTCCAGTTCTGTCTTTGAAAAATAGTTTTTAATTTACCAACTTGACTAACTTCTACATGTATTTTCATATCTATAGCAGGTTCACCATAAGCCTTTGTGGTAGCTTTTGCTATGACTTTCAGCAGTCAATTTTTTTTTATATATAATTGAAAACAAAATAATAATGTCGTTTATTTTTTGGTACAACACTTTCCATTTTTCTGCCGAATAATTTAACCAAATGTAATGTGGTACGTTTTAAAGGATTCGCCATCGAATGTAGTATGCAGTATGCGGTTACTCACTATCTATTTTCAATGCTTAGTTTACACTTAGTATATAAGTATACATTCTTTAATCTATGCGGATGGATACTTACTTATGTATTGTTTGCTGTAACTTTATCACGTTAAGATTTGGCGTATAACTCCATTGTAATTTACTGGGCTAAATCCAATTTTGATACCCCATCAAATAATAATATTGGACAATCTACATTTCTGTTCATTTTTGCTGTGTTACTGCTTGTTTGTGTATATGTTGTACATGTGGACGATGTCACTATACCCTGTATATCGATACCCCATATCTTTGCACATGTGTATATGTGAGATGAGTTACATTGAAAATGCCAACCAAATCAGAAAATTAAAAATTAAATTATACAATTTATATTTTATTTTATTCAATTATGTATTGAGAAAATAAAAACCTTGGCAAAAAATTCGAAAGGTTTTCTTTTGAAAGCAAAATTGTTTTTATTATTATTCTTTAAAAAATGGGAACTACTGCAAGAAAAATATGTTTTACCTTCACACAAAATCTATATTAAATTTATAATTTTCTCTATTTTATTTAGTGTTTATCAAATTTATTTTTTTTTTTCTTTGTCTATAAAAAATTTAAATGATTTATGTAACTCTAATAATAATATAATTAAGAAAAAATTGAATGAGAATGAGTTTTAAATGTCGTAAAAATTGTGGAAGAAAAACTATAATAATAAAATTGTTATATAATAAAAAAGTATAAATAAAAATAATTTATTTAAAACAAAATTTTTTTGAAGGTTATTTTTTTCATATGTTGTTAATTTTCGTATTTCATTATTATTATTCAATATTATTATGTTTAAAATATTAAATTTTTGATATTGATAATGAAATTCAATCAGAAACTATTTATTATTGTTGTATACAAATGGGGCCAACTTGCAGGGACATTTCTTTTATCTTATATTATTTGTTAGTGAAATGTGATGAAATATTAGTTGAAAAATGTTGGTGTTGGTTTTTATATAAATTATGTTTTTTGTACAATATTTTCTATAAAAATAACAAAATATTTTGTAAATATTGTTTGTGTATTGTGTGTGGAGTATTGATAAATACAAATACAAATACTTTTAGATAATTTTTAATAATAATAATTACTAATTTACTTTTGGTATAGTTTAAGTTTATATAGTAAATTTTTGAGTGTGTGTGTGTACTTGAAGAAATAAACGATTTCATTTTAATTTATTAGATAATTTATGTTCCCCACACGCCCAACTAACACAGACGGAAACAAATTTTTTTTATATAGAGAAGTTGTTGCATAATTTTGTGTGTTTGTGGCGAAATCAACGCAATCGCTTTTAAATTCAATTCAATTCCTTAAATATGGAAACAAAATTTATACATATATATATTCCCATGGGTGGATTATGTGTGCCGAAAACAATTTGACGTCATGCTATACAAAATATATTTTCAAACAATTATCGATACAAGTTATTGGATAAGTCACTAATATTAATGGAAAAATATATAAAGAACTATAATTTCAATGATTAAATGAGTTCACATCAAACGATACATATATTTCTTTTTAGAAAATATTCATTCAAAAACCAGATACACTTTATGTTGTTGTTGTCTATAAAAAATATCAAATAATCAACCTTATTTTTTATTATTCTAATGAAAACAGTTCCTGAAATATTTGGTTAATAATAATAATTAATTATTTTTTTTAACGAAAAACATAATACAATTTTTAGTTTTTGATAAAACGAAATAACTTTATTGATTATAATGTTCTGCGACCCCGTTGCCTTGCGGGTAGCATCATAATTTTTCACGTTCATATAAAACTTCTTTATCGGTAAAAAAAAAAACTGAACTAACATTATTACAATTCGTATACTGTTCAACCCTAGTAAAAATTTGTCCGTACTTTGAAAAATGAGGAAAATTTTCGTAGAAAAAAATCCACATATTTTCTATGGAATGGCCATAGATTTTCTACTTAATATAATAGTATTTTATTAAGGTCAATTGGAAATCTTTGGATTGTCAGTGTAATATGTCCAACATATATCCGCGCGATATTGTATTCATAATTTAATTCACCAATTATCCAAGACAGTTGTGGTTCAAAATTTTGTATATTCCGCTCTTATCCAAAGATATAATCCACACTCTTTTTAATTTATTTTCATAATTTCATAAAACAACCAGCAACTCAAATGGATATATTTCCGAGGAATTTTGTAAGATTTTTTATGGATTTTATCCGCACCGTTTTTGTTCTGGTTTATTACAAAAAAAAAATTCACAATTCATGAATTTTTGCCATCGTTCGGGCAGCATATTCATGCCGTGTTCTTCTGGTCTATCGGTAAAAAAACTGAATCAAACCGCGATTTTACATCATCGTCATAAGAAAATTTATTCTGTAAAATACGAACAATTTACAGGTATTACTTGCCAAAATACATATACAATCCAAAGATATTTTTTGTGGAAATCCGTGGATAGCTGCTCACAAAAAATATGAATATAAATTCTATGGATATTCTGTGGAATAATTGGGAACGAGAAATATTTGTAAGGAGAATTCGTAGAAATTATCATCGGAAATATTAGCGGATAATCCAAGGACATTTTTTATAAAAATCCATGGACAGGGTTCAACATATATAGAGTCTCCTTCGTCACTAAATATACACTTACTTCGAGTTTTAAGTTGGAAATCTACGTGAAATACGATTTTTTAAAACCTTCGAAATATGTTTCAGTTTTAGCGGTTGATGTTTGACGGAAACATTTTTTAGCAGCGAGAAATTTTTTTTTTAGATTCGGAAACAAGAAATAGTCTCACTGGTAGCTTGTGGTCGTTTTTTTTTCCTTGACATCATCGTCATCACCACTCAATCGATCCAATTATTACATAATAATATTCACACATTGATTGCTTTTCCTTTTTGATGATAATCGTTTAATATTATACCGCACGTGCATTCCACGGTGGTCATAGCCTTTTCTGCTGACGTAACAGTTTTTGCCTTTTTTCGAAACACTTCCAATAGCTCCAATTAATTGTTTTGATCGTTATTTGGTTTCTGGTATGTAGTGAATAGATCCATTTTTCATCAACAGTGACGAATCGATATAAAAATTCATTTGGATCTACCTTATAGATCGTTAAAAGCTCTTCGTGTGCAACGAATTACTTTTGTGGTATGCTCAAATATTCCCAATAGAATTTTGGGACCATACACCGGATGGTCTTAAAATTTTCAATTTTAAACTGTTTATAATGATAATTTCCAAACATTTGTACAAATATTATCAATAGAATTATTCTAAATAGTATCATTTTCTTTTGATCTTCATTGTTTTTCATGAATTTAAACATTGAATGACAATGTTATACGTAGATTTATATGGGCAGGAAGTAGGTGATGTATATACTCAAATATATCCCATACATTCATTATACATTATTATATAATTATTTGGCCATCACGACGGGGCAACAACAATTAAAAAATATTCCTTTCACTCTCTTTTATTTGCAGTAAATATTAATTTTCCATTTATAAATAAATAAATAATTGCGTCTATTGCGTATAAAAAGAATGATTCCAAACATAAATACTTTAGATAGATTTTAGACCATTTATAAAAACCAAATAATTACATAATAATATTAAATAAATAACTTATCGTTGATGACTATTTAAATATATATAAAATCAATATTTCCGGATTCAATCTCTCAGATACCTCATAATATTGGAATAATAATAATAATAAATGAAATAAAAATACAACTAATAAACGCTATTATTGAACGTACACCATTGATTTTATACAATCAAATAAATGAGAAAGGAAATTATTATTATTATAATTATTATTATAATTATTATTATTATTATTATTATTATTATTATTATTATTATTATTATTATTATTATTAAATAAATACACTCAACAACAAATCGTTTTTCATGTTTCTAGAAAGCAAAAAATGAATAAAATAACATAAGAATGAATAGTGAAAAAAAAAAGCATCGTCAAACGAAGAAGAAATATAACCTTGATTTGAAATTATTTCTATATTGATAGGTATTGAAGTTTTTTTTTTTTGCAATTCACATATTTGCTTCTAAACACACTCTCTCATAGCAACTCACACACATAATTATAATATTACATATATTTATACGTATTTAGGAACGCAATGTTGTGTTCAGTCCAAATGGAGCTGATATATACAAAATGGTAAATTACTCCGCATGGAACTATAACAATGCCAACCGATTATGATCATCAATTATCGTTAAAAGTTATGTTATATGTATCCTTCCATTATTTTTATACCTTAGTGATTAGCTCGTATCCTTCCATAATGATTAGCTCACATAATGTGGTTTTGTGTATGTGGTTTACAAATGGTAAATTGCAGTAGAAAAATATCACTATATAAAAAATTAATTTACGAAAAATTTCACATCAATGAGAAATTAAATCGCCAAGGTATTTTCGGATCGATCGAGCTTGAATGGTAGCCACTGTACGCCACCGAGTATTGGAATAAAAAAAAATCGTTTATAAATATCATTAAAATATTGTTTAGTACAAATAAAACAATAACAATTTATGGGTTTTATTATATAAATTAGTGAAGCGCAAGGCAAATGCTAAGAAAAAATCCTTTTTTTTCCGGTTTCTCATTTTAAGTTGTTGTAATTTTAATGATTAAATTATTTTATTATTTTGTAACTATATATTATTTTGTTTATTACAATTACTATGATTTGTGTTTACGATTTTGAGATGATTTTAAGGTGCGTGTTTTTCTTTAATCTGCGCAGTGGTCCATTAACATTCTTCAGCTCCTTGCGTGTGGTATAAAGTATCTCCTTAAATTTACCTTTGTCCATTATGACATCTGCATATAGCACTAACTTATCTGATGCCTCCTTAGCTTTATCAGTTTGATCTGCTATACTACTACCAGACTTCACATTAGTACGGTGATAGAACCACACTTTGTCGACATCTGTTGTTACCCATTTGATATAAATATTGTCTGCCATTCCTATTTATTCATTCTGTGGTATTATTTAATGAAAATATATTATTTATTTTTTATATGCACGTAGATAAAATATTCGTTGTATATAAAATAGAATGTTTATTGTATGCACCCATACTTATACAATATACATAAATAATTAAGTTAAATTAAAACACTTTCACTAACCTAGTTTTAATTTTATATTTAACAAACCAACTATTTACAAATGCACGATTAATAAAACACACACACACACACACACACACACACCTATCGATATAAGTAATGAAAACCATTTAAATAAATATTAAAAACAACAACAACATCAACAATTGTGGCACAAGAACCACTCGTAATTGTAAAATTTTACGTATTTTTATATGAGATTCTGTGGGCCAAAACAAAAAACCGTCTCAACGATAACGTAATCTATTTATGTTTTGTAATTTGTAGACAGTAAAATGTCACATTTATTATGAAAAAGGGAGCGGTGAAAGGTCTTACTAAACACATGGTCACACTAAATGATAACCAGCTGCTACCATCGCACAAAAAAATGTAATAATTGCAATGTTCCAAAACAGTGTGAAATTGTCACTATATTTTTGGGACTAATATGAATTTTTGGTAAAAATTGTCAAACACAATTTTTCTTTTTGAAAGTTTGTTTAAGGTGATAGGCCGAAAAAATGTGATGAAAACTTTTTCTCGATATAAATGAAAAACTACATTCATAAGCTTTCATTTTGGCTATGCCATTGATTTAGGTTTTTGCGATTGGTTTCGCATAGATATTCACAAATAACCACAACGATGTGGCCATTTAAAAATTGATATTCGCTTTGGATAAATTTTATGCTGTTTCTATGCTTTACGCGGAACCAACGACGAGAACGTGACCAGATAATGAATTCACACTAACCGCCATCCACACAAAAACCTATACAAAGACACGAACATTACGCGTTGCGTTCATTTTTGTGTTGATCCAAATTTTTGGTGTATATTGTGACGGCGAATTTACCACAAATATACCTATACAAATACACGCACATTACGCATTGCGTTCATTTTTGTGTTGATCGATGAAATTTTGGTGTATATTGTGACGGCGAATTTACCACCAGAGCCGATGTTATGAATTTAAGGAATTTGCATACCTTTAAAAGCCTGTTGAAAACCCATATACTACTGTTGGTATCATTTCAATACAAATTTAGTTACATTACATTTATGGGTATGGGTCAGTCATTATTGGTATATTGTTGGTTCTCATTTTCATACCATCGAGATTCTTAAATTTTATAGAAAATTTTATGAATTCACTATTGGAAAACGTGTTCAATTAAATACTCACATCAATACATACAATTGTGATTTTAAAATAATGGTTCGCTATACAGTGAAACGTTTGATTTAAAATGATCCATAGAATCTATAGGTTTTTCGTATTTATGTTCATAGAATAATATATTATAAAGACAATACGTATTTTCGTGTTCTCGGTTTGAGATCCTGGAGGAGGAGGTGGAGGAAGAGGAATAGATAAAAACAAAATACTTTCTTTTACCTATCACATTGATTTTAGTATAGTAATTAATATGATTGATTTCGTGTTGGATTTTAATTAAACGTAGAGTATATAAAGTATTCTGTCCATACGAAGAGTATCGGCAACTTGAATGAACGTCTCTAATGAATATTTATAGTATATAGATTTCATATATGCACGTTCCTTTCAAATACCATATGGGTGGAGATTTAAGGATGATGAAGTAAATGGTGCGTGCAAAGTTGTATCAATTTTACGTATACCTACAACATTTTTAAAACACATTAAAAATAATGTCGATCAAAGTGTGACACCATTATCAATCAAAATGTTCATTTAGAATTTATAAATTCAATAAACAATTGGAGATTTTTGTTGCAGTTTTTACTCACTTATTAACCACACCAATTGTTGTTTATGTCTCTGTTTTAGTAATTTTTATACTTTCTATTTGTGTGTAAAAATTTTTATATCAAATTTTAATAATATTATAGTTAAGTGTATCGCTTATATTTTATTAAAATAATATTTTTATTAAATTCATATACCAATTTGAAGATATATTTATTTCATGGCTTCATAGCTTAGGTATGGTATTATTTATATTGTTTTTATAAGATACAAAAACATTATTAATATATATTTGTATTATTATTATTATTATTATTATTATTATTATTATTACAAATTTTAAGAAAAAATATAATATTTGTGAAGGGGATTAGTTTCTTAATGTATTTTTATGTTGGGTTCTTATACACTAGATACAATATTATTTGTATACACTGACTGAGCTGAGTATATGGTATTTTAATAATGGTTTTTTTTAAATATTAAATATTTTGAAAATCTTTTCTATTAAAATACATTTTATATTATTATATAAAAAAGAAAATTATGTAAGACATCACATTATTTAAATATATATATTTTTGTTTCTGAGTGTGTATTAATTGAATATATTAATTTTAACTTCCTCTATGAATTTTACTTTATATATATATTGTACAATATATCTATCGTTTCTTCTATATGGGTATAGTGGGTCCATCAATCCCTGCCATCATGATAAGGAATCTTTTACTTTGGACTTGGTATATTCATTTAATGATTTTCAATGTGAACAACTGCAGATTGCATCGCTGCAAATAAAAGAGAAAAATCATTCTCATAATAATAATAAAAATGCAGCGACATAAGTTTAAATTTAAAAATAACTGGGACACTGACAGAGATTCAGTCCACTACCTTATATAACATAACATCAATTGCAGAATCTATTGTATCGTTAGCTAATATTTTTAGCCATATGTAAAAATAAAAATTCCAGCAATAAAATCAAATAAAATTTTTTTTGAATATCTTATTATATTTAACACGAAAACTGAATTTCACCCCGGCAGATTGTAATTGATTTTATATATATGATGTAGAACTTTAGTTTTCTGGTGCGAATAGAGTAGAGTTTCTGATTATGAAATAATAATTATATAAATTTAGTGGTAATAGAATATAGTGTTATGAGGAAATTATATTATATAAAAATGCTATTTCCAATTTATGAATGCACCTACAGAATACTAGTTCTCATCTTTCAATGCATCATCCAACATCTCCGGTGATTACAGCAAAGTAGAATAACACACATCACAATCAACTGTTTCTTTAACTTTAATTTGCTCTTTATCGTATGCTTTTAGCATTTATTCTGATCGTTTTTCTTTTATTGATCGTTACTACAAATTTAAAAATTTGTTTTGACATAGTGTAGAGTTCACTAATGCGACAATTTTATTAAATTTCCATTGATGTAACCGAGTAATTGCTTTGAATTCTGTATCTTCAAACTTTTTCGATCGTAGCCATCGTTTCGTTATCTTCAAACAACAAAATCATTATTTACATCTTTTTATTTTCTTGGCAAGAAAATCGACATATTTAACGTTGGTTATGAACATTATATTGTTTACACTTCGGCGGAATAACAAATACTGCCGCATTTCAAATATCATATATGATGGAGCCGCACGATGAAAATTGTTTTAGTGTTTCCCAATGCTATAAGATTAAAATGATACCATGTGTTGGGCAACAGAGAGAGAATTTATTCAAGATCTTTCTAGGAACATGCAGAAGAAAGTAATGGTTAGCGATTGACAATACTTTCAATGTCCTTTACTAACGTCATCAAGCTCCCAAATAATAATATTTTAATAATATACAATTACTGAAAATACTGAATTAGCATATTGGTATATTAATTAATTAAACTAATATAAATTCTATATTGCGATTACACACAAAATGTTTCTCTTCTAACAATGATTGTTCGTAAGTACCCTAGTAACACTGTCCGTAGTTTGTCCGCAAAATTTCTGCACTATATGTATTAGTCCGTAGTTTCAATCCGAGGAAATATCTATGGGTTTCTTACGGATATTCGCTGGAATTTTATATGATGAGTGTAACTGTCTGTCCATGGGTTTTTATAAAAAATTTCCTTGAATTATCCGCGAATATTTCCGATGATAATTTCTACGGATGCCCCTTAGAAGTATTTCTCGTTGCTATTACTTCACAGAATATCCGTAGCATTTATATTTATATTTTTTGTGAGCAGCGATTCACGTATATTGACAAAAATATCTTTGGATGGTCCATGTATTTTGGAAAGTAATACCCGTGAATTGTCTGTATATATAACGATGTTGTCAAATCGTGGTTTGATTCAGTTTTTTTACCGATAGACCAGAAGTTCTATGAGCACGGAGTGAAGATGCTGGCCGAACAATGGCAAAAATTTATCGATTGTATCGAATAAAATCCATGAAAAGTCTTCAAAAATTCCTCGAAAATATATTGATTTGAGTTGCTGGTTATTTTAAAAATTATGAAAATAAATTAAAAAGAGTGAGGATTATATACAAAATTTGAACCACTGTCTTGGATAATTGCGGAAATAAATTATGAATGCAATACAATATGTTGGAAATATTACTCTGACAATCCATAGATATCAATTGACCTAAATAAAATACTATTACATATTAAGTGGAAAATCTATGGATATTCTTTGTCCCAATATATCTTTTCCATGGAAAGTATGTGGATTTTTTCAACGCAAATTTTCCTCATTTCTGAAAGTGCGGACGAATTGTTACTAGGGTAATTTTTTATTAATTTTAATTCTGCCAAAGCCTACGTTGGTCATCGATTCTCTCTGTATAAGTGAAAGTTATTAAGATTCATTAAATTAAAAAATTTCATCTGGTTGAGATTTATATAAAATGGATTAAATAAGTTAAGAGCCATTATACATTCTTCATTTAATATAATTCCCATTTGAATGTTTGTAAATTTAATATTTTATAATAAAAAATATTTCGCTGTTTACATGTAAAATAATAATAACTACGCTGGAGTCTCTCACACGCAATTATATTTGTTACATAATGTTTTTGTCCCAAATGCTCCTCGATCACATTGCTAAAATTCGAATCCAAAAATTCAACAAGCTGAACTTCATTAGCAGCTTAATACCTTAATTTTTAAAATTTGAAATAAAATGTTACAGCGCTCTCTACTCCACAAATTGTTGAAAAATATTTTAATTTTATTTTAATTTTATTTAAAAATTGATTCGTTATTATTTTGTTGCAATAATGAAGCAATTTTGTTGAATTTTTCGAGTCAAATTCATCATATTATATATTTTATATTACAAATATTAGATTATTATAGAATATATTTATTTTGTTTCCTATAATGATTATCGTATTATCTATATAGCAACGAAATTTTTAAATTAAAAAGAAACATTTCTATTTGTATTAAATTACCAAAAATGTTTTAGAAAATTATTAAAATATATACAAAATTAGATGAACGGTTTTTGAACTCAAACACGAGCCATCGTTTTCATTGCCTATATGATGGAAAATCTTAATCTGTCGATTGGTTTTTTTGTATCAGTTATTGAAATAAATTTTTCAAATTTTATTATAACAATTAAACCATATATTTCAGATGTTTGTGTGATATAGTTTCTATAACAATTTATAAATTCCACTCAATCTATATATAAATTGAATCAAAATAGATAATATTATAAGGTATGACTGACCTCTGTCGTCTAATGAAAACTAATCAATTTTGTTATACATTATTGCATAACTTATATATTTTATATAATATAATAATAAGGTGGTATCTTAAGAAGTCAATATTAACACGTTAATCGCCACGATAATATCAGAAAAATGTACACATGGGCCATGGTAACTTTATTAGATCGCGTACGTCAGACATATATGTCTGACATGGCTCATGTAGAACTTCTTAGCGTCAAACACATATGACTGATATGGCGATTAACTTGTTAAAATTTTGTATATTTCAATAAATTCCGTATAGTCAGTCGTATACGCGATTCCAGCCCATATTTCATATATAAGTCTATCCAATTATATATTTTTTATTCGCATATATCGAAAATATTATAAAAACAACAATGTGGATGATGATGATGATGAATAACATAAAATTTTTACTGTGTAAATAAATACAAAAATTATTACAAAATTTTCAATAATATTATGTATTATTTTATATTATGTCATGACATTTCATGATACTTTCATTTTTACTTTCTTCTTATTTAAAAAAATAAATATATGTAATAAAAATTATATTTCCCGCAATTCCCTTCTCTTACTTACCGCAAGCCGACCACTCTCACTCTTCATTTATTTATTCATTAATATATTTTTAGTTTTAACCTACATAATAATAATAATAATAATAATAATAATAATAATAATATGCGTTAATACCATTAATAAAAAAATTAGTAAATTATATCGCTTCTCAAGAACATAAAACTATAATTTATATAAATTTGCATAAACAAAACTACAAACACATAAACATATGTTGATTGCACACAGATTACAACCCGGCAGGAAAGAGAACTAGTTCTACTACTAGTAGAACAACTAATTACAAAATAATTAGTATTGGTTCCACGCTAAACCCCTTTTACACGTTGCGAACTGTTTCTTTTAACATTGAGATGTCTTACGAAAAGACAATTGTCCACTACTGCATTGCTTTTCAACTATAGTTGAAGAACTAGTTAATTTGTAACCAATTACTGAACTACTTCAAATGTAAACCCGGTAAGTGCTAGTAATAGTTCTTATGAAACTAGTTACTTATTACTTACTTACTCTTACTCCATGGCGTTACAACCCGGGTGCGGTTTTAGCCTTCTCCAACACGCTTTTCCAACCTGACCTATCCGCAGTTAACTTCCTCCAATCCCGAATTTTTAGGATCTTTATATCACAGTTTACTGCATCTAGCCATCTCGCTTTAGATCTTCCGGCTCTCCTTCTACCCTCTGGTTTAATATTTAAAAGTTTTTTCGGCACACGCTCCTCCTTCATGCGTTCTACGTGTCCAAGCCATCTCAATCTATTGATCTTGATTGTTTTGACAATATATGGTTGACCGCGTACAACTTGTCTAATTCAAAATTGTATCTTCGCCTCCAGCCATTCTGTTCTTTGACGGGACCAAATAGTTACTAAACTGGGTTAATTTTAATTCGAATTCGATTATATATTCTTTCACCAGTACTTTAACTAGTTCTTTAAAAAAAAGGTTGTATTGAATTTTAAAAAAAAATCGTAGACAATATATTTTAATATAATTTAATATTTATTATTTTTTTTAATACAAAATAATAATTTACTTTAAAAAATATTAAAAATTATTGCAACTGGTGCTTCATAGTTTATCACCTTTTTGTTAAATTACATCAGCTCCATTTTAATTTTACGTGCTACATTTAAGTAAGTCCGACTCGCATAAAATCAAAAACGCAATTCTTCGAAACATTTACGGGATAGTTTATTCCTAATAATATACCCTTTCGATTAATTTCTCTTCAAAAGATATTTTTTGGTAGCGATATTGTTGGAACAATCTTACCGGCCCACAAAGTTCTCGTTATACATACAATGTGCATATCTTCTTCTATTGCACTCAAATTGTTGGATATTTTGGATGGTAATTTACTTCAATAAACTTCTTTTTCACTTCGCAATCACCATTCGTGTTTTTAATACGAAATTCATAATACACACTATCGTAAAAATAAAATCAAAACAGTGTCTAAAAACAGCACGTATATTTCAGTTCAAAATCGTTTTTGCATATCTTCGTTTCGTCATATCTTTTGTATTATTGCGTTTTTAAAATGGTTCCTATCTGCATTACTTTAGTAATAGTTCTGTAACTATAGTTCTTTTTACACTAGTTGAAGAATTAGTTTTTTATACGGAACTAGTTTCAACATTTCAACTGCAGGGAATGTATGCAAAAATTAATACCAATACAAATTATTGGACATAGTTCATACAAAATATAAAAATATATAATCATTCAAAAATTAACTTGTATTAAATTTAAATATTTTAATTTCTAATGAAATGTTAAAAAATTGTTTGTATTAAAATATTACAATTGTAGCGGATAACAACAAAAAATTAATTTTATTTATGGATATATTTAGGTATAAATATAATTGTATTATTTAATACCAAAACATTTTCGAAAATACTCTAATTTTTATTCCATTTTGTTGTACGTTGAGGTAAACAATGAATATATATATATATTAAACTGCTGTACAATAATAAGAAGAAAAGAGTTACATGTTCGCAAACAATCATCGCAATATTCCATAATAAAAAACATCTTTTATATGGCAAAAATTTCTACTTTTACATTTATTATTCATATTAAAATATTAATAATATATTGTATAATATACATTAATACAGTGAACTCTCCAATATATATTGTATATGTACTGGACCAATTCCACATATATATTTAATAGCAGAAAATCATTAAATTGTGAATTTTTGAATGGCCGTTGAATTTTCTATATGAAAATATTATAGAAGACATAAAATTCAATTGAATTTATAAATAAAATCTGTTCTTTGTATATAGAAAAAACATTCGTGGACCATCTTTTATATTAGAATTAAATTTGTTGGACGTGTTTAATGTTAGCATACGAAGTAAAACTGTGCCGATATACTCAATCCATGAGAATATATTGGTAAATTGTTGTTTCCCAACCAATGGTGTTATCTTATCCTTATTACATCTGAAAATACTACATCATGAACTTCATCGTTTCGTCGCTCCACCATATAAGACTTTTTGAAATGGCTCAGTATATTTTATTCCGTGTAAACAACATATTTTTTCAAAGCATTTAAACATGTCGAATTTCGTGCCAGAAAAAAAAAGGACTATTTTACTGCATTTATACTTTTTTCAAAAAAAATCTGCATCTGCAGTATATAAAATTCTTGTGCAGATATAAGTTTAGGAAATTTTCCCAGAATAAAATTTTTATAAAGCATTTTAGATAACTAAATGTTAATATTCAATGAAATATTGTTTAGTAGATACTTAACATACACCGAAAAAGTATGAAGATACAGAACAGCTGAAGATTGCTAATGACAAATGTACAGCCTTATCATTATTTGTGTATTTCGGCATTAAATGATGAATTGAAATCAATTTTCAATTGCAAATTCAATTTAATTTACAATTTAATGAATCAAAATCCAAATGGATGATTTATTATAAAAAAAAGACAATTTATAAACTCATCTTTTCCTTGCCCATTATTCTAAATTGCTATTGCTATGCCTTATATTTTATATCACATAATGAAAATCTGGGAATTATCCGGGCGAATTACCATATTGTCCAAATAATTGGTATTGTATATGCTGGTGGAATAATTCCTCGTCGTAAAACTCGATTATTAAATACTTACTCGTATTCCTCATTTCTTGTATATTTTGATGTTGTCATGACATTCCTTCTTGTTCCGCCGCCAGTGGTAATAAATAAACTATGCAAATGAGTTGTATATGCAAATTCCGGTGTTATATATAGACGTATTTATAATTTTCGTCGATATGATCATGTCTCTGACTATATGGTAACATGGTTTTGATTGCCCGCCGTCATAGTTAACTTTTACAATTTCACAAGACTTCTCTTTCTTATTAAACTGATATAAGAATTGACTTATTGTCTCAAATGTATAGTTTTTCAATAAAATAAATAAATAAATAAATAAAAATCGGAAACATTTACTCGATATTTATATCAGACGCAAAATAAATTTCCAGAATTATTATAAGAAGATGATGACACAACAGTTGGCAGCAGGCCACCAAACGTTTTTAAAAGCATTAGGATAAAATTTCAAACGCTATAAATACAAAAAAATTAAGTGCCCTACAAATTGAAGTCGAAAGAACAGAACAAAAGAACTTTTATAACGTATCATAACTGCGGTGATGTGAAAGTGAATAGAAAATCTTGCGGTACGCCTTGGCCATGCATCATCATCGAAGGTAAAAATGACGAATTAGCATATATGTAAAAAAAAATGTTCATGCTTTGTATTTGGTGCAGTATCAGACGGATATATTGTACATATATGAACTCCTCATAGCCAATATGAAATCATCACTGGAGATGGTTATCGACTAAACAATTGATGCGTTTGATGAGCCCAGCATTAAATGGAAATCGCAATCGAAATACAAGAAAAGACTTGTCAAAGTAACATTGAATGGAAATCGCAGTCGCAATACAAGAAAAGACTTGTCCATGTAATTTTGTAGCCACATACTTTTTGCAAAACCGATCAATATCACCTACTTGGAAAATCTCAAATGGATAGTTAGTTCTACACCACCAACCGTATTTATCGGACATTATGGTTGCAAACAACACCATATGCCAAAAAAATGACTCTATATTCTTGCGAATAACCTCAAAACAAATGGTATTTGTATGCCGCAGAAAGATGTGAGAGAAAGTTGTCGTTAGCGAGATGGACAAAATACTGATGTTAAATTCAGTTATAATTTTTTCTTTCAAATAAATAAATTCATTTTTACGAAAAAAAAAACCAATGGTAACTTTTTTCCAGTTCCTGCTGATAATATATTTAACGATTCGACAATTTTAACTATTTATAAAGGATAATCGTGTGTGAGTGGGTGTGTGACTGGGTGTGTGTGTGTGTAATAAATACTCATGTATAATTTTTCCAATTCATTTAAATAACTTCCTGGCGTTAACTCTGACATTCTGACATGGTAATAAGTGGTATTTTTCTGTTTTTTTAACATGTAATGCAATTGTTTTATATGATATGACTATGACTAGGTCTCTACAATTTTTTTTCCTTTCTCTACTATTTTAGTTTAAAATACTAAATATAATACACTTTTTTAATAATAATAATAATAATAATAATAGTAGTAGTAGTAAGACTGTATTAGTATCTATATATAGACAGAGACTCTCTTCTCAAAGCGGTTTGTATATAAAATTATATATTTATAAATTGATATGGGAAAAACGGCGGTAATGGAATTGTTACGAAAACTGAAACAAAATAGTTGAAATTACATAATTATTTATTTTATACATTTTTGGTGTGTAATAATAATATTATTATTAATGTTTTTTTTCCACTTTTATTGTGTATAAAAGAGGTAACAAATAAAAAATACACGATACCACCACCTTTTTTATTTTTTCTTCTGGGTTTTTATTATACCGTCTGTGTCGTCGTCGTCGTCTCTATGGTAAAGTTTAGCCATAGTATTTATTTATTTATTTATTTATTTATTTATTTATTACATTTTATATTAATAAATAAGAAAGGTATTTATTTTATCGTTTTTTTTTTATGGTTGGTTGTGTTTGAAGGCGTTGTGCGGTAACCAGAGTTAGTGGTTTTATGTTCACCCATTCATTTTAACAATTGGAAAGAAAGTTTTTGGCACAAACACACACACTCTCTTTATTTTGCATATTACATTTTATATTAATAGTTTCGTTATAATGTACACTAACTCGTATATTTATTTTAAAATTATTATTATTATTAAGATTAAGATTATGTGTATTTTTTGTTGTCTGTCTCTATATGTTAATATTATTATTATTATTACATAATTCACATATAATTATAAATTTATCTATTTTTTTATGTATTATAAATAATCAACTAATTTTCTCTATATATTTGCTATATATTTATAAAGATTATGTTACATTGTACACACAAACACACACACACAAACTTAATGTTATTGTTTTAAAGGTGATGATGATGGTATAAAAATAATAATAATAATAATAGATTGATAATGGTAAAATGGTAAATGCTATTATTTACTTCCAATATATAACAAATTTCATTTATTCAAGAAACAAGATTTTAATTTATATACCAATCCACAATTCATCACCGCAGCAGCGACAACTAATTATGCAAAGTTAAAGTTCAGGGTATGATAATAGCTTAAAAATGAAAAAGAAAAATGATCGGTCGTTATCATCTCACATTTATTAAATTATAAAATAATTTTTGCTACATTTCAGCGTTTTACTAAATTCTATTCTATAAATTGTAATTATTGGCACATGTAAATTATATACTTTCACTTTATACAAAATGTAAATTACACGTAGGTTTTTTACTATATTATTTGAGGGATTTCTATTTCGAATTGATAGATAGATAATGAAATATCGTTGTGTACAAAAAAAAAACGACGATATAGGACACAATGTCATGCGAAGCGGTTACCACTCAAAGAGTTGTTAGAATTTTTGTGGCTGAAGCTCAGGCGCGTAGCTTTCATATGAACAGTACGAACATACAAACGGGACGCATATTTGTTAGGGACGCCGAAAACTGAAACAAAAAAAACTCTCACAACTCAATTTAATATTAATATTACTTTCCTATGCGACTGCCCATTATAAAATTTTGAAAGTAAGCAGTGTAGAGGTTTTCTATCTTCGTTAAACTCATCCTACGACGGTTTTAGATTGTATCGGGGAAAGTTGATTACGCCTAATTGATACCTAAATGAATCTCGGGGTAACGTTTTTAGTAATATCTCACGGGTTATAGTTAATATTTTTACATAACATAAAAACCAACCATGAAAGATGAATGAATCGCGAGAAGAGAATGTAATATATTATTTTGTCAACAAAATTGTTTTGTCAATTATTATTAATATTAATTTAAAATTGATTTATATTTTTACCATTTAATATTACAATCCGATATATTACTAAAAAAAAACGTTATCCCGAGACTCATTTAGGTATCAATTAGGTGTAATTAACTTTGCCCCGAGACAATCTAAAACCGTGGTAGAATGGGTTTTACGAAGACAGAAAACCTCTACACTGCTTACTTTCATTAGTTTTTTACTTCAGGCAAAAATTGTTTGATTTTTGCCGGAAATTAGACCACAGGGAGTTAATTATAATTCATAATAATAATTACATAATTTAGAAAAAAAATTATATTCTGTAGGAGATTAGGACTGTAAGGGCGAAACTTCATAAAAACGCATTGAGAATCTGGCTTCGGGGGTGATGTGGAAACGGTTCTATTACACACAGCAAGAAACAAAAAGAAGATACAACTAAAATCTAATTATATATTGATAGGACACAAATAACCATAATCAATAATTTTTCAAGTCTATTTTTTCGAAGAAAAATCTATGTATATATTAAACAATGTTGATACATTTTTATTTAAGGGTGTATTTTCAAAATTAGGGCGCAAAATATGCTCGGTACGGGTCTGTTGGAGCCCCTCAGTACTATATATACATTTCTAACTTTATATAGATAAAGCAGTGTCCGATTTAATGCGGTTAAATGACATGTGATGCTAAAATGGAAATGAATGCGTACTCTGCACCTGACAAAGAGAAGTAAAACCCTTGTATTTTGTTCTTGAAATATTTGTGCTGAAAACCTAGAATACATCTTGGACACTGTACTTCCTAAACTATCACACCATTGAAATTTTGTAAAATTGGTTCAAATATTATTATTTATGGAGTTATTAATATTAAATAATATATAAAAATGAAACATGGAAATAAAATATTTCTTATTTAAAATTTGTATATTTGATTTTATACAATGTTTTTAATTTACTAAAACTACCTACTGCTGTGTCGGTTGGGTAACTTGCATTGCCCATATACTAATAAAAAAAAAAAATAAATAAAAGGTTCGTTGTATTGTTATGGCCATCTATTATGTTCACATAACTTTATACGGCCTATTGTAAAATTAGTATCAACTATATGTTTAGTGTTTACTTGAAATGTTATGGGTTTTGTTCACTATTGTAAAATGATTTGAGCCGACACGTCATTAACGAAAGCATTACTTTTCTGTTTTTTTTTATATTTGTTTGAGGATAAATTAACTGTTTTTTTTTTAATTTAAAGGTTTTCCTAGAAATTCTAGTACTAAATACATTTTTTTTTTATATATTCTAGTAATATGCTTTCACAGTTTCAGAGCTACTGAATGCTAATACCCTAGTAACACTGTCGGTAGTTTGTCCGCAGAATTTCTGCATTATATATAGTCCGTAGTTTCAATCCGAGGAAATATCTATGGATTTCTTACGGATGTCCGCTGCTGGAATTGTATATGATGAGTGTAACTCTGTCCATGGGTTTTTATAAATAATGTTCTTGGGTATATTTTCGATGATAATTTCCACGGATTCTCCTTAGAAGTATTTCTCGTTGATGTTATTCCACAAAATATCCATAGAATTTATATTCATATTTTTTGTAAGCAGATCCACGAATTTTGACAAAAATATCTTTGGATAGTCCTTGTATTTTGGCAAGTAATACCTATAAATTACCGGATTATCAGAATAAATTTTCTTATGACGATGATGCCAATGATCGCAGTTTGATTCAGTTTTTTTTACCGATAGACCAGTAGTTCAATGAGCACAGAATGAAGATGCTGAACGATAGCAATAACTCATCGATTGTGCATTTTTTTTTTTGTAATAAACAAGAAAGAAAAAAACCGTGCGGATAAAATTCATGAAAAATCTTACAAAATTCCTAGGAAATATCGATTTGAGTTGATGGTTGTTTTAAAAATTATGAAAATTTATTAAAAATAGTGAGCATTATTATATATTAGATGAGTGAAATATACAAAATTTGAAACACTGTCTTGGATAATTGCGGAAATAAATTATGAATACAATACCGCGAGGAATAATGTTGGAAATATTACCCTGGCAATCCAAAGATTTCAATTGATCTAAATAAAATACTATTACATATTAAGTGGAAAATCTATGGACATCTATGGACACATTCCAATATATCTTTTCCATGGAAAATCTGTGGATTATTTCCACGGATATGTTCGCCATTTTTCAAAGTACGGACAAATTGTTACTAGGGTATATTAAAATTATAAATTTTACATTTTTGTTTTGCATGTAACACTTTAGGAGAATTTTCTAACCTAATACTTGCTGTTTTAATAAATTCCTTAAACCTTGACCATTGAAAAGCTAATATGTAAAGAAATTGCCGGCGATCGTTCATTGTATAGTGAATTTTTTTTTAAGTTCACGTAGATTCTTTAAAACAAGTTTTATTTTCCAATTCCGACAATTTGTTTTTAACGCGGTGATTTTTCACGTGTCAACAATTGCTTCAACGTCAAAAAAGAATGAGTTTTTTTTTAAATTGCATCGTCATATTGGTGATGCAAAATGGATACACACTACGAAAATAATATTAAAATGAAAAAAATCGTATGGTTTGTCTGGTGGTATGCATCAATATCAGCATCTGTAATTGGTGGTGTGACACGCATATAGTTGTTGTTGTTGTGTACTATATGAGTGAGCTACCCTTCAACCGAATGCGATACGCATTACTGGTGAGCGCACTACCAAATACAATTGCTACGCATTTAAATTCAAGCAAAAAGTCACGATAAAGTTATTCTTCACCGCATGACCGCTCGATCACAAGTTACAGGATCAATCAAAAGCACCTACGCTGAAATGGAATGTTTTACTCCACCCACCATATACTTTATATACGATAGAGCTGGAGCAGTGTCGGGATTGTGCTCGTCAAGCAGTTTTTTGGCTTCAGAAATATTGTTTCCAATCAAAAAATAATGTTTAATCACTTGCGTTGATTCGTGTTTTTCCATTATTTTTTTTTCGAATAACAAAAGTACCTACACTCACAACGCAATATTTCACAAACTAATGGTCGGACTGCTGTCAAATTTTGAGACGTATCGTTTGAAGTTTGGTACTAACTAAAAATCATATGAAAAAAATCATAAAAAAAAAACTTCTTCAGAATTTTCGGAAACTTTTCAGCCCATGTGTTATATATTTAATATAGAGCTGCTCCATGTATACAATTATCCATTATATTATTATAAACATAATTCCATTCTTTCAAATATGGTTGAAAATACAAATTTATGATTATAATAACATTTCTGTATTATTATTATTATTATTATTATTATTATCATTATAAATATGTCTGCAACGGTAAAAGGTTCAAAAAAGCAGTCCTTTTTCGTTCTGTATATAATGCGTGGTGCGATCTCGTAAATTAAGATTTATTATATATTTTTTTTGATATTTTGTGTTTTTCTATCGTGTTTCTGTTTATATTTTCAAAAAGGATATATATATAATTTTAAAATGAAGTCATAAAACTTACGAATATATAGTTAAAAACATATATTTTCACATTTTATTTTCGAAAATGTATACAATTGGAATATAGAAAAAGTAAATATATAATAATAATAATAGATTAAAAAAAGAAATAAAAACACATAAACATTTAAAATAGTATTGCCGCCGATGTAAATGTAAATGTAGTTATGGAAAAAAAAAAAAAAGGAAACGTCGCTATATATAAATTTTTATAAGAAGATATGGGTCCTCCGTCTTCAATATATATATATAAGAAATATAAGAAATATATAAGAAATGTGTTTTTAATTTTAATTTTTCCTTTTTTTTTCCATAAAATATATATTCAGAATTTCTATTTTTATATTTTTACGAGTTTATTTTTATTTTTTTTTTTTTTCCCCAAAATTTTACGACTTTTTCATTTTGATTTTGAAATTGTATAGTAAAAATATAAAAGATCCTTTTTCATATAATACATAAAATATAAAATTATAGGCAGAGAAAATAAAAAAAATAAAATGGCGATTCACAGGACACAATTTAATTGCCATTTCATTCAATGTGTGTGTGTGTGTGTGTGTGTGTGGACTGGACGCAGACATTTTTCAAAATATATATAACAAAAAAATTAAGTTTACGATCTTCCTCAAAAGAAGAAAGATTTATCAGAGAAAGAAACTATTGTATTTTGATAGGTCGTAAAATGGTACAATAAAAATGGTAATAAAAATTATATAAAAATAAAAAAATTCCTTTTTTTATCGATATTTTTGGAAATTTTTTTTTATGAGTTATTAAATTTATACACAAAAAATGTATTTATTGTTTAAGACTTATTTAAAAGAAAAAAAAAAAAAATGATCTATATTCTTATCCAAAAATGTGTGCTGTCGTTTCTTTGTTGTTATATCCTTTCTATTACTCTATTTTTTTTTTTTTTCTTTTATACTAAAATCCTTTTAACTATACACAAACTATAAAATATACCTACTATTATACAATTTATCTTAATATCCTTTTATATATTCTATTGATTGGGTTGTAAATTCCACATTATAATTATAACAATATTACAATTTATATAGTTCAGAGTTGCGTTCGCCGATAATTTGGTTAAGTATCACAGTTTACTGCATCTTATAGCCTTAGGTTTTCATACGGTAAATTTTTCTTCCTTCTGAATTACAATGCAGGCAGAGCAGTTTTTTTTTTTTTTTTTTTTTTGTCACATGTGTGATATAAACCCTAAGTAACAATTTGTCCGTACTGCGAAAATTTCCGTGTCAATAATTCTTCACATATTTTTCATGGAAAAGATATATTTGGAATTTTATGTCCAAAGAATGTCCATAGATTTTCCACTTAATATGTAATAGTATTTTATTTAGATCAATTGATATCTTTGGATTGTCATAGGGTAATATTTCCAACTTATATTGTATTGTATTCATAATTTATGTCCGCAATTATCTAAGACATTGGTTTAAATTTTGTATATTTCACTTATCTATTTGGATATAATCATATCTATTTAATTTATTTTCATAATTTCTAAAAACAACCACTAACTCAAATCTATATATTTGGATGGATTTTATCCGCACGGTTTTAGTACTTGTTTATTCCAACAAAAAACAATACACAATCGATAAATTTTTGCCATCGTTGGGGTAGCATATTCATTCCGTGCTCATAGAACTTCTGGTCTATCGATAAAAAAAAAACTGAATCAAACCACGATTTGATATCATCGTCATAAGAAAATTTATTCTGCTAATACGGACAATTCACGGGTATTACTTACTAAAATACATGTACAATCTAAAGATATTATTGTCAAAATCCGTAAATCTGTACACAAAAAATATGAATATAAATTCTATGGATATTCTGGGGGAATAATAGCAACGAGAAATAATTCTAAGGAGAATCTGTAGAAATTATCATCGAAAATATAGGACAATTTTTATAAAAATCCATGGACAAGATTACAGTCATCATATAAAATTCCAGCGAACATCGGTAAGAAATCCATAGATATTTCCTCGGATTGTAACTACGGACTGCTAAAGTGCCAAAGTGATCTTAAAAGCTATATGATTTTTAATTGTTTTGATAATAAATTGTTTACCGCGTCTATTTCAAAATTGTTACTTCGTCTCCAACGATTATGTTCTTCAACGCGGTACCAAATATGCAACGGAATATCTTTCATTCTAATTATTCCTGTGTTGAATGCACCATGCCTCCGATACAAATACGATAATATTGAACGTTCTATAATGTTTTATATAGCCGTGCATTTAAGATTTCGTTGTAATGTTTTTAATTGGAATTGCTTTTTTTTTACTGATTTTAATTTGTTCCACATACTATTTTTATATTGCTTCCCTTGTTGTTGGTAATTGTTGGTTGGTAATCCTCCAAATCTGTAATAATCCATTATTCCATTTTATAGTTGTTTTAGCGTTGTCAGTTCAAGCGTTTCAACTGCCCATTTCGTCTTTACATGTTATTTATTATTAATGGCTGAAATTCTTGCTCATAACATTACCCTATAACTAGATAATGCGTCCGAGTCAATATTCAAACGACGACAACTTCGAACATCCATTATATTTGAATATAGAGACGTCCATCAATTAATAAATGATCAATTTGATTATTTGTTCTACCATCTATAGAGACCTCAACGTCATGTTATGAATTTCTTTATGTGGGAAATATATACTACTAATAACAATATTTTTATAGACATGATGAAATCAATCAATTTACATTCGTTGTTTCACAAAGACTTTGTTTACCTGAATGTTATATATGGTTTCCTATCCTGTCGGTCGCCTGTCATCTCTGTATGTTGATATCAATTTTTCATAAAACACATCTGATTTGGATGAGGTGATCAGTGGATGTGAGCATTTACTTTGTTGCGGATAAAATTGTTACTTGACACTGTATAATCACTGAATCATTAACAAAATTTTAAGCCTACACATTATTTTCAATTTGATTTAAGCTTAAAATTCTAGAGAGATTGGTAGAAATCTCTATTTAGAAATAAACTTCAACTGCATGCATTTCAGTTTGTGTATCAAAAGGATAAATTCACTGAGGGATTGCTTTCTACACCAATTGGTAAAGCGAATTGAGAGTCCTCTTGTAAGGTAAAGAAGTTTTCCCTTAATGTTTTTATCGATGTAGGCGGTGCCTTCGATAGTGTATCTATTGTACGTACACCACTTAAGAGTACAATGTGTAAAGAAATTACTTACACTCTCGATACATATAATATGCTACAACAAAGAATCATAATAATGGATTTTAGAATCTGCGCTACGACCGTCATAAATATGGATGTGACAACTGTACAAGCATATTGACACACCTCGGGGATATTAATGAAATGTTCAGTTAATGCAACGGGGTGCGGCTATCTATAAACTGTAAAAAAATACCATATCGTTCTATTCACTAACAGAGCCAAATTAGACATGGCTAACTTAAGATTCAACAAATTTAACTAAACGGTTCTGTGAAATATCCTAGAATTACCCTGGACACTAGCCTTAAGTGGAAGTTACACCAGTGGACAATAGAATCCGAAAGACAGCTGTTATGCAATGAGGTAGTACTTTTGGTATCTCTTGTGGTCTATCACCTACATCGATACATGGGTTGTACACTGGAATAAATTAAGATTTGTTGTTTTGTCGTCGGGTCACTACACGTTAAACTATCACCTTCATAAAATAAGTTTGGTCACAAATTCACTTTGTGCTAAATGTTTGTTGACGGAAGAAACGACAGGGCAGTGACGTAAACCAGACGCTTCATGGATTAACTCGTAGGTAGAGAGCCCGATGGACCTTCTTCCGGAATTAATTCACCCTTATAAAATTCAATAATCATGAATCAATATACATAAAATTAAATGTGAGGTAAATTTCGAAAATATAATGTTTAATAATTCATAAGAATCTTTTACAAGAATATCAAATTTGATATTTGACACCCTCTAATTGATTTCCGTATTGTGATCCAATCTAACAAATTGTTAATGACATTTTGTTCAGTGTAAGCCAAATTTCATCGCATTAGATGAAAGTAGTTTACGTGCATCAATCGAAAAATTAATATAAAAACAAAGAATCAATCTTAAATTTTGTTTTAAAATTGGTGGTAGAATTGCTACTCAAACGTGTATGATTTGCTTAAAATCTCATATATGTTTGTGAGAAGCACAATTTTTTAAATGGCATAAACGATTCACAAAAGGCAGAGTTGATGGGAACGTCCAGGCCGACCATATTAAGTAATTACTGTAGAAAACATTGAAAAATCGGGAATATTGAAGCGTTTGGTAAATCGTATTCGTCGTGTTCGTCCTGCATATCGAGAACCAGGCAGTTGGAAATTACTGCACATCGTTCAATAATTTCACTGATTTTTTGTCTAAAATTCAAAGTTTCTTTGCTTAATCATTCACCATATTCATCTGCTTTAGTTCCTGCGACTACATTTTCTATACACTAAATTTAATTTGGCCGCATCAGTTGAAGATATTCAAAACGTAACTTAATACTCAACAACATTACAATAATCGACATAAAAAAGGGATTTAATGCATTTGTTGAATGTGTAAATCGATGTGTTTCAGTTGAAGGAGACTATTTCTCTAATAAATATAATGATTTTAATTAAAATTAATTAACCAGATTGTATCAACACAAAATATCATGTATTAAAACACATGCATGAAGACGTAGCCTAAGTATTATCAGGAGGACACATGAAAAGTCTGTAGAATATCTGTACCTGTACCGAGCTTGTGTACAGTGTTGTTTTCTTTTCCAATGACATTTACCACAAAATAGAAAACAACAAATTGTATGTAAAATATATGTTGATGTCTCATTTTGTTGGTCTTCCTTTATGCTAGTCTATATTTGCTATAATTATATGGTATTTATTTTTTATACCACACATACATTTCTATTAATTAATTATTTGTTTACTTTTTATTAAATATCCTCTTGTCCAGTCTAATGAATTATTTTGTTTGCACTTACAGTAAAATGTACAAATAAACTACAATTGAAAATGTATAATAGCTTCTTATAATTAGTTAAAAAAGGAAGGTTTAGCGCCACCTCCGCTGTTTAAATAGAAAAAATTATACCAATGTGCTCGTTATGATCTCTAGTTAAATCTAGATATTACGAATATATCTAGTTTTTTTATTTTGTGATCTCAAAAATTGAGCCAGCTGGAGCCAAGACAAAATGGTAAAATTACCATACACAATTATTCGTTAAAATTAGAAAGTAGAACATGCTACTTGTAAACACACGCATACGTACACAATACTCCATGGTTAAATATATTACGTGTATTAAAGTGTTACACGGTTAAGGCGGCTCATGTTAAAAAACAAATAAATTATTAAATTAGAAAAACATTTACATTTCGTTTTGAAAAAAAAAAATTTATATCTAATTCTATTAAATAATATCGTACATGAAATAAATTGAAAATTTAAAATCATTATTGTGAATATCAATAGATGTGTTGTCTAACAAATATGTAAAATTACTATTTATCTTATATTTAAGAATTTTTATTTATTTTGTTTATTATAAATTTTATAAGTATTGGGATAACCAATACCAACATAAAATGAACTAAAGTAACGAAATTAAATAATCTTAAAATAAATAATAAAAAGAAAATAATAAACATAACAAATTAAACTTCGTCCAGAGGCCGCCACAACAGAGATATTCGCATTTTTTTCTTTTTTCTTTTTTCTTTGTTCTAATTATAAGAATTTTAATTTATTTAAAAGATTGCAGTTTGCTGTTGCATAAATCCACTATTTGATATATCTGGACTGTGTCTTTGTTTCTTTCGTTTTTTTTCCTTCTTACGTTTGCGACGTTCCTTATCATCTTCATGTCGTTTTTGTTTTTTATGTTTCCTTTCATGCGTATCTGGATTTGGATCTGCACAAAATAGAGAAACAATATATTTTTTTAATTCTTTTTTTTTAATTATACCTTGTGCATAAATTATAGTCCAATTAAAATGATATATAATTACCTAACAAAGAAGTTTCCTGCTGTACAACTCCGTCTTTATGTTTATGTTTTTTGTGTTTATTTTTTGGTTTTCTGGTTGGTACTGTATTTAAATAGCGATAATGTTCAGGTAATGGGCCAGGATGTAAACGAAATCCAGCTAATTGTACACTCGTCAGTGATAATAATTCCTTACCACCTATTGGTGGTTTTTCAATAACACTTCTCAATGAACTGTTATCCTATAAATATATAATATAAATTAATTTTTTTTTTCTATGTATTTTGTAGTTTAATAAATTAGTACATACAACTTGTCCGTTTCCATCGATTACACCCGGCAGACTCGGTAAAAATGATGATAATTGTTCTTTAACTTTTTTTCCACTGAATTTACCAAACGAATGATCTAACCCATAATGTGTCATTAAATTTTTTGCACCTGTTAAATCTGATTCACCTAAACATAAAAATTAAAAATGAAAAAAAGAAAAAAAAAATAGGAATAGAAATATACTTTTATTGCTAATTTTATTTACAACAAAAGATCATCACACACAGTAACATTGAAAAAAAAAAAAAAAAAAATAGAAAATTTATGCTTGCCCTCGGCAAAACCACTAAATCAACCATATTGTTTCAAAATTACCTGGCGGTTCTCTCATCAAATAGAATGGTCCACTGTGCACTATTGATGGATTTTTACCCAATGAGATTGTAGTTTTTAAAGTTCCAGATGAATCCTGACGCGATACAACGGGTGAGCGTCCACCACCTCCACGTGGAGACGACTTTGGTGAATAAGATGAAGACATATCCTTACGAAATTGGTCTGTTGTCATCATATTTGAATAATTCATCATTTTCACAACGTAAATACTACTATCAGTAGTTTTTATCTTTTATGTTAAAATGGTAATGTTTAATATTTAAATGTATGGAAAAAAATTTGTTTTTCCAACTAATTATTAACAAAAACAAAACAAAAAAAAAAAAAGTAAATTTTTACGACGTATTTTATGAGTACATTTATTTGACCACCATATTGATTTGATAATTTTATATGATTATTTTTATTGTGTGTTGTTTTTTTCCTACTTAAATATCTATATATCGTTTTCGTTTTATATATTTTTAGGTACACGCACAAATGGAATGTGGGGGTAATGACAACAAAAACCAAAATTGAAAACAACAAATAAAATAGTGGAAAGGGTAAGTCATTTTCTCTTCTCTATATAATAATATTCATGATGACAAACATTTAAAAAAATAATAACTATCAAATGTCATGAAATTATGATAATCCATATACGCACGTAGACAAATTATGCCATCGACACATTTAAATAGAGTCGCATACGTTGATATGCGTTTTTTTTGTTTTTTTTTTAATAATTTTTAAATTTAAAATTTTTTTAAATGAGTTTTTTTTAACGTGTTCTATTCTATCGGTTAGCGTTGGGAGATATAATAAAATCTTAAGTTTTTAAAATCGAAAAATATGTTAGGCCGCAAAACACGTAAATAAAAATATACCCCCAGATTCACTGAACAGACACTCCAGCCAGTAGTCTACACACATAAACACAGGTAAAATTTGCAATATTTGAATATAACCAACAGCAAATAGCTACTTAACTTGTGTGGATGTGCTAATTAAAGTTCTTGGACGAGTTTTACTTATATAACACTTCTGCACTTCTGATCTTATCATACATTTATTATGAAATGTTATATTATTTATTGTATACTTAGTTAACTATTTTCATTTTTCTCAACAAACCATTAAAACTCTAAAATTTTCTCTAATTTTTAATTTTGTTTATTTTCATTAATTTCTGATTAATTTTTTTATATTTTTAAATTCTTCCTTTATTAGTGTGGAAGGATAACAAATAATAATATAAAATTTTATTTAAATTTTCTGACAAACATTTGTCTAATTTTTTGACACAAAAATAATATAATAGTAATGAGATTTAATAATTGGATTTATAGAAATGAAAAATTAAATTAAATTATAAATTCTATCGCCAAATTTTTACATATTATTATATTTATGTACATTAAGTTTTAATCGCGTTTTATTGTGAAACAGTAAATAATAATTCACATTAATTTATGATGTTCTCTTTGTTTTTATATATATATATATACTTTTACAAATTAATTTATTTATAAACACTTAAAAATTAATAGGTTTTCCAAAATATGCTGCTAAATTAGCTTCTCGTAGGGCTTCGGAACAAGTCTAACGAAAAAAATAAAAAAAAAACAAACGAAATGTTATATTTTAAAATACAGTAACTTAATTAACCAATACTTAAACAAAATTCTAGACTTACCGGATGCGCATGACATACTCTAGCAACATCTTCAGCGGCTGCACCATATTCCATAGCTAATACGGCTTCATTAACTATTTCACCGGCAGACTATTACAATTAAACAATAATAAAATATTTGTATAAAAGTTATAAATGTGTACATACCGGTCCAATTAAATGTGTGCCAAGTATTCGATCGGTAGCTTTATCGGCCAATACTTTTACAAAACCATCGGTATCATTATTTGTTTTTGCACGTGAATTTGCCAAAAATGGAAATTTACCAACTTTATATTCTACGCCTTCATTTTTTAATGTTTCTTCTGTTTTTCCTACCCATGCAACTTCGGGATGTGTATAAACAACACTTGGTACACAATTATAATCAATATGTACTGGTCCACCTTGTATTCCTTCTACACATATAATACCCTCATCTTCGGCTTTATGTGCCAGCATTGGTCCATGTATACAATCACCAATTGCATAAATACTGTAATATATAAATTAAAACATTAATTTGGTAATATTTCTTGTGTATTTCAAACCGCAACTAATTTCTAAATATTTTGCTAAAGAAAGTTCTCTTTTGTGGCAGAAATCACGATTGCAAAGAGTGTTTGAATTCATAATTTTTAAATACTAATCTTCCTATACCTTATACTAGTTATACTACAATTTATTATAAACACGTATATATTATACGTAAAACTGATAGAAACAAGTGTTAGGTTATTTACGCGTAACAAATTTTATACGAAACACTTATTGAATAATTGTAGATGTAACCAATAATTTAATAATCATTCCAAATATTACCTTGGAACAATTGTTTGAAATTGTCCATTAACTGGAATTCGTCCTTTATCGTCTTTAACAATACCAACAGCTTCTAATCCTAAATTATTTGTATATGGACGACGGCCAACACACACTAATACAACATCAGCATTAATCTCTTCGGTGGCACTACCATCTTTTTTCTCCAATAAAACACTTACACCGCCGCCAGTTTTTGTTGCGCCCGTAACTTTATAGCCCAATTTAAATTGTAAACCCTGTTTTGTTAAAATTTTTTGAAATGCTTTTGCAACTTCACCATCCATGCCAACACCACCGATAATATCTAAGAAATCAACAGCAATAACTTCAGAACCTAAACGTGACCACACTGAACCTAATTCAAGCCCAATAACACCAGCACCAATAACAACCATTTTTTTGGGTACTTCCTTTAACGATAAAGCGCCTGTGCTTGACACAATAATTTCTTCATCAATCTGTTGAATGACACCAAAATATAAAGAAAAATGTACAAATGGAATAATTAAATTATAAAATGAAAATAAAATAAATAGTTTTACATCAATTCCAGGAAATGGTGTAACTTCAGAACCAGTTGCAATTAAAATATTTTTCGTTTTGACACTTTCGGTACCACCATTTTCAGTTTGTACTTGAACATCATTTGGTCCTGTTATTGTGCCATGACCACGAATAACATCAACTTTATTCTTTTTAAATAATTGTGCAATACCACCGGTTAAGGCTTTCACCGCTTTTGATTTTTCACCCATTAATTTTGATAAGTCCAATTCAACACCACTTGTTATAATACCACGACTAGCTAAATCACCTGAATGTGCCATATGATAATAATGTGAATTGTTTAAGAGAGCCTTTGATGGAATGCATCCTACATTTAAACATGTACCACCTAATGTAGGTTCTTTTTCAACGCTGATTGTCTGTGTAAAGCAGAAAAAAAATGTTACAGAACTTTATGTTTTTTTATTAAATTATACAAAATCAAAGTTTTATATCATTTACCTTTAAACCTAATTGAGCGGCTTTAATTGCTGCCACATAACCACCAGGGCCAGAACCGATAACAACGATATCTGCTTCATGAGATGGTGTCGAATAAAATCTACTATTAATGTTATTAAGTGAACTAATAAAACCAAAATTTTTTTGAAGATATGCGGTCTAAAATAATAATAAATTTTATATTATATTTCATTTGACTTTTTCGCTGACCTTTTTATTAGATTAAATTTTTTTTTTTTTTTATTGTTCCAGCAGAATCCAATTTATCGGATTGAAAATCCGTCAGACCATAAAAAAAAAAAAAATTTAATTTTGTTTTTTTTCTCTTAGGTTATGAAATTTATTGCATAACTTTATTTAGTTTTTTTTGTTTCGATTCTATAAAAATAGAAAAAAAATACATACCTTTTTACCAAAATAAATTAATTGTTTTATATTATTTTGCATTTTTAATCAATTTAAATTTATTTATGTTTTCTTTAAACTAAAAAATAAATATGTGTATTTCAAATACTTTTTTTTATTTTATTTTTTACGCACATACAACTTCAAAAAAATTATAAATTAATTGATAGAATGATATTTTTTTGTTTGAAATGATGGTACACCTAAAATTTCCAATTTTTCCAATTTTATTTTCTTTTTTTTTTTTCTGTTGGCAAATTGCAGCGCTTGGGGAAATTGGACAGATATTTCGATATTTTTTCTCTCAAAACTATTGTGACTGTAACGGCTCAACTACGCTTAGGTGTATCGGTCCGTCCAAGTACGCGTCACGTCAAATAAAAACAGCAGCTCTTTATTCATATCATTCATATTCAATAATAAGAACAATAAAAAACAAAAAGTAAAAGTAAAGCGATTTTTGTAGTAGAAAATAAAGTTAAGTAAAAGACATTTTTTTTAATTTTTTATTTTATAATTTATCATAAATAATTATAAAAATTACCATTTCTAATGATGATTATATATTTCTTAATGATTTTGCGGTTTCCAACTGAAAAGGTATAATATTTATCTTAAGATTTTGTTTTTAAAAGATGCATCATTTAACATAACCTCTAAAAAAAAAAAGTTATATATAAAAACGTTTTAAATTAATTTAAAATAAAATTTAATATATATTTTAGATAAATAAAGGATGCAGCTGCAGCCAATGATTATTTTAGTAGTGGATTTGGTGTTCAAGCTAAATAAAATTGAAAATAATATGTGCCTATTAGCACCGTAACCAGTTTCAAAATTTTAATAATGAATGCAATATACAAGTAATTTGGAAGAAATTGATTGCCATGCAGTGAATAATGAAGATATGAATTATTAAATATTATGCCAGTACATGGAACAATCACTGATAATAATAATGAATATATATATATGTATATGTAGTGGTTAAATGCAGTTTAGATGTAGCTACAGCCTTATATATTCTTGCAAAATTATCAGTTGATCCAGTACGTAATGGGTAATTGTCTAATAAAATCAGTAAGCATCAGACAATTCAATGTAAGGTAAGAAAAATATTATAATTTAACAATATAAAAATATTTCAACTTAAGAATATTTTTCTTTTTGCATTTTCCAATAAAATTTTTTATCATATTTAAATGGTATCCGATTAATTAGCAATAAAATACAAAAATTCTAAGATGCAGACGTAGAACTTATTTGATAGATAACTTGTATCTACAAGTTATAAAAAAAGTCTATATGGATAGTATATATTCATTATGTTTTTCAAAATTGTTAAAGTGCTACCTGCTACATTAAAAGTGCGTTTGTCATCGATAGAAGAATGGTAATCTGATTGAGTCAAATCTGTTGGTATATGAGCTTGGATAAGTACTACCAAACCCACCGATTTTAATATATTTTTAACTGGTTTTTTCTGTATGTGATACTGCATTATAGTGAAGTTGTGGGTAGCGATCATCCGTATTTTAAGTAAATAATACACAATATCTCCGATACAGAGCATTCCTTTCTATCCGTTGTATATGTTTGGTTTTGCTTTACTATTGATATTTATTGAAGGCATAGAGATTTTCTGCGTTTGAAATTCTCAAAATAAATTCATAACGATTCTATTCAAGAAATTGTTTTGCAACATTTTCACTGGCTTTTTTTTTCTATTTGCCTTTTATTGAATTGATTTTCCATCATTATTCTAATCTCTTTCTTCTCTATGACTTGGCTTTTTTGTGTTTGCTTCGTTTGATTAAAATCGGTTAAAATATGAAAACACAAATGTTTCTTTATTGACTCGAAATCCAATATTTTCAAAATTATATGATGCACTTTTACAGTTTTGGTATATCAAATTAAAAAAATATGTTCAGAATCCTTTATTTTAGGAAATTACCAATATCTTTTAAAATAAATATAATATTAAATACATCATTTTACTTAAATTTCCTTTTTAACTAATATTCCGGCTTTTCTTTTGCTTTTAAACAGATTTAGAAAGACGAAATGTTCTGGTATCTGACCACCAATTATTGAAATTAACGTATAAAATCAATGGCATATTATGAGGATTTAATGCATCGGATTAGAGGTAATTTATTCTTTATAATAATATGTTACTTACTCCATGGCGTTACAACCCGGGTGCGGTTTTAGCCTTCTCCATGAACTTGACATAATAATATGTAGCTTATTAATTAATAATAATAATTTAATTTATAATATTATTATAGCTGAAGAATATATATGGTAATGCTACTTCAAGCAGAGATCAGAGTTATTAACATAGTCATGACATAGTTTACCAACGAATTGTGTCAATTATTGTTAGTGTTAGAACATACACAGAATTGATTTGATAAATATTATCGCTCGAACATATAGTACATTAATTGGTACATCAACAACCGCGATGATATTCTAATGGACAATAATAATGATGAATGAAACATATCATGCAAACATAAATTATAGAATATAATAAAAATGCATTCAATGCAAATTTTAGCTTCAATGCAATTAACAACAAAATTAACATATGCAATCACATCATTAAAATAAATATAGATGCCGGGTGTACCAAAATATATATGGGAATTATTATGTTCGTCATACCATTAATGATAATTATTAAATATACTACAGGACCAGAACGACTGGATGCTTTGTATAGCATTTTTGCAGTTATTTGTGATGGACAACTACAACAAAAATCTATGCCACACGTGGACATAATACAAAATCAAAAACATATATCATTACAGTGAAGTTGATAAATTAGTCATAATGGGAATCTATAACAATTCACCAAATGGTCTTTAATAAATTACCGGAAATTATAAATTATATTTAATTTGAGTGATTGCTTGATATGGGGATATTTGTTTTGTTTACCGGTAATTTCAAATGTTTTTAAAAAAAATGCTCTAATATTAATCTCAATTTTTTTTCTATATTTACAGATGATTTAAAAAAAGTATATTGAAACAACACATAATTCGATTATTGAATTGTAGCAAACTTATGTTACTTCTGGCTTCAGAGTATTATTAAATGCTTTATTAGCAACACACCATTCTATCAAATTTATGATGTAAAATATGATATTTTAATAAATATATAAATAAAATAAGTTTTAGCTTTAAGCATGAATTAAATTTTAAATGTAATTGTATATTGTAACTCACAATTAAAAATATTATAATCGTATTAAAAGTTATATTATACATTAAAAATGAATATGAAATTAGCTAAATTAAAATTACCAAGATTTCAATGTTAAAAAATAGCTTCATTTTATTATAATTCAATTTAATTTCATGATTATAAAGTTTAACAATTACAATTACATGTAACGCTTATTATATAAGATAAATAACAAATAAACTCTTAATTATAAAGTAAACCACATTAAATTGATTCTCAATTTGCATTTTAAACTGATTATTTAATTTTTTTTTTGAACTAATCGCTGAGATTGTTTTTTATTGAATTTAAATTAAAAAATTAGAATTCGTTCAATTTAAAATATTAAAATAAATTTGTTAAAAGAAAATATAGTTATTTAAAATTCATTTAAAGTATTGTTAATTATTAAGATGTCATCATAAATATTTAGTTAATTCATTTAGGTTTACTGAATATATGTTAAAAGGGTTAAAATTAATAATAGATAATAATAAAATTAAGATATTTATATATAATTATAAGTGAAAATTAATTAATTATGTGTATACTGTACAGATAATTCGATATTAATTGACTACAATGCTCAGTACAATTTGATAAGACATACAGAAAATTAATACAAAGTATGAAATACCGGTATAATCCTATTTCGAAAACCTATATACAAAATTTCATCGAAATTAGACAAGATATGATGCAGATATTTCCTTTAACAGGAATGCATAGCATTACGTATACATACAATACACACAACTACATAAACAGACCAACAACTTTGAAAAATAACCAAAATATACGATTTTTTCAGAATCAATAATAATTTTTTCACAATCATAACCATATGTTAGTGAAAATATTATTTAATTTTTATTTATTTAAATTATTAAATAATAACTCTTTTATCATTAGAGGCGGAACAAAAAAATATAATAAAAATGATAATATATACCGTACGTACGGTACAAACTACAAAGAGTGTGTCTTTATTATTATCAAAATTTACCACACACAAAATATATGATGTGTATAACAACAATCCGTAGCTTTATTATTGTGTATTAATTTTTTTTTATTTTTGTTCCGTCGCTTGTGGTGGAGGAAAAAGAAATTAACAAAAAATAACTTGTATTATCTCTCGCTTACAAAATATATAAAAATTAAACAATATTTTCACTATCATGTGGTTTGTCAAATAACTATTCTAAAAAAAAATCGTATATTTTGTTTATTTTTCGAAGTTTTTGGCCTGTTTACGTAATGCATTCCTGTTAAAGGAAATATCTGAATCATTGCTTTACCAATTTTCGATGCAATTTTGTATATAGGTTTGGAATCGAATTATACAGGTATATCTATTAACAATTTTCTTTAAAATTAATACCTAGGGAATATTTATTAATTGTACAACTGAATGATCTCTTGGCTAATTTCGTACCAATTTGGTATGTAGATTTGGAATGAGATTATATACAGGTGTTGACTTATTAATAAGTAACAAATATAAATAACAACAACTTACAAATATCAGCAGGAGAAATTTTGCTTTAATAAAAACAAACAGCTTCCTTAACAATGAATTGCAGAAAAATATACAATACATCAAAAAAAACGTTAAACGACCGTCAAGTGTTTTCATCAGCCATTGAAGATTAATATAAAATAATATAAATAATAAATATAAAATAATATAAATATATACTAATTTATCACTAATTGTGAATCTTTATTTTAATGTTATAATTAATAATTTACATATTTATTAAATGTAATTAATTTAATGTAAAAAAAAAATATTTGTCTAATTATTTTATTAAGTTCATCAATAGTTCCCCAACCGTTAACTTCGTAGGTAATGTAAACCTATCGTTTCATACCTATCCCATCCGGCCACCACTTCAAACGGCTGAGTTATAGCGTTTTTAAGAAATCCATAAAAATTTCCACTAAAATACCAGGCAATTTTAAGACGAAGTAACAGTCGCGCAGAATTAACAGGAGGCAAATTTTTTTTTAAATTTTTTTCTTTTTCACTTTTGACCCACTTAGAGGCGGAATTTTCGAAAAATCTCAACGGATTCTTGTTCGCACGACCAGCCCCGATCGTTTGAGCCTATTTTTAGCCATAAATTTTCACGGAATTTTCCGGAATTTTCTTTTTTTGTTTTTCATTTTTGACCCACTTAGAGGCGGAATTTTCGAAAAATCTCAACGGATTCTTGTTCGCACGACCAGCCCCGATCGTTTGAGCTTATTTTTTTGCCATTTTTTGGAAATTTTTTTGGAAAATTTTTGGAAAAAAATCCATGTTTTTATGTTACCAAAAGTTAGGTTATGTAATTACCTATCGTTTGATACCTATCCCTCCCTCCTACCACTTCAAACGGCTGAGTTATAGCGTTTTTTGGAAATTTTTTTGGAAAATTTTTGGAAAATTTTTCCATGTTTTTATGTTACCAAAAGTTAGGTTATGTAATTACCTTTCGTTTGATACCTATCTTTTCCTCCTACCACTTCAAACGGCTGAGTTATAGCGTTTTTAAGAAATCCATAAAAATTTCCACTAAAATACCAGGCAATTTTAAGACGAAGTAACAGTCGCGCAGAATTAACAGGAGGCAAATTTTTTTTTAAATTTTTTTCTTTTTCACTTTTGACCCACTTAGAGGCGGAATTTTCGAAAAATCTCAACGGATTCTTGTTCGCACGACCAGCCCCGTTCGTTTGAGCCTATTTTTAGCCATAAATTTTCACGGAATTTTCCGGAATTTTCTTTTTTTGTTTTTCATTTTTGACCCACTTAGAGGCGGAATTTTCGAAAAATCTCAACGGATTCTTGTTCGCACGACCAGCCCCGATCGTTTGAGCCTATTTTTTTTGCCATTTTTTGGAAATTTTTTTGGAAAATTTTTGGAAAAAAATCCATGTTTTTATGTTACCAAAAGTTAGGTTATGTAATTACCTATCGTTTGATACCTATCCCTCCCTCCTACCACTTCAAACGGCTGAGTTATAGCGTTTTTTGGAAATTTTTTTGGAAAATTTTTGGAAAATTTTTCCATGTTTTTATGTTACCAAAAGTTAGGTTATGTAATTACCTTTCGTTTGATACCTATCTTTTCCTCCTACCACTTCAAACGGCTGAGTTATAGCGTTTTTAAGAAATCCATAAAAATTTCCACTAAAATACCAGGCAATTTTAAGACGAAGTAACAGTCGCGCAGAATTAACAGGAGGCAAATTTTTTTTTAAATTTTTTTCTTTTTCACTTTTGACCCACTTAGAGGCGGAATTTTCGAAAAATCTCAACGGATTCTTGTTCGCACGACCAGCCCCGATCGTTTGAGCCTATTTTTAGCCATAAATTTTCACGGAATTTTCCGGAATTTTCTTTTTTTGTTTTTCATTTTTGACCCACTTAGAGGCGGAATTTTCGAAAAATCTCAACGGATTCTTGTTCGCACGACCAGCCCCGATCGTTTGAGCCTATTTTTTTTGCCATTTTTTGGAAATTTTTTTGGAAAATTTTTGGAAAAAAATCCATGTTTTTATGTTACCAAAAGTTAGGTTATGTAATTACCTATCGTTTGATACCTATCCCTCCCTCCTACCACTTCAAACGGCTGAGTTATAGCGTTTTTTGGAAATTTTTTTGGAAAATTTTTGGAAAATTTTTCCATGTTTTTATGTTACCAAAAGTTAGGTTATGTAATTACCTTTCGTTTGATACCTATCTTTTCCTCCTACCACTTCAAACGGCTGAGTTATAGCGTTTTTAAGAAATCCATAAAAATTTCCACTAAAATACCAGGCAATTTTAAGACGAAGTAACAGTCGCGCAGAATTAACAGGAGGCAAATTTTTTTTTAAATTTTTTTCTTTTTCACTTTTGACCCACTTAGAGG
This sequence comes from Bibio marci, assembly GCA_910594885.2. Taxonomy (NCBI): domain Eukaryota; kingdom Metazoa; phylum Arthropoda; class Insecta; order Diptera; family Bibionidae; genus Bibio; species Bibio marci. The sequence continues at coordinate 26,931,475 of OU343118.1, read as the reverse complement.
CGGAATTTTCGAAAAATCTCAACGGATTCTTGTTCGCACGACCAGCCCCGATCGTTTGAGCCTATTTTTTTTGCCATTTTTTGGAAATTTTTTTGGAAAATTTTTGGAAAAAAATCCATGTTTTTATGTTACCAAAAGTTAGGTTATGTAATTACCTATCGTTTGATACCTATCCCTCCCTCCTACCACTTCAAACGGCTGAGTTATAGCGTTTTTAAGAAATCCATAAAAATTTCCACTGAAATACCAGGCGTTTTTCAGACGAAGTAACAGTCGCGCAGAATTAACAGGAGGCAAATTTTTTTTTAAATTTTTTTCTTTTTCACTTTTGACCCACTTAGAGGCGGAATTTTCGAAAAATCTCAACGGATTCTTGTTCGCACGACCAGCCCCGATCGTTTGAGCCTATTTTCAGCCATAATTTTTCACGAAATTTTCCGGAATTTTCATTTTTTGTTTTTCATTTTTAACCCACTTAGAGGCGGAATTTTCGAAAAATCTCAACGGATTCTTGTTCGCACGACCAGCCCCGATCGTTTGAGCCTATTTTTTTTTGCCATTTTTTGGAAATTTTTTTGGAAAATTTTTGGAAAAAAATCCATGTTTTTATGTTACTAAAAGTTAGGTTATGTAATTACCTATCGTTTGATACCTATCCCTCCCTCCTACCACTTCAAACGGCTGAGTTATAGCGTTTTTTGGAAATTTTTTTGGAAAATTTTTGGAAAATTTTTCCATGTTTTTATGTTACCAAGAGTTAGGTTATGTAATTACCTTTCGTTTGATACCTATCTTTCCCTCCTACCACTTCAAACGGCTGAGTTATAGCGTTTTTAAGAAATCCATAAAAATTTCCACTAAAATACCAGGCAATTTTAAGACGAAGTAACAGTCGCGCAGAATTAACAGGAGGCAAATTTTTTTTTAAATTTTTTTCTTTTTCACTTTTGACCCACTTAGAGGCGGAATTTTCGAAAAATCTCAACGGATTCTTGTTCGCACGACCAGCCCCGATCGTTTGAGCCTATTTTTAGCAATAAATTTTCACGGAATTTTCCGGAATTTTCTTTTTTTGTTTTTCATTTTTGACCCACTTAGAGGCGGAATTTTCGAAAAATCTGAACGGATTCTTGTTCGCACGACCAGCCCCGATCGTTTGAGCCTAATTTCGGCCATTTTTGTTGAAAATTTTGTGGAAAGCAGTCCACGTTTTTATGTTACCAAAAGTTAGGTTATGTAATTACCTTTCGTTTGATACCTATCTTTCCCTCCTACCACTTCAAACGGCTGAGTTATAGCGTTTTTAAGAAATCCATAAAAATTTCCACTGAAATACCAGGCGTTTTTCAGACGAAGTAACAGTCGCGCAGAATTAACAGGAGGCAAATTTTTTTTTAAATTTTTTTCTTTTTCACTTTTGACCCACTTAGAGGCGGAATTTTCGAAAAATCTCAACGGATTCTTGTTCGCACGACCAGCCCCGATCGTTTGAGCCTATTTTTAGCAATAAATTTTCACGGAATTTTCCGGAATTTTCTTTTTTTGTTTTTCATTTTTGACCCACTTAGAGGCGGAATTTTCGAAAAATCTGAACGGATTCTTGTTCGCACGACCAGCCCCGATCGTTTGAGCCTAATTTCGGCCATTTTTGTTGAAAATTTTGTGGAAAGCAGTCCACGTTTTTATGTTACCAAAAGTTAGGTTATGTAATTACCTTTCGTTTGATACCTATCTTTCCCTCCTACCACTTCAAACGGCTGAGTTATAGCGTTTTTAAGAAATCCATAAAAATTTCCACTAAAATACCAGGCAATTTTAAGACGAAGTAACAGTCGCGCAGAATTAACAGGAGGCAAATTTTTTTTTAAATTTTTTTCTTTTTCACTTTTGACCCACTTAGAGGCGGAATTTTCGAAAAATCTCAACGGATTCTTGTTCGCACGACCAGCCCCGATCGTTTGAGCCTATTTTTAGCAATAAATTTTCACGGAATTTTCCGGAATTTTCTTTTTTTGTTTTTCATTTTTGACCCACTTAGAGGCGGAATTTTCGAAAAATCTGAACGGATTCTTGTTCGCACGACCAGCCCCGATCGTTTGAGCCTAATTTCGGCCATTTTTGTTGAAAATTTTGTGGAAAGCAGTCCACGTTTTTATGTTACCAAAAGTTAGGTTATGTAATTACCTTTCGTTTGATACCTATCTTTCCCTCCTACCACTTCAAACGGCTGAGTTATAGCGTTTTTAAGAAATCCATAAAAATTTCCACTGAAATACCAGGCGTTTTTCAGACGAAGTAACAGTCGCGCAGAATTAACAGGAGGCAAATTTTTTTTTAAATTTTTTTCTTTTTCACTTTTGACCCACTTAGAGGCGGAATTTTCGAAAAATCTCAACGGATTCTTGTTCGCACGACCAGCCCCGATCGTTTGAGCCTATTTTTAGCCATAAATTTTCACGGCATTTTCCGGAATTTTCTTTTTTTGTTTTTCATTTTTGACCCACTTAGAGGCGGAATTTTCGAAAAATCTCAACGGATTCTTGTTCGCACGACCAGCCCCGATCGTTTGAGCCTATTTTCAGCCATAATTTTTCACGAAATTTTCCGGAATTTTCATTTTTTGTTTTTCATTTTTGACCCACTTAGAGGCGGAATTTTCGAAAAATCTCAACGGATTCTTGTTCGCACGACCAGCCCCGATCGTTTGAGCCTATTTTTAGCCATAAATTTTCACGGCATTTTCCGGAATTTTCTTTTTTTGTTTTTCATTTTTGACCCACTTAGAGGCGGAATTTTCGAAAAATCTCAACGGATTCTTGTTCGCACGACCAGCCCCGATCGTTTGAGCCTATTTTCAGCCATAATTTTTCACGAAATTTTCCGGAATTTTCATTTTTTGTTTTTCATTTTTGACCCACTTAGAGGCGGAATTTTCGAAAAATCTCAACGGATTCTTGTTCGCACGGCCAGCCCCGATCGTTTAAGCCTATTTTCAGCCCTATTTTTTTTTTACCTTTTTTGACCTGCAAAAGTGTGGGTTATAATCCATTGCCGAAAAAATTTTTTTGCCCGCAGGACCTTCAGATTTTCAGAGATTGTAGAACTTGGAAAAAAAACAATATTTGTCGACTACTTTTCCGGATTTCCTTAAGGGGGCGGAGTTATGGGGCTTCGAAAGTACTAAATGGGTCACTTTTGCACGCCTTTAACTCCGGAAATACCGAATATTTTGCCAGGATCTTCTTACCAGCGATAGTCCTCCTCAAGGGCTACAAATTATATTATGGGGGTGACTTTCTATCTATAAGGGTTTTCCAAATAGGGGTACCTAAATTTCGGAAAATCGTATGCAGACCAATCTTCCGATGACTGGAAAGTAGGGAAATATTGAATTTTCCAAAAATCCAATGATGCAGAAATGTAAAGGAAAGTTCAATCTTTGTTCTAAGATTTTTTTGGAATTTTCAAGTGGAAAATACGGATTTTCCAGGAACAATGAAAAACATCGATTTTTTCAAGTTTTCAAATCGGAATTTTCCGACTTTTCCAATGGAATTTTCCAACGCCCTATTTATCACAGATAGTAGACTATATGCCACGTACTTTAAGCCCCACCACAACTATCTAAGGCTAATGGTTTTCTCACAATGAGCGCCCAAATTTAAGCTTACACGAAAATTTCCAAATCTTATATCGGTCATAAGTCGAGTAATAGATTTTTCACGAAAAAAGTCCAGAAGCTTTGTTGTGCGCATTAAGATCCTCTATAATATGGCTGGAACAAATATTGGCTACCTAATTTATTTTTTTCTAAAACATCAAAAAGTCCGTTTTCAGAAATTCCGGGAAATTTCTCCAGCCTAAAGTAGAAGACTTACAGATGTCTTATAGCCATAAATGGATATAGATGGTAAATGTACTGAGGGAGTGGTACTGAAAATTTTTCCTAACTATTACAGTTTTCCCGGAATTTTCCGATTAAAATTTAAATTTTCCGGATTTTCCTGAAATTTTCCAGATGTCTTAGTTAGAATATTGGAAGTGTTTTTTACCACTAGAGGACCCGAATCTATTTACGGGTTTTCCCGGAATTTTCAAATAACGGTTTCATATTCATGGTGAAAAATTCAAGTTTTTTTTTACAAAAAGTTAGGTAGTTTAATTACCTATCATTTAAAACGAATTCCATCCTCCTACCACTTCAAACGGCTGACCTAGAATTTTTACCGTGTGCCAAATATATACCATCATTTTTTCACTAATTTACCTTCAAAATTTATCGATTCCCCTGAAATTTCCCATTTAATTTATTTATAATATTAGAAACATTTTTTACCACCAAAAGATACCGAAATTTTCATGAGTTTTCTCAGAATTTTCATTTGAAATTTTCATATGTATTAGGAAAATTAATGTTTTTTATATGAAATTTCAACGAATAGAAATATTCGTCGAAGGAAAAGCAATTATAAAAATAATTGTGTGTGTGTGTGTGTGTTTGTTTACATAGGATAATTCTTAATAATAAAATAATATTTATATACTACGTTTTAAAATTAATGCTTTTTTACATGCATAATCATTAAAATTAATTTAGGATTACAATAAATAGTAAAATTTTTATATTAATTTAATAAAATTAGCATGCATTTTCATTTAAAAGAAATTAAATCATTGATTTTTCTTCATACAATGCCATTTCTCTGATAAGTAACTTATTAAAAATTTATATTTTCCTTAATTCACAAAAACTACAAATACAAGTCATTTCTTTTTATTTTTATAAGAAATGAGAAAACGAAAAGTAAAAATAACAATGTATTTCTCCTCTTTCCAAACATTATATTATGATTTATTACCTTTATTAAATTCACCATTACTCAACTCACCTAAATAAAAAATACTCATACTGTTTTTCATACACAATTAAATAATTTTTTATTGTAGTGTACTAAAAAAATGCATACAAAAAATTCTACTGATTTCTCCTGATTTAAGGTATCTTTCATACTTCAAATTTGGACATTTTTAAAAAATTTTTGTTTTTGTAATTCTTCATTGACTTTTGTTTTCTTGCTCGTTCGAAAAGAAAAGCCTGTAAGTAATTTTAATAAAAAAACATATAATTAAATAAATAATAATAATAATAAAAAATAGAAATAGAATTAATATTAATATTTATTTAATTGTTATTAAATTATAGTTTTTAATGCACAAATGCAAGATATTCATCAGAAAGTGTTGGCGCCGGCCGGTGTGTGTATCATCAACACATGGAATATATTTTATGCATCGCAGGTAATCTATTATTATAAAATAAATTATTTAATTGTTTATATAATATATTAATTATAATGTATAATTAATTATAAAGATACAGATTTTGGAAAATCATCACGAACAACGTGCCATCAATTTCAATAGTATATCAACATAACCTGTAAATTAGACTTGAATATGAATATCTCTTCCATTTTATCAAATGTATTTAATAAATCCACGATATGTAACTAATATTAATGCTTAAGTTACAGATCACAGGTAAGTTTTATTATTATTAAATTATTATTAATTAATTATATTTAAAAAGTTTTTGTAAATTAAATTTATTTAATCTAAATTTTATTACAAATTTTTGGTTTCAATTGTATACTCAGGATACAATATTAAATGGATAAACCACGAACATCACCATCGCCAACATTACATTTCCTAATTGCGGCGAAAACAGTGGTGAAAATGTATGAGGTTATGAATATAGGATGAATGAAAAATTCCGTTGGAATAGTAAAAAATATAATGATATTGTAATAGAATTTTTTTCATACTTCAAATTTGGACATTTCAAAAAATTTTTGTTTTTGTAATTCTTCATTGACTTTTGTTTTCTTGCTCGTTGGAAAAAGAAATAGCTGTAAGTAGTTTTAATAAAAAACATATAATTAAATAAATAATAATAATAATAATAATAAAATAGAAATAGAATTAATATTAATATTTATTTAATTGTTATTAAATTATAGTTTTTAATGCACAAATGCAAGATATTTATCAGAAAGTGTTGGCGCCGGCCGGTGCGTATATCATCAGCACATGGAATATATTTTTATGCATCGCAGGTAATCTATTATTATAAAATAAATTATTTAATGGTTTATATAATATATTAACTATAATGTCTACTAAATAATAAAGATACAGATTTTGGAACATCATCACGAACAACGTTCCATCAATTTCAATAGTATATCAACATAACCTGTAAATTGGACTTGAATATGAATATATCCCATTTTATATTACTACTACTTCTCTCAAATGTATTTAATAAATCCACAATATGTAACTAATATTAATGGTGAAGCTACAGCTCACATGTAAGTTTTATTATTATTAATTAATTATATTTATAAAGTTTTTGTAAATTAAATTTATTTAATCTAAATTTTATTACAAATTTTTGGTTTCAATTGTATACTCAGGATACAATATTAAATGGATAAACCACAACCATCACCACTACCAACATTACATTTCCTAATTGCGGTGAAAACAGTGGTGAAAATGTATGAGGTTATGAATATAGGATGAATGAAAAATTCCGTTGGAATAGTAAAAAATATAATGATATTGTAATAGAATTTTTTCATACTTCAAATTTGGACATTTCAACAAATTTTTGTTTTTGTAATTCTTCATTGACTTTTGTTTTCTTGCTCGTTGGAAATAGAAATGGCTGTAAGTAGTTTTAATAAAAAACATATAATTAAATAAATAATAATAATAATAATAAAATAGAAATAGAATTAATATTAATATTTATTTAATTGTTATTAAATTATAGTTTTTAATGCACAAATGCAAGATATTCATCAGAAAGTGTTGGCGCCGGCCGGTGTGTGTATCATCAGCACATGGAATATATTTTTATGCATCGCAGATAATCTATTATTATAAAATAAATTATTTAATTGTTTATATAATATATTAATATATTAATATATATAATGTATAATAAATATTAAAGATACAGATTTTGGAACATTATCACGTACAACGTGCCATCAATTTCAATAGTATATCAACATAACCTGCAAATTGGACTTGAATATGAATATATCCCATTTTATATTACTACTACTTATCTCAAATGTATTTAATAAATCCACGATATGTAACTAATATTATTGGTTAAGTTGCAGCTCACAGGTAAGTTTTATTATTATTAATTAATTATATTTATAAAGTTTTTGTAAATTAAATTTATTTAAACTAAATTTTATTACAAATTTTTTGTTTCAATTGTATACTCAGAATACAATATCAAATGGATAAACCACAACCATCACTACCACCAACATTACATCCCAATTTTCAAATACAATGATTTGAATTGCATGATCGTAATTATTATACATGTTACAACTCCAATAACAAAAACAACAACAATTAATTACGATATGTATAATATTTGTATTATTTGGCAAATCATCAGTTGTTGGGTCACCAAACAAAACACAGAAATTAAATATTTCCTTCATTAACACTGATGTATAATAATTCAATACGAATTCTCAACCACAACTAGATTGTATCATTATTGACTTAAAAAAACACAAACATCAATGATGTTTTATCTATTTAAAAAGATTGAATGCACAGACGGACGGTTATCGCACATGTTTATAAAAATATTGATATAAGCTTCAGTGATTATAAACAATTTATGGCGACATCATCATAGAAATATTAAATTTGAATTGAAGAGTGAGTAGTAATTATACAAATTTATTATATTTCATACATTATTTGTTTGACTGTTTACATTCTCAAAAGATATTTATTATATTATTTTATATTTTACCACCAACACCACAGACACGCCTACACACACATATACATACATGCACAGTTTTATTATGCACTTGTCCAATCTTGTTAGTAAAGGTAGTGGGGTGGTCTGTATCCCTTTTATATTATTATAATGAATCATTAGGTTTACTGCACAAGCTTTGTGAGTTAATCGTGTAATATGGTTTGGTAATTTTTTTAGAAATTGTCTGGCGGTGATATGTAGATAAGTTTTATTTAGAGAAAATGCCGCTTTATTGTTCAAACTTACATTATTAAGTGAGCGGAAAGAATGTCATTTAATTTATTTTGAATTTACTTAGTTGTGAATAAGGAGGATTAGATTCCAGAAGCGGATTCTAATAATTTATGATAAAAACTGGTGTGTGTATGTAAAATTGAATCACTAATATTATTTGATCGATTTTCATTTCAATATTCTTAATTGTTTGTTGTGAATCAATTGAAAAATTTTACACTCATTTTATTGATTAACATAATAGCGAAGTCGTAATTGTTCAAGAGATCATCCAGTTGATGTGGTCAATAGATCTGACCTGGATATCAATATTGAAGGAATTTTGTAGCAAACACGTGTATTATTCTCAATTTTTTATATGCTGATTAATTTCGTTATGTGTGTTGGTGGTCTGTCGACAGATGTGAAATTTTTTTACTATTTATAAAATATCGTAACAAAAATCAATTATTTATGAATGGTAAAAACAGTACGAAAATTAAGGACGGTAGAAACAATGGTGACATTAATGAAGATTCAAATAATAATAATAATAAGTGAGAAGTGTATACACTTATTTATTCTATTGGCATCTATTTACTTTGGAAAAGGACAAATAATTTAAAAGGAGAAAAAACCTGTATTATTGTACTATATTAAAAAAACCATAAAAAATCATGAAACACATATACGAAAAAATTTCATTTGTGTAGTAGAATAAAATGATGATGTTACGTTATAACGGATTTTTGATATTTTAATAGTTTTTTGTTTTCCTCATTAATTTTCTTTTGTTTCGGACCTCGCATTTAAGAAAATGGAAAATATTGTAATTAATTTTAGTAATAAAGATAAATACACAAATTATTATAAAAATAAAAATACAATTAATATTAATATATATTTAATTATTATTGGATTTATAGTGCACAAAATATTAAGAATGTGATGGTGCTCGGCATTGCAGTGCATGCATTATCAGCTCATGGATTCAAATATGTTTTTATCATCGCAGGTAAAATCTATTGTTATAAAATAAATGATATAATTATTTCCATTATATATTCATTAAAATTTATAAAATAATAATAAATAATTTTGCAACATCATCACGTACAGCAGCATCAATATCAATAGTATAAAAAAAAGAAAACTATAACATAACCTGTAATTTAGTTGGACATGCATCATTTTTGGAATATACATCCAATATAAATATTTAAACTATTTTATATTACTACGGTCTATCTCTAATTGATTAAATATACACAAAATATAACTTTATTATTTATATATTGTAACACACCACATATACAATATATTGATTGTGGATAGATAACCAACACGTGCTGTCAACAACTACTATGATATTGATGGCATTTTATATTTTTCCACCGAATGTGTCAATGAATTTGCAACCACAATCAAATGAATATTCATATATTGAATTACCAGCACCACAGCATCATCTTCATTTACAATATTTTGGAAAATAATTATATGATGTCAAATAATATGCCGTCATTAGTAGCATCAGTGAGTAGTGACATCAACGTCGTAAATTATAAACGCAGCATATCTAGCAGCTAATAATCAATGTATACATTTTTCCATTAGCTCCAATAAATTTAAAATACAACGTAGAGTTCTGCACAATAGCAAAACAACAAACCAACACGTGCTGTCAACAACTACTATGATATTGATGACATTTTATATTAATCCACCGAATGTGTCTATGAATTTACAACCACAATCAAATGAATATTCAAATATTGAATTACCAGCACTACAGCATCATCTTCCTTTACAATATTTTGGAAAATAATTATATGATGTCAAATAATATGCCGTCATTAGTAGCATCACTGACATCAACGTCGTAAATTATAAACGCAGCATATCTAGCAGCTAATAATCAATCTATAAATTTTACCATTAGCGCCAATAAATTTAAAATACAACGTAGAGTTCTGCACAATAGCAAAACAACAAACCAACACGTGCTGTCAACAACTACTATGATATTGATGACATTTTATATTAATCCACCGAATGTTTCTATGAATTTACAACCACAATCAAATGAATATTCAAATATTGAATTACCAGCACTACAGCATCATCTTCATTTACAATATTTTGGAAAATAATTATATGATGTCAAATAACATGCCGTCAGTAGTAGCATCAGTGCCATCAACATCATGAAATATAAATGCAGCAATTTACAAATTAGTTTGCCGTTATATAAATTTATAGAATTATAATATTAATCCGGAGGTTTAAAGAGTACGCAAAATGTAAATATTAAACCCAATTAGTATTTCTATTGCTGCTTGAAAGTGAAATGCAACGCATCACGTAATGTAAAAGCAAATAAATAGAAATCACTTAATGAAAAACCATCAAAACAACATTCATGACGAGCTATAAATTTATAATTAGAAACATTTTTATAATTAATGTATAACACACTTAAACTATAAAACTACAAACTACAAAAAATGCAAATTTGTGCCATATGATATTGTGACTTTGTTAATTTGAAGAATTGTGCTCAACCTCACCATATTTTCATATAAACGACCAAACAACCGACGGCAGTTAAGTTGATTTATTTTCAGTATGAAAAGTATATTAATCAGTTAATTGTGTCAGAGGGCAGCCAAATAGCTACAGCAAATTATGTGTTTCGTATAAACATAAAATTAAGCAAAAAAAAAATTGAGTATTTAAACTATTTTTGGTGTTTATATATAAAATAATTATATAAAAGGTGACTAGACAATGCACAGAATAAGATAACCTTACAGAAGCAAAACACGTATATACTATTTACTTATATGTAATGAAATATTTATTTTAGGCTGATTCTCATGAATGACAACGTTCTAAATACACACATAATAACTATGCAGTTTTGTAAATGTAAATATTTAAAATATTTCTCGCCTTACGTGTATTTAAAACTTTGTTATTCATCAGCCTAAAATAAATATTTTAAGACATGTAAGTAAATAAATATATGAAGTGTTGCTCCAGTAAGGTTATTATATTCTGTGATAATATAAATCGAATGGTATATATTTGCAAAGAACCTTAATTTAATACGTATTTCATTTTCAGATATCGATATTAGATGCGCAACTTTAATATGCAACACGTCTACATATATCCGTAAAAATACTATGATAGATACCTAGTGCCAAGCTCAACGCAGTTGATAGATTACTGAGACCAATAAACAAAAGTGAGTAATGTAATTAATTTTTCTTTTGATGAATATTTTGGTGTAAGAAATAAGTGGTTGAGTTTTTTTTTTTATGAAACCTATTTTGTTTACACTATGAAATAACTTTATTCACTTTGTTCGATGACCTTTTGCCATCTTTTTGACAATTCCTTTCTTCCTCAACGAACCACGCTGACTCTTATCAGCATAAAAAACAACTGAACTGATGTCAAAACGCAATGAATGGTCAGCATCAATATTGAATTTCTTATCGTTCAATTTCAGAACTACCAGACATTACCAATGCAATTTTCATTTTATTTTTTTTTTTGTTGTATTTTCTACAATTACGAACGTACAATATCGCATTTCGTGCTCCATCGATCTGTAACTGAAGTGCAAACATTTTTTCGTATACCTCATGTGGGTCCAATTTGCCTAGAAATGAATCAAAACCGAGAAAATAGTAACAACAAATACTTAAAATGACTAATTTCTCAACGACTACATAATTATTTGGTACATCCTGCAATCCATAGCACCTACTTCCGTGAAGAGGGTGAATTCATCACACTGTCGCCCTGTTTGCCACCTGACGCACAAATTTCATTTGTTATCAGCATTACCTATTTTCGAAGTGCTTAGTTTATCATCTACCTGACAGAGCTTTGAGAAAGATTTGACTTTAAGCCCCCACACCGACAAGGTGACTTTAATGTTGTTATAATATTTTATATAAACTGTAATCTTTAAAAATTTGTTTAATTATAATATTTTATATTATTTGTTTTCGTATAGCAAAACGCTTCAAAACAACAAAACATCATCGAAATTTACAAACTTAAACAAAAACAATTTGCTGCTATGAAGAAAATAATGTGTGTAATTTAAGATGTGTAATTTAAGATTTTAATTTATAAGTTATTTATTTATATTTAAGTTATAGGTTAAGTTTAATAATTTTAAGTAAATTGGATGAATTAAGCTAATAATAATAATTAATTTCCATTTAATTATTAATTAGTTTAATTCATTAATTTAAAAGACACAATTTAGATTTTAAGAAACTAAAATATCTGAGATAGATAGGTATTCTACATAACGTTTTTTTAAAGTATAAATTAAAGTATCAATTACGCGCGGGGATTGTGTTATGTAATCACGTTTATATTTTCCATCGCTGACGGCTTTTTGTGTTGTGGCCTGGGGTCGCGTCGTGTGTTCATGTCTCCATTTAGAATTTAATGGCTGTAATACTCACCGATCAGAGTATTATGGTTGCAGGATAATAAATTTAGACATTGCATGCGATGTTCCCATCATGTGACCCCCATGGTTCTAGTTGGCTTGGCTTGTTGGCTACGCCTGGTTGTGCCTACCAATATTACAGATTTAATGTTAATATATTCCAATCTAATTGAGAGTTTTATACTAATTTGTTCACTTGAATGGAAAACAAGTGAAGAAATTAGAAAATTGTCGACATTATCCACTGTGCCACTTGTGTTGTGCGCAGTCATGGGATCTATTCGTCCCCTTTTTACGTTTTTCCCAAAGTCATGCTGAACGATATTAGATATAGAAATAACGAAGGCAATATTTTAAATGCTTATAAACATGCTCGGAATACGAATACAATTCCAAATAAAAACACATTTATATTTTCAAATTTTTTTAATTGTCTTTTGACACAGTATAAATTGCACTTAAATTAATATGTACAAAATTGCCTTCATTGGCATTCTATTTACATGTTGTATTATTCGGAGTTCTATACTCATTCGTATACGGATCATGTTTAACCCCCATATTAGTAGTGATTTCTCTGAAAGAATTTTGCGCGAAAACGCAAGTTAAGGTCAAATGTAAAATTTATTTACAATTTTAAATGAGAGCGTTTTGTTTGAATATGTAAGAAACATGTAATCTTATTCAGATAAACCACTCTCATTCATTTAATAATTTTTTGGAGTTATCAATACTTAATATGCAGTTGTTGGGTTTTTTAAAAAATCGTCAGCATAGTTTATATTAAAGTAGTTATCACTAACGCATTCTGTGCGTTAAGTGCGCGTTTGATCCATTGATTGTTCGTATAAAAAATAAAGTAAATTAACTGTCTTTTGCTTGTCCATTATTTTAATAGCATCTAAGTAATATTAGTTTTATATTGTTTTTTTCTCAATGCTATATCCTATCGCTATACAAAGAATTCCTATTGGGGTGTTATCGTCTCCGAGAAGTATTGCTAACTAAAATTTTATGCATTCGTATTTGATTAGGTTATTCTGTCACACGTCATAACTTTGTTAATACAAAATTACGGAGTGCAATTAGTGAATTGTTACAAACTCACATACGAGAGTAATTTACTAATTTGACTGTAATTTTTAATGGATGTGCACAACAAGGAATGGCACTATTATGAAATGGTGGCTTAGCGTATGTCTTCGCACACGTCTCATATGGTACAGTCCTAGGTTGAAAAATATTATAATGTTTTCTTTAAATCAATAAACACACACGCATCGTAACAATAACTCAAAATCAGTCGAATATTGTTTGATACACGGGTTGATTATTTGGTTGTTTATTCAATTACAAATTTTTTGACTCTTCGAACGCTGGTATTTGCTATGTACAACGAGTGGATGTGCATGGATGTGTTTTTTTTAGAGAACATGTTATTTTATTGTTTCAACTTCAAAATGTTGGTGTAAGGGGAGTAGAAAGTCATCTAATTAAATTTGTATTAACACTTGTTGTGAATAGGGGATGCGTTCCTGAGGCTGATCTTAATAATTTATGATATGAACGAGCCATCGGGTGTGTGTGTAAAATTGAACGAGTAATATCATTTGAACGAATTTCATTCTGGTAGTCTTAATAGTGGGTAGGATTTATTGGAAAAAGACGTACTAATTTTATTTATTTGTAATTGATATAATGGTTATAAATCGGTCGGTTTTTAATTATTTACTTACTTAATATTGGTGTAATCTCTCAGGCATGTGCAATGATCTGGTCACTCACATCCTGGAAATTGTTTTGCGTGGAAAATTAATAACTTACATAAATTGGTGCGTTGTGGAAGAATATCTATTATATCTAACCATTTAGGCTTCTATTGTATATTTTGTGTCTAATTATTTGTAAATATTTTGTAAATTACTATAGTCTATAAGTTTTAAATTATAATTTAGATTAAAAATTGTATTGGTATTTAAGATTCAAGCAAACCAGACGCTTGTGTTTTATTGTCAACATCTATTAATATTATTTAATATTTGTTTTTAATAAACTATCGAAAAAATTTGAAAATCAATTTTCAAATAAAAATAAAACACAAGCACTCTGAATATTATATATATTTTATCAATAATTTTGTTGGTCTCTCTCTCTGCACGAGGCATAATAGCCAATATTTGTGTAGTTAGACAAACCAATAAAATATTGAGATTATAATATATTCGTGATCGCGTATTTATAATTTATTCGTGAATTTGAATTCAATTTAGTTTTATATTTTAATTTGTATATGAGTTTTTTTTCAAATGACATTGTCAAAATGTTATTTTTTTCTCATATTTTTTGATTTTGTAAATTCAAACTTCGGGAATCACTTTGTCATATTCTTTTAATATGTTATGTACAGGGATTGGCTCCTACCAGCAAAGTGATTACGCGGTCGGGCTCACATGCAAAGGAATATCCGAGGTTTCCGATAAAACCGTTCTAAGCTGTAGTAACGAGTTTCTACAAAAAAAAAATTATAGCATAATAATAATTGAACTATAATTTTTAATTTTTATAAATATAACTGTTCATGCTCACATTCAAAGGAATCTGAGCATTTCGATAACACCGTTCTCAGCCGTGAATGATCACATTTTTATTTTGTTAGATTCAAGCCCGTGTATGGTTTTTAATACCCTTCGAACACCTTCGCGGAATTTTATAAATAGTAATTTTCAGGCTGAAATTATTGAATTTCAACAGTAGTGTAATCATTGGGAGCTACATTATCTAACTATTTTTTTCCATCGTGAATAGGTTTTCCATGTTATGGACGGGGTCGTGGCACTTATCAATTAGCGTTAATTGAGGCCTGGCACGCGCACGACCCTTGTTCTGGTTGCCAAACGATTATTCATGTGATTGTAGACATTCATATTCATAGGAAGACAAATTTGCCCTATATAAATAGGTAAAAAACACAAATTTTAACCTTTGTGAATATTGGTCTACTCTCGCATGTGCAGTAATTTTGTACTCATAACCGGCGAATTATATTACATGGAAAATTATATGTTACGTTGTAGTCCCATGTGAGGACCACGTCTGAATGAAGTTCGTACGGAATGTCTATTTTAATATAGTATATTAATATCAGTCTTTTGGTCGCCATAACCATGAATACAGTCGATTCTAATAGTCTACTTTTGGTTTTGTGGAGAATATGTATAATCTGTAAAATTTGGAATTCAAAAATTACTTTAGTTCGATTTTTAATGTATAAAATTTCCACAAAATCTCAATTTAATTTCATATTTATTAATTCTGTGAAAATTCCAAGAATAAATTATTCTTCAAAAATTAAGGAGGGGTAATGGGGAAATTAGTACTGACTTCAATGATAATTTGGTGTAGGCGTATATATCGTATATTTATTACTTATGGTGACATCTGCTGGCTAATAGATTATCTCCGAAACGTTTAGCTGGGGAAAGTGGTGAATATGTACATGGTTTATATATGAGATTAAAGGGGCTTTCACAATGTAAAAGAATATAACTTTTTCATCAAAAATATGATATTGTAAGAGAATGCATTTTTTCCATACGTCAAATTTTGATGTTTCAATTAATTTTTGTTTTTGTAATTCTTTTCTTCATTGACTTTTATTTTCTAGCTCGTTGGAAAAAGAAAAGGCTGTAAGTAATTTTAATAAAAATACATATAATTAAATATATAATAATAATTATAAAATAGAAATACAAATAATTAATTAATATATATTTAATTGTTAATAAATTATAATTTTTAGGGCACAATCACAAGATATTCATCAGAAAGTTTTGTTGCCGGCCGGAGCGTGCATTATCAGCACATGAAATATGTTTTTCTTATCACAGGTGGTAATCTATTGTTATAAAATAAATGATTTAATTGTTTATATAATATACTAATTATAATGTATAATAAACAATAAAGATACAGATTTTGGAACATCATCACGAACACCAGCATCAATATTTCAAAAAAAAACTAATTTATACCTAACCTGTAATTTGAACATTTAATATTTTTGGAATATAAATGATATATAGAAATCTGATCGTAGGTAAATTCCTACTTATTCCATATTATATTTAATATTTAATAAATTAATTAAGTATTATTTCTTTCAGATTACATTGATTACGAACAATTATGCATATCATTTTGATACAAAAACCTAATGAGAACTCTTGCGGAGAAACAGTGATGAAAATATATGAGGCCTTGTATATGGGATTAATGAAAAATTCCGTTTGTGTAGTAGAAAATAAGATGACATTGTAATAGAATACGATTTTTACTACTTCAATTTTTAAAATTTCAAAAAAATTTTGTTTTTGTTATTCTTTTCTTCATTGACTTTTGTTTGCTAGCTCGTTGGAAATATAAAATGCTGTAAGTAATTTTAATAAAAAAACATATAATTAAACAAATAATAATAAGAATAATTAGAAAAATAATTTTAATAATAAAATCGAAATACAAGTAATATTAATATATATTTAATTGTTATTAAATTATAATTTTTAGGGCACAATCACAAGATATTCATCAGAAAGTGTTGGTGCCGGCCGTATTTTAACATCAAAACATACATTTAATAACGAGCTATGAATTAATGATTAGGAACATTTTTGTTAGTAATTAACTATAACAGGTAATTAAATAATATATAGAGCACGAATTGTATTTATTTACAAAAACCTTAATACATATTTCATTTTCAGATTTTGAATAGCTCCTGTAATAAGTAACATTTTTACAGATGTTCGCAGAAATAGTACAATATTAAGAAGTAATGCTAAACTCAACATAGTTGATTGATTACTCACACCACCAGTGGCAGGATACAGAGGTGAGTTATTTAATTATTTATTTTTTTTGTTACAACTTATCTTTAAATCGCTTTTACCGCAAAAAATTAAAATCTTTCTACTCCTTTTCCATCTTTGTGACAACCAGCTATCATTTCTTACTGAAAGAACTTCTTCGCATCTTTTATCGGTAAAAAAATAACTGAACTGCAACTGTATTTTGGCATTGTCATCATCATAACTGAAATTCTTATCTCGTTCCAGATAAAGACAACATGATCGATGTGACAACACATCCCAACCAAGGTTAAATGTGAGTTTTGACGAATGAGCAAAGAAGTGTGCATTGTCATGGTTACTAAAAACAATACCTATCCGATTTGGCAATTATGGTCGCACCAAACTGATAATATAATCGACTTTTGATAAATACCATATATAAATACACGTTACTGTGTAATCATTGAATCATTAACTATGTTTTAATTGGATGCTGCTTTCACACAACATCCCATAGTAATTCTCATACACAGCTGCCAGATTGTCGGCGGCTACTTATTCTTTATTCGTAGCTAACCTATAATATTATAGGTCGTTCCACTATCTGCAACCTGTGGACGCGTTCGGTCGCATCTGGCTTTGCGAGTATGCTATACCCAACATACCATCCGAAAATCTATTACGGAGTATAAAATTTGAGTTGTAAAACAAAATCAAAAACAAAACCAAAATCAAATTCAAAAATAGATTATAATTTTTTTTAATTTATATTTAATTCTATTTTTTAAAAATACATTAACTTTTGGCCATATCTCATCCGTTGTGTCATCCTGAAAATTTTTTAAAATACCCTTATCTTTAAAATAATCAATTACCTCTTTTGTTGCATAATCGTAAATTTCCAAACGTTTTCTAAAATACTATAAATTCTTCCACTATTCACATGTACCCAACGATTTTGGATCCGATCAATTATTTTTTCTTTTCGTATAATTAAATTTATAGCACTATTAATTTTATAATTATCTGTTAATTTTATGGCTTGTTCTTTTGTACGTGGAAAACCATCTATTAACCACGATTTATTTTTACCAATTGAGGTAATATTTTGCAAAATACATTTTAATATTAGCTTATCTGGTACTAATTCACCACCATTCATTTACCGCTCAGCTTCTAAACCCAATGTTGTTTTTAATTCAATATATTTTCTTATTATTTGAGTGGATATGGTGCCTTTACCACTAGCTGATGCACCAAGTATTAATGTACGATATATTCTAGTTGTTGTCATTGTGTTGTTTGTAGTAGTAGTTGTTATTGTATATATATGAATATTTAAATAAACAATTTATTGAATATTGAACCTATTATAAGATTAGATATTAGATTGTCAAATAATTATATTAATTGTATATTACCCTTTAGCTGCATTTCTTCTATATTGATTTATTTGATTTTCTTGTATAATAATTTATTAATATTTATTTAAATTGTTTGAACCTACACCACAATCACTGAAACAATAATGAACTTATTCATGTAAAATATTTTGTTTCTATACAAATTTTTCCGTATACTATGTTTAATTTTCAATTTAACTAAACATTATTCGAATGCTAAGTTTAATTTCCACTTTAAATAAATAAAATAAAAAATAAAACGTAGTATTATTTTATTTAAAAAGAAATTAAACTTAGCATTCGAATCATATTTAGTTAAAGTGGAAAAATAAACTTACTATGCGGAAAAATATATTTACAATTTTATAAATTTATATGAACTTTTTATATATAATTTAATTTAAAACAACAAAAGGCATATATATTAAAAAAAGAAAGGAGCAGCAACTGTTGAAGCAATAGCTACATTATTTTAACAGTAAGTTTTCAAACTACTTCAAACTAATCTACAATATCAACATTACACACAATGACAACAATTAAATCAACAAGAAAACCAACATAATCAGTATTTATCATATGCAATATAACAACAGAGTATTATCACCACAACAACAAACTATTATGAAATTGATGGCATTTGGATGTTAGTTTACCGGTTGTGTCGCCAATAGAATGGTAATTACATTTTTTTCTCTCAGTTTACAACTACTAAATTTGTGATTTTTATTTTTAATAATTATACTTAATATTATATAATAAATTCTATTTATAGTCAAATGTAGTTCAACCAGATTCATTTTCATTGTATTGCCACATTTTACAGCTGCTGCAATACCAATGTGTCCACCACCATAACAAGAACCACCAGCGTCAATCATTATCACAACAGCAACCAATGGAATTATGAAATTGTAATTAATCTACAATATCAACATTACACACAATGACAACAATTAAATCAACAAGAAAAACAACAATCAGTATTTATCATATGCAATATAACAACAGAGTATTATCACCACAACAACAAACTATTATGAAATTGATGTCATTTGAATATTAGTCCATCGGCTGTGTCGTCAATAAAGTGATAATTACATGATCATTGATTTTACATTCACCTACCACAGTCAATTGAATAATTTAAATATTATTGAATTGTATACACAACTATGAATTCAATTACAATAAATTGAAAATATTTCTATAATTTCATCGACAAGAGCTCAAACACGTGAACGTGTACCAATAATTCCCAATTAGTTGCTAAATAGTCAATAACCAACTTCAACAAATGTACCATAATAAATATTGTGCAGAATAATGTTGCAATATTTGTTCCACCACAACGATGTAATTACAATAGAAGACACGTATTTTGAATAATGAGGTAAATTTTAGAATTTTATTTTTGTTTAATCCGCATAGTATATATATTTAATATTAAATTAAGTATTATTATTTCTATTTCAGATAGATCATATCAAATATTATGATATATAACCAATTGACAATTAATTCAGGATATGCGAAACGTTTTAATAAACTTAAGAAAAATTGATTACACCAACTTGGATTTACATCATCAATTGGAGTACATGTGGTGGCATCCATACCATAATGCATACAGTCAATTGACTTTTCTGTATTTTTATGAAAAACAAACATCATATTTTTATAAATCGATTGAAGAAGAAAGAAATTATATAAATAACAATAAAATAATATAAATATATGCTAATATCAGTAATTACGTGGTCTTTATTTTAATTTAAAATAACAAATTATATTTATCACACACATGTTAAACTTATTAAAATTATTAATATTATTAAATGTATAATTAATTAAATTTAAAAAAATGTATACATGTCCAATTATTTGGTTAATTTAATCAATCCCCTACCTTTACCTTCCATTGGAATCTGAAAAGAAAAAGTTAGGTTATGTAATTACCTATCGTTTGATACCTATCCCACCCGCCTACCACTTCAAACGGCTGAGTTATAGCGTTTTTAAGAAATCCATAAAAATTTCCACTAAAATACCAGGCAATTTTAAGACGAAGTAACAGTCGCGCAGAATTAACAGGAGGCAAATTTTTTTTTAAATTTTTTTCTTTTTCACTTTTGACCCACTTAGAGGCGGAATTTTCGAAAAATCTCAACGGATTCTTGTTCGCACGACCAGCCCCGATCGTTTGAGCCTATTTTTAGCCATAAATTTTCACGGAATTTTACGGAATTTTCTTTTTTTGTTTTTCATTTTTGACCCACTTAGAGGCGGAATTTTCGAAAAATCTCAACGGATTCTTGTTCGCACGACCAGCCCCGATCGTTTGAGCCTATTTTTTTTTGCCATTTTTTGGAAATTTTTTTGGAAAATTTTTGGAAAATTTTTCCATGTTTTTATGTTACCAAAAGTTAGGTTATGTAATTACCTTTCGTTTGATACCTATCTTTCCCTCCTACCACTTCAAACGGCTGAGTTATAACGTTTTTAAGAAATCCATAAAAATTTCCACTAAAATACCAGGCAATTTTAAGACGAAGTAACAGTCGCGCAGAATTAACAGGAGGCAAATTTTTTTTTAAATTTTTTTCTTTTTCACTTTTGACCCACTTAGAGGCGGAATTTTCGAAAAATCTCAACGGATTCTTGTTCGCACGACCAGCCCCGATCGTTTAAGCCTATTTGCAGCCATAAATTTTCACGGAATTTTCCGGAATTTTCATTTTTTGTTTTTCATTTTTGACCCACTTAGAGGCGGAATTTTCGAAAAATCTTAACGAATTCTTGTTCGCACGATCATTCCCGACCGTTTGAGCCTATTTTTAGCCATTTTTTGGAAATTTTTTTGGAAAATTTTTGGAAAAAAAATCCATGTTTTTATATTACCAAAAGTTAGGTTATGTAATTACCTTTCGTTTGATACCTATCTTTCCCTCCTACCACTTCAAACGGCTGAGTTATAGCGTTTTTAAGAAATCCATAAAAATTTCCACTAAAATACCAGGCATTTTTCAGACGAAGTAACAGTCGCGCAGAATTACCAGGAGGCAAAATTTTTTTTTTTTTTCTTTTTCACTTTTGACCCACTTAGAGGCGGAATTTTCGAAAAATCTCAACGGATTCTTGTTCGCACGACCAGCCCCGATCGTTTAAGCCTATTTGCAGCCATAAATTTTCACGGAATTTTCCGGAATTTTCATTTTTTGTTTTTCATTTTTGACCCAATTAGAGGCGGAATTTTCGAAAAATCTTAACGGATTCTTGTTCACACGACTAGCTCCGATCGTTTGAGCCTATTTTCAGCCATAAATTTTCATAGAATTTTCCGGAATTTTCATTTTTTGTTTTTCATTTTTGACCCACTTAGAGGCGGAATTTTCGAAAAATCTTAACGTATTCTTGTTCGCACGATGCTCCTCCATCGTTTAAGCCTATTTCCAGTCCTATTTTTTTTTACCTTTTTTGACCTGCAAAAGTGTGGGTTATAACCTCATGCCGAAAAATTTGTTTTGCCCGCAGGACCTTCAGATTTTCAGGTATTGTAGAGCTCAGAAAAAAAACAATATTCGTTGACCACTTTTCCGGATTTCCCAGGGGGGGCGGAGTTATGGGGCTTCGAAAGTACCAAATGGGTCACTTTTGCACCCCTATAACTCCGCCAAAACTCAATATTTTGCCAAGAGCTCCACACCAGCGATAGTCCTCCTTAAGGGCTACAAATTATATTATGGGGGCGACTTTATATCTATAAGGGTTTACTAACTAGGGGTGCCCAAAAGTCTGAAAATCTTTTGCAGAGCAATATTCCGAGTAATGGAAAGTCGAGAAATATTGGACTTTCCAAAAATCTGATGATGCAGAAATGTAGAGGAAAGTCCAAAGTTTATCCTCAGATTTTTTTTGGAATTTTCAAGTGGAAAATGTGGATTTTCCAGGTACATCGAAAAACATCGATTTTTTCATGTTTTCAAATGGGAATTTCCCGGCTTTCCCAATGGAATTTTCCAATGCCCTATTTATCGCAGATAGTAGACTATATGCCACGTATTTTAAGCCCCACCACAACTCCTCAAGTCAAATAGTTTTCCCACAGTGGCTGCCCAAAGTTAGGCTTACACGAAAATTCCAAAATTTTAAATTGGTCATAAGTCGACCAATAGATTTTTCACAGAAAAAGTCCAGAAGCTTTAATGTGCGCATTAAGATTCTCTATAATATGGCTGCAACGAAAATTGGCTAACTAATTTATTTGAATCGTAAACTTCAAAAAGTCTGTTTTGCGAAATTCCGGGAAATTTCTCCAGCCCAAATTTGATGACTTACATATTTCTTATAGCCAGAAATGGATTTAGATGGTAAATGTACTGAGGGAGTGGTACTGAAAATGTTTCCTACCTATTACAGTTTTCCCGTAATTTCCCGATCCAAATTAAAATTTTCCAGATTTTCCGGAAAATTACCAGATGTCTTAATTTGAATATTAGGAACAATTTTTACCACTAGAGGACCCGAATCTATTTACAGGTTTTCCCGGAATTTTCATATAACAGTTTCATATTCATGGTAAAAAATTCAAATTTTTTTTTACAAAAAGATAGGTCATTCAATTACCTATCATTTGATATGTATCACAATCTCCTACCACTTTAAACAGCTGAGCTAGAATTTTTCCCTTGTACCAAATATATAATAATTTTTAGACTAATTTGCCTTTAAAATTTTGTTTTCAGTATTTTCGGTTTTCCATAAATTTCCCGATTTCCATTTTTTTATATTAATTGTGTGTGTGTGTGTGTGTGTTTTTCTATCTGCAAAAGAAAATTTTTAATGTTACAGTAATATATAATAATAATTTTTTTTAATAACTAGTATCAAAAATAAATTTTTATATGAAAACAACAAATACAAGTGATTTCTTTTTATTTATTTGTTGATTTCCATTTAAAATAATGTTATACAAATAAACCCACTCAAGCATACAATACACACATAAACATATAGATAAGTAAAAGAAACATTACAAATGTAAATATTAAAAAATTATTGTATATAAATGTCATATTAAGTTGTTGTCTTTGCTATATCAAAATTTTTGGTTTTATATATATTAAAAACAATTGTTTTTAAGCGGAAAAATATGTAATGCAAAATCAAAATGAAATATATTTTTTTAATTTGAAAATGAATTTCATGTGTTCTGTGTTCTGACTTTATCTCGAGAATTCGTTAATGCAATTCCATTTTCAATAATACTTAATTGATTTCGTTAATATGATTATAGACACACTGATTTTAGCTGAAATAAATGATTTCTTTCGGATTAATTTTAAAAAGCGAGCATACCCTATATTTTACTTATCAAATTTATGTAGTGATTTAATGGTACAGTCAACGTCCATTTCATCAAATTCAGAGGGTGCGAGTTTAACTCGTATTGAAAATTACTCCAGTGAATTACCATTAATTCGTTTATGAAATCAAAAAACGAATCTTTGAAAATATGGTGTTGAACGCCATTCTGAGATTAACAATATATCCGTATATTGGAGTAATCATATCAATGGTTACTAATTCTTGTATACGGTCTGCAATACTGATTGAAAAAAGAAACTTAAAATACCGTTGCCTGCCTCTTAAAAATGGTTTGCAATACTGATTGCTAAGTTCTTAAATAGAATATACTCATTTTCAGAATTTCTCTATGTTATATTTGAGAACTTAGCAGTCAATATTTCAGACCATGGTTTTTTAAGAATCAGAAGAGAATAATCAACATTTAATTTAACTAAAACCAACAACTCATGAAATTTACAATAAAATATAATTAAATTAGAATGTTAACGTAATGTATAATAACAAAGTACGTATGTATTAAGTACAACTACATTTTTATGTTAATATTTATTTATGCATTGATAAATTATTTACTAAACTAATTAATTGTAAATAATTGTCATAGCAGCATCATATATTTCTTCAGCTGTTGGAATTATTTGTTCCCCTGGTTATTCGAAACCGCTCGAATATCTATTGCTGCCCGGCCTTAATTCAAATGTATATGATAACGGTATCGATAAATTACCATAAACCCAATCCATACCAGAACCATTTGCTGGATAAATTGCAGCATATGTATTACCAATACTATATCGAGTACCATAACGTTTTACTAAAGCTTCAATTCATTTTTTACCAATTGCCAATAAGTCATCATGATTTTCTGCCGTATGTCCATATGGAAATAATAGAATTTGTGAATATGAGTGAAATGCGAAATATAATTTTAATTGTTTTCTTATTGTTGTTAAATATTGAGAATATGAATACATTTCAGGTTCAGAAAATGCTCGTCGACCAGCATATGTTTCAGCACATGGATATTTACTTGAACCATATTCATTCCAATGAACATCCCAATTACGATTTGGATCCACGCCATAACAAATAAAATTTGACGATGGTGTACGAGTTTTATGCCATAAACGATCACGTTGAAATGTATACGCATAACCATCTGGATTTATTATCGGAAAGAAGTACCAATTTATATTTGCCGAATTTGCTCGAAATAACGATGTAATATGATTTTCAGTCGAAGGTGAATTTAATTATTCGAATAATTCATTTAATAAAAAGGTTACTGCTGCCGGTAATATCCATTCACGCGCATGCATTCCACCTTCAAATAAAACGGCTGTATTATCTGGATTATTATTAAATGATAATTTAATACCACGTATTTCTCTAACTTCATATGATTTTCCAGCTATTATTAATTCTAAATTGTTTGGATATTTTTTTACCATTGCATCAATTTTTTCTTGTAAATTTGTACTGTAATATTGTTTTAAATTCAGCGAATTTATGTAGTGCAACAATAAGAACAACATCATTTTCAACTTTACCAGGACCAACAATAAACTTATAACTATCACTTGTATTTTCGATTAATTGTAATGTATTAATTTGTTCTTGATTAGTTGGAACTACTTTATACACTTTATAATTGTCATATCTTGCTGTAATTTCGATATCATCATCGTTTTCATATATTTTATATATTTTCAGTGCCACCCGCACTACTACCAATACCACTGGTTATACTTTCGTCCGCACCAAGGCAATAAAAACTGAAATACAATGTTACAAATATTAATAAATATAAATTTTTAAAAATTTTTTTTTTTAGATAAAAATATAAGATACAATTCAATCGACTTCTACAATTCAACTGATTCAAAAATGTTCTGATTTTTCTTTAGAATATTTTAACTTTTTATGAATAGTAAATGTAAACACTTCTTTTCTATTTGTTCAAAAAATTATAAAAAATATATTATAATTAATATAATATACAGAATATAGGGGAATTATTGAAATTTGGATAGTGTATATTTATATATTTCAATCACATTATTATATAAATATTATGCCATTGTCTATAATTAGAGTTCGAATTCATTTTTTTTATTCACAATGTTCTTGCCTCACTCTACAATGAATTGAGGAATTATGGGGCGATTCGTAATATTAATACTATGTATTATACAATATATATATGAATATGTATGCAATATTACAATTTCAAACTCCTTTCTTCTATTTATCAGTAAATTACAAGTTAAAAGAGATAACCAGTTATTTGATCATTAAGCATTTTACAATATAAATTACAATAAACATGAATTGAATTTTGAATTAGTTTATAATAGTACTATATAATAATACATATATTTTATTACAGGCATGCATGAATGTATAAAAGATATCACATTATTCGGTCATTGAACACCAATTAATTTTTAAACTCTCCGGGTGAACAATAGACAAAATTAAAAATAATAATAAATACCTTTTTTAATATGTCGTATGTTGTAACACACTTTAAAAAGTTTATAATGTTAACGTTGATTTGAATATGGCATCTACCAACCATCCCTTATATCATATTGAAGCCAAATGGTGATAATTGATTAACATGGAAGGCACCGAAAGCTGAAAATAAACATGTTTTTACGTTAACAATAGGTGACAATATATTTAAATTTATTTATTTTATACTCACAATTTTATACATCAACAAAACCTTCAGATGGAATTGTAATGCTTGTAATTATATACATTTAGATCTTTCTCTTGTGTTACATCTTTGTAAATTCATTTACAAACATGAATGAGCTGCAGTCGAATACGTGACCGGCAGTCTATCATTTTTATTTCTGCCTGCGGTTAAACATATAGAATGTATTGCACCCGATCTAAACTTACATTTAGTAATTGTTATTATATCACAAAATTTTTTATTTAACTATATTATTCATATAATATTAATATTTTTTATTTATTTATAATTAATAAAACAAAAACAAAGTTATGTCAAACACGAAACTTAGCAAGCAACCATTTTGAATTTTATTTCTAATTTGACCACGTGATCAAATTTTTATGGTTATACTTTTATAGCAATATAGCATTATGACAGCATTTCCCCTCTTCCCAGATATTATTATGGTAGAATATGATCAAGAAACCATATGAATGTTTTTAATCATTAATAATTTTAGTTCCTGCAAAAACCTATTAATTTTAATCGGGCATAGTTTTTGTTCATGCTAATTCCAGTGGAACTTACAATCAAGTTGGTAAAATACTCCTCATGGGAGTATATAGTAATTTGATCAAAAGATAGCTACTTTCTTAATTCATATTCAATTATTTTTTTATGAATGATTGGCTAATATAAAAGAATAATAATAATATTCATAGGAATAATAGCCCACAATGCAGCATTTTCAAATAATGTTAGTCGTAAATATAATTGTATATTTCATGAGTTTGTATTTTTATATTATTGGCATCCATCATATTTCAATTTATTAATGATTAAAAACGTTCGTATGATTTCTCATTGAAAATATACAAATATAAGCTGTGGATTGCCAGAATTCATAGTTATATAGTGACAATGCATATATAATACATACACAATTGAAAATAGTTATATTATTTCAGAATTATTATAAACCTTTGTGTACATAAATATTTATTAATTTTACAACTATATTATATTATACACAAGGTACAGCAAATATTTATATATCTCTCTCTTTATTATTGGGTATTATATATATATTTATTTATATTTATTATTATTATTATCATTATGGTTGAGTATATTTATATGTAATGCTATGCATTTCTGTTAAAGGGAATATCTGCATTATTTCTTAAACACTTTCGATGAAATTATATATATATATATGTATATATTATATAGGTTCTCCAAATAGGATTATACAGTTATTTATTATCAATTTTCTTTAAAATTAATACCTAGCGCATCTTTATTAATTGTGCAACTAAATATTTTAATCTAATATTACATGCGTAATGAACATTTCGAAATGTCTAAGCAGTCTAATAGTTTTGTTTTATAATATGGTACAGATAGATGTAAAGTTAATTTATGTTCAAACACTAACCTGATCAATAATTGATACAATTGGTTGATAAACCATATCATGATTATGTCAATAACTCTGATCTCTGCTTGAAGTAGCATTACCATATATATTCTTCAGCTATATTATAAATTAAATTATTATTATTAATTAATAAGCTACATATTATTATAAAGAATAAATTACCTCTAATCCGATGCATTAAAACCTCATAATATGCCATTGATTTTATACGTTAATTTCAATAATTGGTGCTCAGATAACAGAACATTTTGTCTTTCTAAATCTGTTTAAATACGAAAAAAAGCCGGAATATTAGTTAAAAAGAAAATGTAAGTAAAATGATATATTTAATATTATATTTATTTTAAAACATATTGGTAATTTCCCAAATGATAATGATAATGATAATGATTAATGATTAATGATGAATGATGAATGATAATGTTAATGATATTTGCATTGAACGCATTTTTATTATATAATTTATGTTTGCATGATATGTTGAATTCATTATTACTGTTGTCCATTAGAATATCATCGCGGTTGTTGATGTATCAATTAATGTACTATATGGTCGCGCGATAATATTTATCAAGTCACTTATGTGTATGTTCTAACACTAACCTGAGCAATAATTGACAGAGTTGGTTGATAAACCATATCATGACTATGTTAATAACTCTGATCTCTCCTTGAAGTAGCATTACCATATATATTCTTCAGCTATAATATTATAAATTTTATTATAATTAATTAATAAGCTACATATTATTATAAAGAATAAATTACCTCTAATCCGATGCATTAAATCCTCATAATATGTCATTGATTTTATACGTTAATTTCAATAATTGGTGCTCAGATACCAGAACATTTCGTCTTTCTAAATCTGTTTAAATGCGTAAAAAAGCTGGCATATTAGTTAAAAAGGAAATCTAAGTAAAATGATATATTTGATATTATATTTATTTTAAAAGATATTGGTAATTCCCTAAATTAAAGGATTCTGAACATATTTTTTCATATTGATATACCAATTTGTTGTAAAACTGTAAAAGTGCATCATATAATTTTGAAAATTTTGGATTTCGAGCCAATAGAGAAAAATTTGTGTTTTCATATTTTAACTAATATGATTTTAATCAAAATAAGCAAACAAGAAAAAAACCATTTGAAAACTGATTTTAACAATTTGAACGTGATGTGAAAGATAAAGAATGTTCAAAAAGCAAAAAAGAAAAAGTTTTGACAATATGCAATTCCATGTATTATTCGATATAGACGGTACACAAATTCAAGAACAAATTGGCAGATCAATATATACATAACATAACATAATATTATTCGGATACCATTTAACTATGATAAAAAATTTTGTTGGAAAATGCAAAAAGGAAAATATTCTCAAATTGAAACATTTTTATATTTTTAAATTATAGTATTTATCTTACCTTACATTGAATTGTGTGATCCTTACTGATTTTATTAGACAATTATCCATTACGTACTGGATCAACTGATAATTTTGCAAGAGAGTATAAAGCTGTAGCTACATCTTAACAAATAAACGCATAGTATTCATTATCACTGATTGTTCATGTATGATGATCGCTGACATATTTGTTAATTTTGAATACTTCATTGCTTCATTATTCAATGAATAGAAATCAATTTCTTCCAAATTACGTGTATATTGCATTCATTATCAAAATTTTGAAACTGGATACGGTACTAATAGGAACATATTATTTTCGATTTTCTTTACCTCGAACAACAAGTCCACTACTAAAATAATCATTGGCTGCAGCTGCATCCCTTATTGAACTAAAATATAAATTAAATTTTATTTTTAATTAATTTAAAATGTTTTTATACATTACTTTTTTTTTTTTTAGAGGTTATGTTACATGAGACATCTTTTAAAAACGCAATCTTAAGCTGAATATTATTCCTTTTCAGTTGGAAACCGCAAAATCATTAAGAAATATATAATAAGCATTTGAAATGGTATTTTTTATGATTATTTATGATATTATTTATGATATTATTTATGATATTTTCTTTTTTATTGTTCTTGTTATTGAATATGAATATAGTTGTGGATGAGTGTTATGTTTATTTGACGTGACGCACACTTGGATGGACCGATACACCTCTAGTGACTGTATCGGCTCAACTTCGCTTGGGTATAGTGAAGTCAAGAGAAAAACTATTAGAAAAGCTCTTTTAACACAAACACAATTGCCTTCTCTGTTGGTTTTAAAATTTCTGTAAAATTGAAGCAAAACTATGAAATTTTTATTAGAATCTACTTTAAATTTACAGATTTGTAAAAAGTAATTACCGTGGTACATTAGTAATTATTTTTTTTCGTAGTACCGTGGTACATTATTTTTGTGCTGTCAGTTTTTTTTTCTCCTCGCGAGTAAAAATTTTACAAACAGAGGTGATACATGTCAAATTGTCAAATCAAAATAAATACGTAAAAATTGAATGTCGCATTTTCTAAACTTTTATATTATAAATATTGGTTATATTATTAATTTTTTATTAAACTAATTGATAATAATAAATATACAAAATATAGTAATAATAATAATAATAGAAATATTAGTGAAAACAATAAAATTTATATTGATAACTATACAAGTTAGTTTTTACACACACATAAAATTTAACGTCAAAATAATTCTCGGAAATAGAAATCATTGTTGGAAATATATAATTCTCGCTTGACCGCAGATATTATACTAGCAAATTGCCTTCATTCAAAAATTTATTATAAAATTTAATTAGTTTATTACAAAATGTTGGCTTTGTTGTTTCGGGACAGTATTTAAAATAAATATAAAAATTAATTCAGTACTTTATTTTTTAATTAATTTTATTACATTGTGTAAACATTACATTTTCTTTCTAATTTTAGTGTTTCGAATTAAATTATTATTACAACCAATTCCGACTTTTCCACAAACTTCTAACATTGTTTTTTCTGCAATTTCTCTAGCTTTATCACTTCCATCATTTAATATTTGAAATAAATAATCAGGATGTTTAAGATAATCTTCAATTTGCTTACGTATTGGTTTAATATATTCAATTAAACAATCTGCGACACGTAATTTATACCTTAAGAATGAAAAAAATTATTAAGTGTGATATTTTTAGAAAATGTCTCCCATTTCACTTACATTCCTGTATCAATTCCTATACTATCTTCACATATTTCTTGTGGTGTTTTATCGGCTATTAATGAATGTATAATTATTAAATTTGAAACGCCTAATCTTTTCTCAGGTTCGTATTGTACAGCTGACGTAAAATCTGTTAATGATTTTTTACATTTTTCTAATATTTGTTCAGATGAATCGGTTAACAATATACAACTTTTTACATCTTTATCTGATTTGGACATTTTTTTTGTTGGATCACGTAACGATTTAATTTTTGAACTAGAATCATTTGCAATAATACCATGACATATGGGAAATGTTTCTCCATATTTATTGTTAAATATATGTGCTAAATGTTGTATTAATTGAATTTGTTGTGTTTGATCTTCACCACATGGTACATGAGTACCTCTACACATGATTAACGAAATCATCAATAAATACCTAAATGAATACATGTATTTATTTTAATTGATAAAAGACAATTACTTATGAATCATAACATCAGCTGCTTGTAAAACAGGGTAAACAAATAAACCTAAAGGTATTTCTTTTAATTGTTTTGATTTTTCTTTATATTGTGGTAAATGTGATAGCCTTGCCATTGTGGTCAAACAATTTAATATCCAACATAATTCAGTGTGTTGATGTATTGCAGATTGTAAAAATAATGTTGATTTGTTTGGATTAATACCACATGCTAATAAAGTAGCTGTCATTGCCAATGTATTTTCTTTCAAATTTTGTGTATCCTAAATAAATTAGTTTTCTTTATATTATAAATAAATTCAATTTAAAATATTATTATTTTTTACTTGCGGTAATGTTATTGAATGCAAATCAGCTATAAAATATGATACATTTTCACATGTATCTTGTAATTTTATCCATGGTCTAATTGCACCTAAATAATTTCCTAAATGTACCGCACCGGTTGGTTGTATACCCGAAACAATTTTTTTTGGCCATTCTATATGCTGGTACAGTAAATAATTAGTTAATTAAATAAACACAATTATATTTTATATAAAATATGTACTTTATTTGAAAATTGTGATTTTATTAATACGGATGATAATTGTTTTTGACAATATTTTATATGTTTTAATGAAAGCATTTTCTTTCCCCTTATGTTATTTTATATTAACTAAAACATTTACAAACAATTATATTAAACTTTTTATTGAATCTTAAAATTATAATTTTATTTATAATAACAATATTTTATTATATTTCTTTTTACAAAAAAACGTGAAAATAAAGTAGATTACATTGA
This sequence comes from Bibio marci, assembly GCA_910594885.2. Classification (NCBI taxonomy): domain Eukaryota; kingdom Metazoa; phylum Arthropoda; class Insecta; order Diptera; family Bibionidae; genus Bibio; species Bibio marci. The sequence continues at coordinate 26,898,725 of OU343118.1, read as the reverse complement.
ACATAAAATTACATAAAAGCATAAAATCATCGTACATTTATAAAAAAAAATTCATGTGTCATCTGTCAAAAATTCATTCAGAAATTCCCAGAAGGTAATTATCGAACCTTTAGCAGCGTAAATACTTGACATCATGTATATTTTGGCATTTAGCTTATTGTAGAGGGCGTGTTACTGTGGCAGTGCTTTTTCATATACCACAATGGCAAGAAGTATGCCGTTTAATTACAACAAATTACTGTGCCCAAGACACCAAGCGCCGCAAGCCCATCAGAAATGAAAGATTTTCCAAAAATTCATAAGTTTCGATATTTAAATAGAGGTTTTGAGATGGACTTAAATTCCACCATTTGACCCACACTTGTGCAGCTTTTGTATTGTTTCCGACAGATGGTTATATTTTTCTATGTAAATTTATGCGAGGCACCAGCATATGCATATTTAATGATTTAACTCTTTGTTTTGTTTTTAATTTGGGTTTGGCCGCTAAATGTCATAAAAGCTAAATTTATTTATTATAAAATTAAAAGTCTCCTACCAATATTTAATAATATTATATGCAATTCACCATATCATGGCTGATTTTCAAATAAAGCTTCGAGACGCGCCATCTAATGAGATGTGTAACATAATTTTCTATGAGAAGTAATGAGAAGAGATATGAATGAAATTAAATTGTTTAACTACCAAAAAACTTGTGCTAATTAAATATATATACTACTTTTATTGTTTTATAATTATATTAACTCGATTACAAATAATATGTATATATTTGAAAAGAGATTTTGTAACAGCGTTATTGTGGCAGATCGAGTCACCAGTACAGTGTGTTTCGACCATAAATCCCCGTAGGGGATATTTTGTTTTTCGAAGATTTTTACCCCTCGTTTGTATAAGTTTAAGTTTCATATCGCACATGGCGGCCGGTTTGATTTAAAATAAATTTGATTTTTTTTCTTAATAATATGTACAATCATATATTTCCAAAATTTATTTTTGAATAATCAGAATTATATTCTATATTATATTAAATTTAGAAATAAGATATTAATCTCTATAATTTCTACGGTTAGTGTTAAATTGTGTTTTATTTTACAGCCATTAAATTTTAATATGAAAAACAAACTCAAAAATTCTTTGAATTAATACTTTTTTTTTTATTCCAACGTCATCATATAATTTTATTTAATTTTTATTTTTAGCGAATTTTGATTTATTACTAATAAAAATAATAATAATTGATTACATTTCTAATAAAACAAAAGAAAAAGAAAATATAAATTAAAATAAAAGTAAGAATTAACAATTAATAAAAAAAAAAAAATAGCAAAAATACTGTATTTCTTTGTGTGTGTGTTTGTGTGTGCTTAAAAAATATAAATTTTCGAATATTTTATAAAAAAATATAACTTATAAGGTATCATTTTTTTTATATTATTTAAATTTCTAAATTTGTCTTTTGATTTATTTTTGTAGTATAAGCCTTTTAAAAAGCGCTTAAAATTATTATTTTACAATTTTACATAGTTTACATAATTTATGAAAACATATTTATTGTAAGTAAAAAGTATAGGAAAATTACAACTGTGCACTTTTCTTTCGTTTTGATGCGCTTATTAACATATTTGCAAATTACTTTAAATTTTTCATCCAGATAATAAATAACATTACATTAGTCCTAAATTTTATTTAAACATTATAACTTTGATGTTTCGATCATAATTATACGGATGAAAGTGGCACAATGTATGTATATACAATTTATAATAACATGTAATTATAAATTATAAAATGAATGTCATACATTCGAATCCATTACGGAACTATTTCGATTTGATTGTGAAGCAGCATATCGTCCAGTTACATCATCTTTTTTATCATCACCACCACCACCACCGTCATCATCACATCCTCTTCCTTCTTTTGTGTCATCAAAGGCCTGTATTAAGAGATCTGTATCTAAATTAATTGCAGGTTGTGTACTAATAGTACGTGCAATTTTTTGTTTATTACGTTCAATACGTTCGGCTTCACGTTGTAAACGTAAATTTTCAAAATGATCTTCACCATCATCACCAACATCTTCTGTTTTAACATCTATTTAAATCAAATGAAAATCATTTTATTAAATATTTGTATATATCTACCTACAGTATCTGGTCATATTATTATTGGACCATGATTAAATAAACACGATCGAAATTATTTTATTTTTATGCACAATGAAGCAACGTTGTGCCATACATATAATAAACTATAGCAATAGTCATATGTGGGTATAATAAATAATATGCCAAGATAATGTATGCAAATATAAAATTTATTTCATAAATACCTTGTGAATCTTTTTCACGTTCCAATTCTTTTAAATCAGCGATTTCAGTTGGTGCATGCATTTGTTGTTGTGGTTGCCCAGTCGGTGGTGCCGATGTACTAAATAATTGATCAATATCACCTTGTGCAAATAACATTGGGGTATTTGGATATTCACGTGCTGATTGGGTACGTACATATGGTGAACGATTACTACCCATTGGTACATCTATTGGTTGACTAACTTGTGGTGGTGATGCGGCTTGATTAAATATACTGAATGCTGTTGGTTTCGGATCTTGTGGTTTCATTGATGTAATTGTTAACTGTTCATCAACTTCGTGTATAACTTGATCGGTTAAACGCATACTTCCAAGTGGGTTTTTATTTTGCTGTTGTTGTGGTTGCGGTTGCGGTTGTATTTGTTGTGATATAGTAACCGAACTAAGTGATCCCGGTAAACGTATTGATTGTAGTGCAACTAAAATGAAATATATATATAATTAATAAAAAATATATAGTATCTTTTAGGATCATATTTCGTATATCGCTTTTGTCGGACATCACTTTTATTCATTATATTCAAATAATAGTCATGAAAATCTATAATAAATTTGTTAAAATTATTGTAAGGACTGCGTGCTAGTAAAAATATTACAAAACTGTTATGAATGTACTTAATAGTTGAAATTATATGTAATTCTAAATGAAGTGTCGCGCAGTCATTTGTCGTGTCTTCTCTATTCGATCACTTTTCGTTAAATCTGTAGAAACCTCCTCACAGACCGCTTAGGTGTTCGAAATAAGATTTTCAAGTATATGTTCAAATAATAACGAGGTATTGTTAATGCAGCCTGATGGGAAGATAATGTCATAACGAGTATATTGGTATGCTAAATAATAACTTATTGTAGGTTCCCGATTAGGCAGTGAGTTTGCAGGAAACTATAGTTTTATATGCTGGCTACACGATCAGCTTCACGTTACTATTTTCACTCTGGATTATCCGGCCGCCTATCTACCGAAATGGTCAATTAAATATAAACCACGACTGTTTCCTTATTCAGTAATTTTATGGCAAATATGAAATTCAGTTTTTTTCCCTAATAGTAAATTATATAATGCTTTAACCAAACATATTATTCAATTTGGAGTGGATTCTCAATCTTTGTGTAGAATTTTATTTTTAACATCCATACCATAAATTCTTAATCGGGCTTAGATTTGATGATGATAAAGGTACGGTCAATACTTAGAATATGTTTTGTAAGAAACATAGAATACAGGAAACTTCAATAATGTTATACCTCCTACACGCATATACGAATTTGAATGAAACATTTCTTTCCATTTTTTGTCTGGATTACAATGCCGTTTGTCAAACGGGGGGAAGATAACTATTATTGTATCGATGCAATTTGATCAAATTGGAATGGGAATGAATTTGTTGTCAGTGTAGTTGTAATTCATAAAAAAATACTTCATTAAAATTTACCAAATTCATTTCTTCATGTGCTCTATAGTTTCCAACTTTTGTTACTTTATTTTTATGAAACCACTTTTGATAGCGATCTTTCCTTTATTTCATTAGCATGATATAATGACCAAAGGAATTTCATATTTATAAAGGCATGTCGATTAACTATGTATGGATATAATTAATGTTGCTATGCACAGTTTAATGTCTACCAATTGTATATCTGTTACTTCAATGTCATTGTACATGTGGTTAATATAGGTTCAATTAAAAAATATATGTAAATAAAAATTTACCATCGGGTGTTGTGGAACCGGGTCGTACATCATCTTTGCTAAACAAACGTTTAAATATATTTGTTACGGTATTAACACGTGGTAACGATGCAGCCGTTGTCGATACACTTGCTGATGAACCATGTTTTGATGAACGTCTACCACCGGCAGTAAAATGTATTCCACTAGCATCGTCATCACCCTACAATTATTTATTTAAAAAAATATACATATATAATTTTGCGGAAATTAATTTCAACTCATATTTATATATACAATATTTTATGTTATATTAAAATTTGATAAAAGCATATTTTATCACAAGTTCCACAATGCCCCACATTAGTTTTTTTTTTATTTTTTTACTACACGAAAATAAATACAATCAAATATTTTTATAATTATCATGCAATTTGTTTTTGCTTAAAAATGTGATCATTCGATTATTATTTGTTTATAATAATTTTATTACCCAATTGACGACAGTTTTTCAATAAATAAATAAATAAATACACTTATATACTAAATTTTTCATGCTTTAATTAAACAAAATAAATAAAATGAAAAATAATAAAAACGATATAAACAATTAGTTAAGGGCTTATGCCCCCCGTTTAACGTCTAACAAAATCAGGCGTCTAATACAAATTTGGTAATAAAACAACAATCATTTTTACATTAAACTTTCTGCAAAAATAATATATAATTTGTGCCTTTTGTTTTTAAGGTGACTGAAATCGCGGAAAATACACTTCTTTAGGGTTACGTGTGGTTTGCCATCGACATATGGGGGATTTTTGAAAATGCCGACCAGCATATATCTGCTTCACTTGACACGGCGGCTATGTGAAACTTATGGCTTATTTTAAAATATTATTAAATTATAATAAAAAAATATATTTGTAAAGAAATTTTCTAATTGATCTCTTAATGGCCTTATTATATAACTTAAGAAATTACTTTATCCGTACGGTTATCGCAGTCACAGATGTCTTTGTATAACTCAATACATTATTGCTATATATACACAGAACTCAGGTAAACCTTTTTTTTTTAAAAATAATTAAGAGGATTCGTGTTCATGCATGTGTTGATATAATCTGATTGACTGGCATATTTTAAGACCATGTGTTAAAATTGAATATATTGCTCACAATTAAAATCAAACAAATGCATGTGGCGAGTATCATTTAATTCAGAAATTTTAGCCAATCCATTATGTTTCAACACATGCAATCATGTGTTAAACCATATGCATGAAGATGTTACCTAACACACCACATAGACATGTGAGACGAATGCGAAATGCAACATTTAATTCGATATAGGTTTTGATTCGCCTATATTTTACTGTCAAACATCTAGTGAAAATTTGCATTTCGAATACGTTTAGTGGTTATTATAAATTCACCGTTTTTGCGTTTTAAGTGGTAAGCTTACGGTCGAAAGAGGCGAAACGTTTTTGTATATAGGAACAATGTATTTACCATCTTTAAAACAACATACTTCGGTAGACGTTAGGTGATATTGTTATTAAAACGTTCCGCCACTTTCGACCTTGCATATGTTTGACTCTTCATTAGTCACATGCAATAATGTACACTAGATCAGAAACATAGATCAATAGATTACAGTCAAGCAATTTTTTTTCTTGATTTTATCAAATACTGGCGGTTTCCATATATACAGAATACCTTTACTATTGTAATATTCTTGTGTATTTGTGGTTTCAAAATTGAAATATAATTAACGTTTACTGAAACATTATCGGAATGATATTGAGTTTCAGTGATTTTTATCTAGGAGCTAAAAGATAAAAAATGTAAAACCATATCCTGAATATGGTCGTCGCAATGCAACGAAACTATATATTGCTAAATAATGTGGATGCAATCTAGATCTGAATATATATTATAAAATATAGTATTCTTGAGTCTCTGATAAGCTAAATCGAACATAATTTAGTCTTAACAACAACTGACATTACTACAGTTTATAATAAAGAATTGCTAAAATAAAGCCGATTCGAGTCTTGCGTGTTATATTAAGGATCAAGAAATTAATGTTCAAGGATACATTTTTCACAAAATTTAGCACACTGAAAATGGTGGCATTCTTCGAGGAGATGTGATTTTACATTTGCAATAATATAAAAAATCGCAAGTCACTCATTTTTGCTATAGCACAACATATGCTGCACATAGCTTGTGTGAAGTGATCAAGGATATGGTGACCCTTGAGATATTGTGCGCTTTGTAATATAATTTGAAGCGATAATAATAAGCATAATAAGCTTTTTATTTTACTGATAGCAGCAATATGAGAGACTCTTTGATAATATATACAAATTTTTACTATATAATAAACTAAATGCGACCAAACGACTTTATATTTGTGAATCTACTTATAATTAGCCAATTATAGCGTCCTCTATATAACTTTCCTGTTTTTTTTTTTCTTATTTATACTAATTAAATTAAACGTGCATTCAAATATAAAAAAATATATATATCTAAAGCAAAATGTGAAATAAAAACTATTAAATAACATATCCCACCATAACCGGAAAAAAAACCAACGAACTCTATCTAACACACGTACATTATAAAATATTAAAATATTTAAATTAATTAATAAAAACTATAGAATAAAATAAAAATCAACAACAACAGCTAACACGTGATAATATTTTGCGCAGCCGTGCCTAACCTCATCAACATTATTGGCATCTGAGAACTTGTAATTTACAATTTCAATATTTTTACCGACCATGTCATCAACTTTAACACTAGAAAGTCCACCCACCATATTACTAGCAGCCGTCGTATCTTTTGGTTCAAATTTGGCCGTCGACGGTTCCGGATGTTCTTCACGATATTGTTCCGATTGTATTGTATATGGTAATTCGGTTGGAAATACTTCATCCCAATATTGATCTTTTATTAATTCCGGATGTTCGTGATGCATTTCATCAACAATCATATATGAAACTTGTAAATTTCTATCAATAATCCAATTCACTTCAAAATCATCATCATCTTCGCCAAATGGATTTATTAACGATTCAGCCACTTTTAACCATCCCATGTAGAAAAAAAATTGTAATGTTGTAAATATCGGAAAATATAAATCTATCATATTTACAAATCCATCGTCAATATTTTTATTTTCAACCCATTGTTGACCCATTACCGATGTTATAAAAAATGAATACACAGCCAATGTGACAACCTGTGTATAAACTAATGGTACACTTATTGTATCATACGATAACAAAATACCGGCTTGTCCACGAAATTTATTCAATTCATCAATTAATGTTTTCACAGCAAAATCATCACGTATGCGTCCTTCCTTACGGGCACGTGTTACTATACTTGCCGCCCACACAATTGGCATCCAATGCTTTGAATGACGCGGAAATTTTGAATTTAACGATTCCATAACAATTCGTTCATTTTCAACTAATAGTCCGGCTTCAACTAAATGTTGTAATGTTGGAAAACGTTTTTTAACTTTCGGTGATATATTTGTTAATACCATTGTAAAACATAAACACACATAACGCATAACAGTGCGTCGCATTAAACGACCACGTTCATCCTGTAATTAATAATGGAAAAATAAGATGATAATTAATATTTTAATGTGACATATATTTTTGATCCTAAAATTAAATAGTATGGGACACAGTTTCTGCGGGGTTTGTGTCGTGTTGATGCCATCCGCCATTCAATTCTTGTTATTTATTATTGACTAATTACTTTTATATAAATATAATGGAATTGTGAAAGTTACTGTGTGTGACACCTAGATTCGAAAGTAGTAACAATCTTTTGATAATTGCAAACAATTTAAAATACGTATTTTAGATATGGAAACATCATATTTTTATCTAATACTACGTGTATGAATGTACCTATGATATACCCATAGTGTGGAACCATTGCCTAACGTACATAGTATTAAAAATTATGTATTCAACTTAATTGCTTTTTTTTACATGATTTTGTTTAAATAATCATTATTATTTATGAAACTAGTTGTAGTTCTATACTATCGTAATTATTTATCGATTAATTCTATGTTTTTTTTACAAAACAATTAAAGCTATAATTATATTTATTATTTTTATATATTCTGTAATCTAATATTGGATTTCATATTTTGTGATTTATATGTTATTTCCATTTTTTACGTTTTGATTTGGCACCACCTAAAGTTTTTGTTACACATTGAAATTAATTTTTTTGTTAAATGGATTAAAACATTTAGTATTTTTTTACCTGTCCATGAATATTTGCACTAACAAATACGGCTAATGGATCTGGCCACGGCATACTTATATATTGATTCCACCATCTGGTCATTACTATAGAAACATAAAAACCTAATACAAATGATAGTGGAATGAGATTACTATAGGCAGCACAATATTTTACTATTCCTTCAAACATTCTATAGAAATAAAAAAAATAAATAAAAAATAATATTATGAGTGAAATGGAAAGTAACAATTTTGCTACTGTCAAAGATCAATTAATAAATTATATGGCTGTCGAAAATTACACCATGAATCGGGAAAAAAATGAGAAAATAAGTTTAGAAAGTCTAAATCGCAAATTTGGGCAGAGATGGGATCGTTTGTAATGTGATTAGATTACACGATACAAATAAATAGATACATGATGAATAGGTTTGGCAAAAAATTGCCTGTATCATTGACAAATTCTACTTCTAAGTAAGATCTAAGTTAGGCGTGGGAAACTGTATAGTGTATGCATTGTTGGATATATAATTGAAAGGACATTTGACAACATCGTCAATAAAAAGGAAAGATGAACACAATCACATTCAGATGCGAAAAGTTGAACATCAGAGCAATTGAATTCCAAATAATGAAAACAACATATGACAAGGATTAATACAATACGAGGGTGCGCTAACAGAATGAGATATTATCATCGCATTCGTATTGCATGTTCCTTTGGTTCAACTAAACAAACATGGTGTGAATGATCATGATGGAAAGTTTGAGGAAACACTCTTTATGCTGCAATGGATTCAAACTGAACATATGACGGAATTCGCGCAACAAATCGAGGCTGTTAAATGAATGTGTATTGTATTACTAAAAATAAGTAAACACTGTTGTTTGGGTACCGCCTGCCTAACAGTTTGAGCATATATTCTAGAATAATTTTCATTATCATCCACATGCATTGGTCTTGTGTGCTTTGTGTACCACGACTACTGGTAACTGTTAACAATTAAATAAGCATTTGATTGTAGACGGTTAATGCGTGTGTCGGTGGATTTTTTTTTGTCCAACAAAAACACTGCCACCTGATGGTTTCATTTTTTCGGGCAAAATTTTCTATATAAATAGCATAAATTCTTTAAAATAAATAAAATTATTAAATACAATTAAATTAATTATAATATTTACAGTTTTTGATGATCATCTAAGATAACTCTATAAATTATATTTAATACATAATAAATCAATAAAAAGCATACTAAATCTAGCCATACTAATTTGTAAATACTTCCTCGCCATCTGAAATATATAAAATATAAAAAAATAATAAAAATGTGATTTATATTTTAAATATCAATATTATATTAATGTAAATACAATTAAGGAATCCCTTAAAAATGAATAACACTTTTCGGAGACTTGTTTTTTTGCGACTCTTTGCACAATTACAATTGCTTTCTTTTGAAATAAAATTCCGAAATGACTATAAACATTATTTATAAAATAATAATAATTTGTTTGTTAATGTTATTTTGTAGGATCTCTTAAATTAAAATTTTTTATCTAAGAGAAACAAATATATTTTGGCAAAACTCCCAAATCAATTAAAAAAATGTAGTAATAAAAAATTAATGTTTAAGTTTTCTTATTAAAAAATATTAATTTTTCTTTGGAAAAATATTTTAAGCCACCACTAATCAGTGATTATGTAGATTCCTTCAACACTTATGTATTTTGATAAAATTTGGTACGTACGTCGTCCATATATATAATAATAGATGATTGTATGATTATATATACTTGGCACATTCGCTTACTCAGTTTTTGCGTTTCCCTATTTATAGGAAACTGACAAAAATCTATCATTTCTTAATCAATTTTAATAAAATTTAATACCTAATCAGGTCACATGAATAATATTTATGAAGTTTCTATAAGGAAACTACAGAAGATACATGAACATATTTACAGATCAAATTTTCATGCGTCGCGAATTTTGAAAATGCGATAATTTTTCAAACGATTTGTATATAATTGTTGTTACCAGAGTTTGAGGATACTACTATAAACAATACATTTTATTAAACATATTTTAAATAAAAAAATGAAGTTACTTCTTATAAAACATTCATTATGACAATTTTGAAAAACTTCTCTGGTGGTGTTTAAGCTATGATGTCATTCCTTTTTCTATGGTTGATATATGATAATGAATTTGTGATTTTGATATTAGGTAATTTAATAGCTAGTGAATTATATTATGCGTTGTGTTCATATGAAATATGGTAATCGTGTAATTTTTTCTGAGTCCTGTTTAAATATGAAAAAATGTACCTATCCGACGAGATCACAAGTATCAATGCATTGATTCATATTTATTATCTTTATTTTCCTTGCGATTATTAATAATTGCCGGCATATCACGGTTACCTTTAAATGTTTACAAATACAGAAAAATTCACGTATTTAGAAAAATTAATATTTTTTTTTTAATTTTAATAACTCACTTGAAGATGGTGTAAATTCATTGTCATGTTCAAGAGATGTACACAACAAACAAATTTAATTTAATTCAACTAATTTTTTAAAAACGAATTACAATTTAATCAAACATAATTGTATAATTTTTCACAATTTAAAACAATTACAATATTATAAAATAATAAAATAAAGAGTCCGTTAAATAAAATTACAAATAATAATAAATAAAATGTCAGTCAAATTAAAAAAAAAAATGAAATGTAGTAGACGGTGGCATTCAATTTATAATGACTTTGAACGAACACGATGTCAGTTTTCATCCGAGAAAATAATATCTTAAACAGAGCGTTATTGCGTTGCATGAATTTAACATCTAAAAGCAGGTCACTTGATAAGTAAAAATATTTAACAAATGGTACATTCCGTATGGCATATCCCTTATCAGTAAATTCATTGCGATCTGTGTTCGTCCGGTGAAGCTGCCTTTAATTAAAACGCAGCGCATTAAGGTTACAGTCGATTTTTGTCGCCGCGAAACGCCAAAACTCTATATAAAAAAATCGAATGAGTTTTTCGCGGCAATAAAGATCAGTTTGTTGTTTTTTTTTTTCTCCAGTTTTTCGTTTGTTTGTGGTGTGTATGCATGAACTGTGTTTGTCTATGCTATGTTGGCTCTCTTTTTTTTCTCCGTTTTTTGGTTGCGGTTCTGTTTTCTGTACGTAGTACAGTAGTTAATTTTCTTTGTGTGTAGTGCTATTGTGTAATTTGTGTTTCTTAAGAATAATGTTAATAATTTATTAAATATTAATATTAAATTATTATAAAAAAGAAAAATAAATACTATTTAAATATTTTATAAAGAATATCTGTATCAATAGATTAAAATTTAAATAAAAAAAATCCACAAACATATGTACATTTACAATTTCCAAAATTCTCGATTTTACATTTGTATATTTTTCTTTACAAATCAACACACGTACAAAAAATTATAAAAAAAAATGGTGGTTGATGTTGCTGAAGAAGTACAAGTCAAAATGATTAAGATTGTAAGTTAACAAAATTTGTAATTAATAAAAGTTAGTTTTAATAAAAACGCTAAAAAAGTTAAACAATTAATAATAATAAAAATTAATTTCATAATCATAAGTTATAAATTAGATGTTTTGATGTTTTTTCGTAGACAAACGAAACTCAACAATGCTTCTTTTTACGTTTGGTTTGCGCCGCCATAAGGCAACATCTTCACATGCAATTTTGTACAGCAAAAAATAAACGCAGAGCATCCGCTTACTGCGATATAAAGATGATTTTGGTATGTTTTTTTCTATTTTAATAATTTCATTTATTTATTTATTTATTTGTTAAAATTTTCTAAGAAATCCTATCTAAAAAATCTAAAGATATATAAAACCACAATTTCTTTTTTGTTAATTTCCTCATAATATAAACTTTGAAAATAATGATGATTTTTGTACAAGTTGCGGTATTGTATAAAAAGTTAAATAATAAAATTAATCTATATAAATATTACATTTTATTATTGGTAATTAGTTAATATACGTGTAAATATTTGATATGATTTATGAGTATAATCTATTAATGAAATTACGGATCAATAGAACTTATTACAGATAAGGGACCACTTAAAACCTGTCGTCATCCATATTCTTTTTATCGCGTCTTTCCATTTACGATTTCAATTAAATAAGAATGTATGCGGCTATAACGACACGTGCTGTGAACGACATTGAATAATTCCATTTAAAATAAAAATATAACAATTCTTTGGGTGTACACAGATATTTAACTATGCATAAGAACACAACACGGTAATATATTGATGGTATATAAATAATTTTGTCGATCTAAATTTATTTATAATCTAGCAAAATAGCAACAATTAAAAAAGAACACAAAATAAAACACTGAATAAATTTTGATACACCACTAATGGTTTTCTTTCTATTATTAGTTGTTGTAAGCGCATTTTAATATAATAGATACGAAATCCGAAAAATTTCTGTTAACGTGAACAGAATTTAACCAAATATGATGATCATTTGCTGGTTGCATATATAATTTTACATCTATTTTTCAAAAGCTTCCGTGTGGTATCCCGGTCGGCTCTGAAATCGAAATCCTCTTAACTCAATTATTTGTTTCAGTTTAATTATATTATATTGTATTATTTATTTATATTTTTTGATTGCAAAATTATAAATAAAAATAAACGACTCAATTTCAATTTATTATTAATACTCTTCAATATGCTTCGTCACATTATAATGCATTGAAGTGAAAAATTCCTAATTATACAAAGGACAAATTGTATGCAATAAATAATTTATATATGTGAAATAAGTAATCGTATAAATATGTAATAATTTAAATGCATATTATAAATAATGTTATAATATAATACAATATTTATATAATGGTATTAATTTCATATAAATTACGTGAATGTGTGCATATTTTTTTATTGCATTTATTTTCTTGATGCGTTTTAATTTTACTGTATTAAAAAAAAATATATATATATATATTTTTTTGATTGTAATTTATGTAATTATTGCAAATAGTAACAAATAAAAAAAAAATGTAGGTCACTATATTTTCAATTGATAAGTGTGTAAAATAAATAAATAATTATTATAATTATAAATATTAAAAATAAACCTTGTTATATGTTTATCTGGATAAAGTGACAAATCGATAATCCGGATTAGTAGAAAAATGGATCAGATTATCTAATAACATTGTTTAAAGCAAGTTTTTAAATTGTAATAGTATAAATACATATATATTTAGGAAATTCGGTTGGGTTTTAGCACGTTTTATTAAACCGATTTGTGAACCCCGCGCATATTTGACACATAGCATATACCAGGATATTGAACATAAAATCGAATTATCTTTTGGATTAGAACATTTCCACATCAGCACAACTGACTGCCGAGCTGCACATATTTATATATGTAATAAATATATTAGGGTTCCCTTATAATGAAGGTAATTAAGTTGTGTTTAATCTCTGTAGTATGTCCACTACACACCTCATGAAAGTAACTCCTGTATACAGTATACACATTACCAGTGTATCGAACACGTACAAAACGATCCAATTTTGCTGGAATTTTGTTTGTAGACCGTGTATGAAAAAAATTTCATAATGATCCCAGCACAGATTTCAGGAATATGTTATAGAAACCGGAACAGTTTGACAATTTCTTCAACAATTTAATCAAATTTAATATTTATGTTTAGAATAGGATAATATGATCAATTTTTGAACTTCTTAATTTTTAATAAATAAATCTTCTCTGTGGAACACCCGATCATATATCATATAAAATGTAGTGTACACATATCTTCGCACCAGGAAGTTTCTGCTTGATTTTAGCAACAGATAGTAATATTACCGCAGTTATTGTTTTAGCTTATACATAACAATCCTTCAAATGCCTGCGACTGATGGCCAATAAACACAGCTGAGCAATATTGTTTTTATTTTTCTAGATTATTTCTAACAACCCATCTACAATTCTATATAGGTATACTTGTTCGTTATAGAGTTGCGTGTTTGGTATTAAAGCCAAATTCATGCACCATGACATGATCTTCCGTTCTATAGCACAATTGGTTTTGGTTTATTAATTATTGAAGTACCTTAGATAGGCACGGTAGTAAATTTATTGTTCTGTATGATAAGATGTCTTCGCATGGCTTTCCATGTTTCCGAATTAATATTATTTTAGTAGTCTTTCATTGTGATGGAAAATAATCTCAGTTGCGATGTATGTTATAAGTGCAATTCTTTCAATAGGCGACCAGTAATCAAATCAAACAACGGTGCATTTTTCGGGTTCAATATTGTTGTTATATTTTTGATGGAAATGGGTCTCTCACGATGTGTCGCCTTCTCTTTGTAATTTTGTGCCCATACATGATTATAGCCAGTGAGTAGTCGTTCGCCTGAGTTCATGACAGACGACCCAGATAATCGTTTATTACTTGGTTTTCGATCTGGAAGAACGGATTTCTTATTTATTTATTCTTATCCATATTGGGTGTATGCTGCAATTTTTTACGCAACCTTCGCCTATCGTCTATTTTTCTTTTATAAAAATCGAACAATCACATTCTTTGGCGCTGGCTTCAATGCGCAGTTCAAATATTTTAAAATGTATTATAGAGATGCGTGAAGGTATCAATGCATGGCATTGTTGTTAACTGTTGATTCATATAGAATTAAATTTATAATTATTGTATTATTGGGTATCCATAGGTTAACAAATCGAACATTTTCTAATTTTAACTACTTTTAATAATTACTAAAATATATTTATATTATATATCCATTATATGATCTATTAAAAAACTGACATTTAAATTAAATAATAAATATAATACTTAATATTGACTCATTATTATGTATGCGAAGCAATTTTTCTTTATAAACTTATGACCAAATGTTCGTACATGTGAATCATGTGATGATAAATAATTATGTGGAAATATTAATATTCTAAGAACGCTCTATGATTTTTGTGTAATTTCGTAAGTTCGTAAACTAATTTAATATTAATATGAAGAAGAAGAAATAAAATAAAAAATATTTTTAAATAATTTGCCAAATGTGTGCGAAGAGGCAGCATTTAAATATAAATATTAATTTGTCAATATACACGCAATACGTACGTAATTGTGATCATAAAAATGATCAATGATATTTTAAAATAGAAAAATATATTAAATAAATTATCATTATATCAATAAGTTGAAAAATTAATACAATGTATACTTTTAAATAAATGGGAAGGGGTTTTTTTTTTTTTGTAAGGGTAGTTGCATTTACAATTTGAGTATTCTGACCAAAAATTTTTTCAAATACAGACAAACCAAGACAAGACATAATATACATCATCGGGTATAATTATTGAATCAGGATTTCGTATATCAGATTCACTGATCTATTCACAGATCCATTCACTGATCGATAATATAGCATAATTTATATAACAGGTTGATGAATTCTATACTACCTATAGCAATATAGGATGGTGTAACAACGGATGGTGGTGGATGCGATTGATTATATGTGTTGCAAAGCTCGTGGCGTATACATTTAACATGGTATATATATTGATAAAATTTAAAGGTAGTCCATAGTAACCGCAACAATATCAAATTGTGATTTTTCTATTTTAGCAATATTGATACAAATTTTTGTAAATAAATTAAACGATCAAGTCCTCAGACATTGTGTAAAATTGTAATTGCCGAGGTGAAAGTCTGACAAGACATGAGAAGACTATAAATGACTAGAAATGGAACAAGACATTGATTTTATTTTATTGATGCTCTTTGCTTCTTCAATGCGACTAACAGAATTTGATCTTTCTTTATATAGCTGTAATACTTAATTCTTTAGTATTTCATGATTATTATTAGATCTCTATCTACAAAATAATTGTTTCTTATAGTACATACTCCTGTTAAAGTGCATAGAATTGTGACGGGGTTATGTGTACAATTTATTTTTGAATACACCATATAGAATTCTCAATTGGGTACAGATAAATAATAATTTAATAATAATTGATAACAAATGATTTTATTATTTTACAAATTGGCTCAAATTACATGGCTGTAATTATAAATATCAAGTCAAACTGCTATTTGGATCCCTTTTCCTTTGCTTATATTGAGTGGAACATATGGTTTGATAACTCAGACATACGCCAAGTCATCTCTTCATAATATAATTCCTATATTATTGAGTGTATTGTAACAATTCACCAATTTATTTTTCGATAAATGCTTTATTATATTTAATTATGAGTGAATTGCCCACATGGCGGTGTGTATATGGGAGACATTTAGTTCATCTCTAACGATCGGTTCAACACCATTATTTTCAAAAATATTCGTTATTTTTGATTTCATAGACGAACAAATGAGATATCATCAGTTGAATAAATTTGAGTACTGTACGTATACTACTACCATTTTAATGGCAATACTATGTAGGAATCGAAGCTACAATCTTCGCTGATTGAATGACATGCTCTGTTATTGCTGTACCACCACTGAACCCACTTACATATGACTATAAAATATAATGAACACAGTAATAAAATTAATTAAATTGTCAAAATGGTTTTTGTATTGAAAACATTTGAAATTATTAATTAAGATTTTGAAATTTTATATGATTACTTTTCACAACATTTCGGCAACATTTAATATAAGAAAACTTTTATGAAACATTGTCTTATTTTCTCTGGCCATCTCTGTGACTAATTAAAACAACGAACTAATTATCATCTGTTTATTACACAATAATATATCTTAAATAAATAACTAAATAATGTATGATAGTATTGTTTTTAAATTTACGTCAATATTAATAATAATAATAATAATAATAATAACATTTATTGTATTGTTGTAATTTATGTAGATAAAATAATAGTATTGTGGCTTGATGTGTGTAATATTTTGTTTAAATATGAAAGTTATTTAATCAAACCGTCGTCACACACAGCACATGGCACGGAAATTTTTTTTAAATAATATTAATGCCGCATATTATTATTGAATTACTGCTGTAAAAGTCCAGTGGATTACCATAGAATTCATATAAATGTAAATTTGATTTAGACACAGAGCGTTAACAATGGAATTTCGTGTACAGAGTAATTTTACCCAGAGTAGTCTAAATCAAATATACTAATCCATTAATACATATAGTCACAATATCTACGTTAATCTATGTTTAACATATATTTTAACAATTGAAATTAGTTGTTAGATTTTATTTCGCAAATTTATTATTATTGTATTGTGTATTTTTTTATTAATTTACAATTATATTCTGTATAGGTTAATCACGTACTACAGGGTACACCCCAATATGATTATTGAAAATTGAATAATTATTATACCAATTTTGGTAATGTGTCTGTCTATTATTAGACATACAGAAGTTTTCTTCATTTTGTGCATTTTTAATAATGTCTTTTGTTGGAAACAAGTCACTTTTTGTAAACCAATTTTTTTCTCTTAAAATTCGATATGAATTGTTGTTTTGTTCCATTTCCATGAATATCACTGAAGATTTCTTAGAATTTTTCACTAAATCACACACGTTAAAAACGTTTTTTTCAGTAATTGCTTCAGATGATCGACCCAGGACGTTCATAATCACTTATATAACTTCTCTGCCTTCATCGGAATCGTTTATGTCATCTAAAAACTTGTACTATTGACATACAATAATCATCGTACGCGATATTAAACAAATCATACACCTTTGAGTAGATCATTTTTATACAAAATCTTAAAATAAAATTATCAATTCTTTATACATTTTTCGAGCGATACACAAATTTCACTAATACGCTATGCAGTTGTTTAGCTCTACCGTGCACATTTACCAGATAAGATTTTCAAACATAACATAAATGTATGCTGCAGCCCTTAATGTTTCAAATAAATTTGGGTATTGCCATAATTTTTCTATGTTTTATTAAAAAAAACACCTTGTATATTATAAAATATTAACAATTAGCACGTTACGGATATAGTATTTATGTGTGTGTGTGTCTAAATGTATGGCGGCAACATGTAATTTGTTGATTTATTTAATTATATAATTTGACAATGAGTTTGTTTAAAAAATAATAGCATATTTTTATGGTTACATGATTTTCATAAATGTATTAATTTTATCGTTATTCTGATGGGGAATATTTTCTTATAGTAGTCGATTTATCGCGTGGACTTGTATATAAATAACGAATAACGTATCCCTTATCGAATACAACATGTTATTACACCAGTCCAATAGTTTGATATGTAAGCTACCTTTGGGAATGTAAGAATGTGATATGAGAAATTTTGCTGCATGTCCATCTATAGTATGTTGTTGATATTACGCGAGTGAGAGAAAAATGATTTTTCAATTATTTTAACAATTTCCCTTATAATCTTAATTATGTGGTTAAACAATTAGGTTGATTCTTGAAATGAAATATTGAGGAATTTGTGGATATTCATTTATATACAGGCGACTGTACGAGATTGTGATAGTTGTATACGCAAAAAATATTATTATTCTGTTTATTTCAAAATTTTAAGATTAATAGTGCATTTAGGCTACTGTATACGTAACATTACAGAATTTCATAGTGCGTATGACTTTGTTAGAGAGAATATATCTAATTATAAAACGAAATTTCCATAGTTCAACGACAGTGTTAATACAGAACAGCCCAAAACAAATTCGCTATAAATTTCGTTGTAATTCAATGTTTATTATTATTTTATTTTTTTTTCAGTATATGGTACAAATTTTATCTACTCGTTTTTATAAATTACGTGTTTGTTTATCTACGTGTATAATTTTGTAACATGTTTACGGAATCAACACGTACAATATTTATATTTTATTAGCATAGATAGAATAATATTTTTTATAATATCTATTTCACAACTAAAAATATAAATAATAATAAAATTATCACTGAATTTATGTGTCATAATAACCATTTTACCATTTATTATCAAAAAATATTCAACTATCAACTGCAAACACTTGAGATTATTTTTTATAATTAATAGTATGACTCAATATATGCAACTCATTCTACACTATACTCGGTATAGCAAATATTTTGTGGCCTTCAATTGTGTGTGGGATAATTTTGTGCATTGTTTTGAACTTTTCAATCATATATAATATTTAAAAAATGCGATAATATATTTTATATTTGTGGTTTGTGTATATTAGGAGAGGAGATGGTATATGAGGGAATCAACTAAGAAACTACATTTTAAATAATGTGTGTATTCTATATTTTTAGAAATCTACTCATATTAATTAAGAGATTTTACTAAAGTTATGTTGTGACGACCCCACACGAAAAATGTTAAAATATACATTAAAATATTTTAATAGTCAATTGTGTAACATTTTTATTATCATCTGCATATTTCTACATATTTCTCTAGGGTTGGTCAGCTCATTTATTTATTTATTCAAGTACGAGCAATTTACATTACAGTCTCATTGAGATGTGCTCTAAACTAAAGTATATACAAAAAAATTACAATAAAATTATTTCGATTTTGTTAATCTAAAGTACTTATCGATAAATGTACCCGTAGTACACGAATCGAAAATTATATTCAGTTTACTACAACAGACAGAGTCCAACATATTAAAAACCACATCAAAATATAGACAAAATGGGGAATCGCAATAAGGATAATATTTTCTCAACGTATCTAGCAATAAAACCGGTACAATTATTCAATAATAACCAATTGTTCATTATTAAACCAAGGTTTATGACCGAATAGCTATAGATAAGGTAAATCAATTGAGAGTATGTTGAGAGTTACCTCTTTTACCATTGCCTATGATTTATTTTCATTAAACTCCAACCCATTGCGTACCTGATCAATCAGAAATACTAATCAATTCGTCATTGATGGTATAGTAATAAAAGATGGAATTTCACATAAAAACAATATATATTTGTATATAATTCATCCGTTCGCATATACATGGCAAGACAAGACAGAATACAAGGAAAATCATTGCTTCATTCATAGAAAAAAAGCATCTCAGTATGCACACCAATAATATAGACAGTATACATAGAATATGTTCCTTGAACAGTAACACGTTGAAAACCACCCGCCCAGCTAATTCACAATGAGTTTTATTGCAAAACGTAACAATTTATACACAATTTAAAACGTGTCAAATGCCCTCGAGAAATCTAGCAACAGCAAAATAACCAATTTACCACTATTTTACTATTTACCTTAAGCAAAGTCGTAGTAGTAGAGTACTGTGTTTTGGATGAAATTCAGTCAATAAATTATTAGAGTTGATAAAATCTGAAACCGCAATAATTTCATAACCAATTCAAAAGTATTATTTGACAGAGTTGAAAGAATGTTAATAGGTTTAAGGTTAGAAATTAGTCTAGAAAAATAAATGAATAATGTAAGAAAATTTTCAAATTTGAGGAAAATACAATGTATGATCAGGATTTTACATTATGTTTTCACTTATAGCCAAACACAAACCTCGCTTACACTTATACAGTATAAAATATGTGCTAATTTAGGGCCATAGTTTTTAACGGATTTTCATTTTTGTATCAATAGAATTACAAATTATAAACAATTTTCAATCATTTCATAAATAATAGAAGAAATTTTTAAAATCAATTCATCGATGGCAGACAAAATTTAACAAAATTTGTGATGTTGCAGTATAAAGTTGATAACTAAATGGTATATCTTTTGAATGCGCGTGAATCGACTTTAAAAATCTCTTCTATATAAGAAAGATTAAAAATTGAACATAATTTGAAATTTTATGTATACAAAAAATGGAAATCCGTTGTTAAAACTCTTTAAAAAGATGATAATTCTTAATAGTTGATTTTCCCGAAAATTTAGTGAGTGGACATTTCAATTTTTTATAATTTATATTCTACTTTCAAATCGACTACCGCAGAAAAATTTATATTGACATTACAATCTGAAAACATTTTTTTGACGTTTCGCCATTGCAGCATTTGTGTTGTGTAATGGTATACACCTACACAAGGGACACATAGAGACAAAAGAGACTCACAAAATTGTGGATCGAGACTGTCTTGTCGTGTGTGTGGTTATCCCTATAAGCTAATACGAACCAAAGCAATTTTGTGTGTCTCTGTGGTCTATTTGTTTCACCACGTGTCTCTGTTGTAGCATGTTATAAGCAATTTTTAACACAAGTTCTAATATTTTATAAATGAATAAACAACAAACATACCTTAGTAATAATTTTAAAAAACAGCCAATACCCCGGCATGTTGCTACTTCAGCCGTATATGTTACAGTCATTTTGAGTTAAATTTAATTTTATTAAATTCTACTTTTTAATATCAATATTTATTTTATTTTATATTTGTTATTTTTTATTTATTAATAAATTTTTTATATGTTTAATTTTAATAAATATAAAAAATATATATATATAATTTTCTAACTATATTTATTTATCAACTTATTATAAAATTGGTATTAATTGATTTTTTATTAATATATAAATTATGTTTTAAAAACAATTTATTATATTTTAAAATAATGGTACTATGAACATTTTTATTTAAATGTTTATGATTATAAATTAAATACATTATTTTAATTTTTATTTTTTTTCCCTATTTCTTTCATATATTTATTTATAAATAATATATTTTAATTTAATTTATTTATTTATTTATTAATTCATTGTCGTCGTATAACAATATTAATTGATTAATTCTGTAATATTATTTATTTATTATTTTTCAATAATTCAAATTAATTAATAACGTAGGAGTGCAAAAAAAATCGTTTTTATTTTCTTACCATAAAAAGAGCATTATTTTATTTAATGAAAAATCATACCTTAACATTTTGAATAAATTTAGAGTTTTAAAAATATTTGAATTTTGTATATCGCCATTCATTTCATTTGCAGTTAAACTGTTAAAAATATTAACACCGGCTATATTAAATTTTTGCATTGTATTTTGTATTAATAAGACTAAATTTAAGAGAAAAATTCTATGTATGAAGCAAGCAAAGTAAGCTCAATCAAGATGTTTTATATTTTTTTTTAATATTTTTCAATTTTCCAATCGATTTAATTTTATTTGTTATGCCTATTATAGTTTTAACTATTATTTATGATATTATCGATTAAATTATATATTAATTTTAAAATTAAAATATACTACCCGACGTCAATACGCTGCGTCCATAAAAATGTATGTATATCCAGTAAAATTTGAGTGATTTTTTTGTGTAGCCGAATATTGCTTTCGAAACAATAAACATGTGTTTTAAAATTTTATATATTAAAGACATTTTATTACTTTATTATTTGGCGAGACGTGAAACCTTTAACAAAAAAAATATAGAGTAATATGTGATGCAAATGAGGTCGAACCGACTATGAAACATTTAGTACTACAAATTTTAGCTTTCGGAAGTATAGCTTCGCCACAGACTAAAAAACGATAATGAAATTACCTATAATCGTATACAACTATTGGCCACCCCATCTGAAGTTTATGATGACCAAATTACATTAAATAATCGGTTTGTTCATATTGCACAACTTTTGTGATTGGCAAAGAAGTTCGATGTATCACAAACAGCATATGCATTGTAAAAGAGGGTTATGGATGTGTAGAGAAATGTTATGTATGATTCCCGCACTTTAGTCTGCAGAGTTTGATTGTGATGTGATACCACTTCATTCACCATATCTAAAGTTCTAATTAACTTTGAATCATTAGATTACCATTTATTTAGTTCTTTGTTTCTTCGAATCGTTGAAATTTCAATACTGATGGTGAAAGATGACAAAAAAACATGTAATTATACTATAAACACTCAAACCTATATATATATTATAGTATCGATAAATGACTGTTGACACTATGGGCTAATCACCCATTTATAAACATAATAGAATTATGAAAACATCTATATTTCGTTAATTGCAGTACAATCTACTTTTAAATGACGAAAAACGATTAATCTATTCATTTTGTTAATTGATTAATTCCAACGTAACATATTTTGATGGTGGAACGCACTTATAATTGAAAATATGTGTGTTAATATTGTGTGTCCAAAAACTAAGGTGATATTTTAATTTAAACTTCGCGTCAAATAAGAGGCTATATAAAAATAATGAATATCAACAAGTGCGTTATAAATTGTTTCAAGATGGCTGAGAACGCGTTGAAGATGAAAAGCTATCTGGATGACCATCAACGGTAACTGATAAACAACGCGTCGGTTAACAATTAGAGACCTTACTGAAATCATCTAAATTCCAATAGGTTCGGTAAATACAACGGAAGATATTCATCGTTCGTTGCACATTACATTGAATATTGGAGACCATTTCGCCAAAAACTCAACCCATATCGTGTTATACAACCATCATATTCGTCTGATTTAACACCATGTGACTATATTTGACTATTCAATAAGCTTATCGGTAGCGATCAGCATTAACAGTTTCACCAGAGTTTTTAGGAGTTCGTGGTACACTACACCTTTCTGGTCCCACCAGACGCACAACATTGTCTTCTTGCCGAAACGATTTGGTTATGCAATCGATATTGATGGTTGTTCTGGATTAACTCATGATTTTTTTCCGTTTAGGATTCTTAAAATAAATCAATTTTTCATCGCCAGTAACAATTCGATGCAAAACTG
This sequence comes from Bibio marci, assembly GCA_910594885.2. NCBI lineage: Eukaryota > Metazoa > Arthropoda > Insecta > Diptera > Bibionidae > Bibio > Bibio marci. Next base: position 26,874,619 of record OU343118.1, on the reverse strand, counting down.
ATTTTCTTTCCTGTCTGGCAAGCAAAATTTCACAAGTGTTTTTTCGGTTTTCCATCTGTCTTTCATTCAATTTATGTGGCACCCAATTGCCACATTTTTGGATCTTTCCCACAACAAAAAATTAATTAAGACCGTTCACAATAAATGTTCTCTATCGAGACATTTGTATCTTGCCGCTCACGGCATACCGGTACACCTGGTATATATTTTTATACGATTTAAAATTAATTAATTAAATGGTTTTTTTTTTATTTTTTTTTATTTAACTAAATCTAACACAGTAAAACACAAAATTCAAACCAATAAATGTGGAACATAAAATTCTTGAGGTTATTTTGTTGTAAATTAGCACTGCTGTGTTACGACAATGACCTTTGTTTGTTTATTGAATTACGTGGTGTGTGTGCGGTGTTACACACGCATTTATTATTATATGCTATAAATTTTTATTTCGTATTTCACGTCAGTATGACAACATTTTATATAACAATTTTAGGCATTACATAGTTTTATAGTAGTTGGTAATTATTATTAGCAGGCCCAGATAGGAGAGGTTTATGTTTGCCCGGATTTCGTACTTTTAAAGGATCCCGCACACAATCTTATTCGGATTAATTTCCATTATATATTTTTATCTTGCACAGTTTTCGAAATACTATATTATAGATTAATGGGAAGGGAGAACTTCGAAACATAAAGGTTCACATTCATTAAAGCGATCAGCATCACTTTAAATATTATATCCGAATATGTTATTATATTTTCCTATATGTTCAGAGAGCTTTGTCGTCGCCCATGTACGTACGTAGGTAGGTCGGTAGGTGAACTAAAAAAAATTATATATGTATATTTACAATTTAGCCAACAATTATTAATGGTTTATTGTGTATAAAAATCAATACTTTGGAAACATAGTTTATATGGCAATATAGTTTTTTACTTTATTATAGTGTTAGTTGTTAAAAATAAATGGAAAACATGGCCACAGTATATAAAAATATACAAATAATGACTTACAAATTGAAAAGGTTAATGTACTTTATAGTTTTTTTGTTCAATATACTCGTACATACATTTACATACCTACCTCTACGACTATCTCTATCTACGATCACGATGATGGATGTATGGCGGTGTATACGCATAAATATTGTTATGATAAATATAGTGTAATAATTATAAGAATGGAAAAACTAAAATTTCATGGTCACATGTCAATCATTATAAATTCATTATAATTTACATACTACGTATATTTTACGTTAAAAATAATAATAGAAGAATAAAAAAACAACTTAATACATCTTTTAGTTTTACAATAGACAAAAGTCTAACAAAAATTTATTTAAAAATATCATTATTATTTTATTTAGTAGAAAAAAGATAATTTCATATTTTAGTACAATTTCCTTTTTTATGCGAATAAAAATTACACAGTGTGTGTCGTGTAAATAAATGCAATTTAAATTTTAAAAATTAGAATAAGTAGTTGAAAGTTGACATCATTAAAAAGATACTTCTTTCTTGTTAAAAAAAAACTCACCCACCCACCCCCGTATGCAAATCGGTTGACTGGTTAAAAAGTTAAACACATTTTTGTGTCACTGTATAGTGCATTATAGTGCATAGTGGTTGGATGAAAAATGTGCGGAGAATATGGTCATGAGGAATGATAGCCCAACATCAGAGTCGTACCGAACTTAAAAATAGTGATGAATTAATGGAATTCGTAAGATCATTACTTTCGATGAATATATTCTACCGCTTCTCCGCCATATTCAACTGATCTATCATCGTGTAACTATTTTTCTGTTGCCAAAACTGAAAACTGTCCATGAATAAAGAAGTATTTTATGATGATGTTCCTGCCATTAAAAGCAACCGTGACGCAGGTCATGAATGTTATAACTAACATACAAAAAACATAGTTGTTCATAGCACAGCATTTTGCATAAAAATCATGTTTCAAAAATTATTATAATGCGAATTGTTTATCCTTAAATTGTGACTATTTTTAAACGACACACTGTGTACGTCTATATACTAATCTAATATTATATATATATATATATATATATATATATATGGCACTGTATAATTAATACTTATTACTCCTAACATATAGGACACCTAAATCTTGTTTTGCTTTCGAATAAAGCTAAAAAAATTTCCCATTAATAAATTTGGCATTATAATTTTATGTTAATATATTTTGTTGTAATTTTTGTATATTTAAATTTTCGATATATTATTGTATTTTTTATGTCGCGTATACAACACGTCCATACACGTTATTTTTATACGTACTCTTACGATTGACTGAATTAAGTGACATTTTTTTTAATTTGATTATCATTATAATAAACAATAATAAAAACGAGACTATTTATACTACAATTTATTATTGCATTTAGAATTTATAAAAGTGTGTCAACAAAATTGTGTGTGCCACCTAAATGCGTTAAGAAAGAAGTTAAACGACACAGTATATTATAGCATTTCATTCATAGTATAAGGCTATAATTTCCATTGGGTATGACAAGCACATTCATATGCATATTAAAATACATATTTTAGATATAGAAACATCTAACATACATGTGACTAGTTGACGTCATATGAGTCATACGCGTCGAGTAGCCACAAGTACGTTAAATGTTATTATCTAAAAACTAATCATACGCGTATGAATGTGCTTGTCATACCCAGTGGAAACATAGTTTTACTCTTAATTTTACGAATATAAAACAATGTACGGATGACTTTATTACTCATTTTAAATTCCAATTTCTAATACATTAGATTACTTAAAATTATTATTAATTAATGAGCATGTTAAAAATATTTTCCAAAATACAATTAAAAGTATATGAATTTGTTGAAATATTTTAAATTGCCTCTTTGCACAGCCCGTCCCGCAGCGTTTCTCATGTTCTTGATGTTATCATCTATGTATATCCGTTTCATGTTACTTATAAACTGTCTGGTTATATAGTGCAATTACAATTTTATTTCTCTGCACACGACCCAACTCCAAGTGATGCAAAGCATGTATTAAGGTCAACATTTCAGCCTGATATATTGAGGTGTATTTCCCCAGACTTATATAGCAGTACAGGCCAAGTTTCCTAGAATAAATTACGGCACCAGTTCTATCCTCCATAAAGAATCCATCAGAGAAAACTGCAATCACTGTAGATTCTCTTTCATGAAGTGTCTCATCCTGTATGAGAATTTCATCATACCTTCAACGTACTCTGTTGATGTCATCCATTAACATATCCAGTTGCGTAATGGATTTTACAAGATTCAGAACTCATCTATGCCGCCCGTCTCCCGAATCGCTTCACATATACGATAGTAATATGCGCAAAAACAGTACAACTTTTGCAACAATTACACCCTGTTCTATACGATTAACGTGTCGAAGACTACATTCTACAGTTAAGAAACAAATTAGTCGCTGAACCATTAAAAATCGATGATACTATAATTGGAGGAGTTCGCTGAGATATTTTACCTCGGTAGTATTGTAGCAACTGATGGTTACTCTGTTTGGGTGGTGAGGTCTAGTGGATGGATAAGAGTATTATTTTTATAAAATGGTACAAAGAGTTTTGTAAGATGAGACCGAATTGTGATTTGGCGATGATAATTTAAGAAAAAGAATTATTTTAAATATTCATATTCTTTATACATTTTTTTATCACACCTTTCAAAAATATTTACAATAAGAAAAAACAAACAAGCACCATCACTTCCATAACTTTACACACACACACGACGTTTATGACATCAGTTTAATTTTTTTTTATCCAAAAAATTGTCAAAACTCGTTTACCACTTTTTTTTTATTTACTCTATTTTTTTTTTGCTTGCAATATGTGTAAAATCAATATATCTACAATAAAACCCAAAATTGAATTTAAGTTTGTATATTGTTGCTGTTTAGTGACGTCTCAAATCTTCGTAATCTAAGCGGGATCATACCATTATTATATAAATGTATTATATAAATCACATATGGAATTCTAATAAATGAGTTGAAATTACTTACAGAGGAGGTACTATAGTTGTATAAATATCGAAATAAATCATTCGAGAGCACTGTGAGTAGCAAAATGCGACCCATGTATATTAGATAAGAATAGGAATAGAAACCACCGGCGTTTAATGAAAAATCTATTGGGATTATATAATATAGGAATACTTTTCTAGTATGAATTCTAACTATTTTATGGCAATCCACGTAATGATGTTTTGGAGTAAGGATCATATTTTTAAACGTATTTTTAATTTGATTAAACATGCTATCTAATTTCAATAAATTTCCTATCTTTCGTAGAAGAAGATGGGGCTACGATATTTAGACAGACAAAAAATGTGCGCGATAAAAATGTATAGTGTCGCACTGTACAATAAATTATTAAGAAATATGTTTTGGGTTACCCTGTATATTTGAATATTTTATATTAGACCACATTCAAAACAGTATAGTTATACTGTATCTTTTTAAAATAACGTACACACACAATAGCTATCCTTGAATATATGTACACCCACATTGCACTTGTGTCCGGAATGTGTCCATAAGAAATTCGAAAATAATACGGGCAAATGTATGTATATGGTGTCTTTGGATAGATGCACATCACTTACATTAGTGCCCAGAATGTTTCCTTGAACTAACGATCACAATACGGGTACATGTATCTGGTAAAATGCAATCTTCAAATTTGTATGACATTCGTAAGTTTCCAATATCATGTTACCGTAAGTAATCGTACCGCGAATTATTGATTTAGAAGAATAAATTAAGATTTCATTTCAATATTCACGTTATTTTTTGGACACAGTAGTATATACTGCAGTTTCTGTACTTACTCAAAATAATTCTTCAACTTTCGAACTCATTTTGAAATACTTACGGAGAATAAGAGAAGTACATACCCGGGGAAACTATTCTAAAGTCTTTTTGAAGTACATACTTTTGTATGGACATGTCCGTCTTTGAGAAATACTTCTATAGAACACTTCCCAGAATGTGCCCATGGGAGTCATCCGAATTTGCATATGGTTGAAGGCGTATATACAAATAACCTTAGATAGAATATGAATGCAGAAACGCTTACACAATACGATAATCTAGTAAATGTTACAGGAGGAGTATTACTCCGATAATGAAAACGAGGTGGAAGAAGAAGATGAGTGTAAATAGTTATTTTTGTAAATTGTTATGAATCTATAATACATGTGTATATTGACCGGTCTGCAGAACTATAGTCATTTCCAGTATAATTTACACAAAATTCATTCAGAATGAATTCCATAGAGAAATAATAGTTTGACAATATTTCTGAAAGGGTTTCCATTTGCATTCTGAATAAATTCCTGTAATGCATTACCATGATAAGTACCTTAACATTGTGTTAGCTGGGTAAACCATGGTTATTTTATATGTACTTTATAGAGTAACGCGTAATACTCTGTCTATAAACTTTTTGTGTATACCGTGTCTATGCGTATGTATTTAATATTTATTAGTAAATAAATACTATAAATATTAGTTAAAATTTAAGCAAACTCATATTCTATTAACAAAACGTTTCATTCAATTTAATTTAATTTAATTTAATTTGATATCAAATCAAAATGTATTTGTATATAAAAATAATGTAATCTTATTTATTCTTTAGTTTCTCTAAAATAACAATTGTCGGAATATTTGTTAATAAAAATGCTGTTAAAAATACTCGTAAATATATAAAATATGAATTATGTTTTTAATTTATAAATACCTCAGATTTTTTATATTATTTATATTAAATTTTCAAGTAATATTAAATATTATTGGCATTTACAGCGTTACAGAAGTTCTGTATAAATATCAATATAAATATATATTAGTAATAAATTGACATAATAATAAATTTATTACAATTACCATATCTCTAAATTGTTCAATTATAATATCAATAATAGATTTTTTTTATTTAAATCTCAAATAGTTTGTTAAACAAAAAATTACTATGCCACGTTCCATTATACATTATTTTAAATTACAACGTAATTATTTATTATCTTTGTAATTTAATATCAAAACAATATTGACAAATATTACTGTGATATGAAAATATATAATATTTGTATTTATTAGATAATATTCGTTTATTTATAAATAAATTCAATTAAATATATATATATATATTCGTACGCGTAGACCCTAAGATAAGTGCTGTACGTCACCACCACGGATCCATCGCGTTCGATTTACGAGTTTCCTGCCAAGCGAACGGTTATAAATGTAGTATTTAGTAAAAATTTGGTTATTTCTGTAACGAAATTGAATCTACCAAAATGTCACATAACATTTTCGACTCAAAATAACATATATTATTCAGTATTTGCGACTGTCAACCGGCAAAAAATATGGGTTGTGGGAGATGCTGCTGCTACTGAGTTGTTACCGTCACCCAGGAACAAATTTAAATTGATTGTTGATGTACTTACGCGTGGCACCATACGCGCACCATACATCCATACCATACATCAGCTCCCATAAAATTGTGTCACAAATTAACTTTGTGCTAAACGTTCAATGTCGGAAAAATCAGCATACAACTATTTATATGAATGTCCAGCATATACAAAATTGTGGGTATATTATGAAAAAAAATGCACATACAATATAAGAAATATCTTTGAATTCATTTTAAAGATCAGATGCGTTGAGCATTAATTCGTAGGGACAGGCACTACCAAATTAATTCCACTTTATAAACATTATAATCATCAGTATTATGGCGTATGGTGGTCACAATTTTTCTATGTATGTATCCGATATAGATATAGCAAGCGATTATTATCTTAAATAAATATTGATAAATTTTGTAAAATTAATATTTTCCTAATATTGCTTAAAGAAGTTTCCCAAAAAATTATTCGAAAAGTTTCGAGTTGTTAAGTTAAACTTTTTTCTGATTCAATTTCAATTGATGTGATTTTCATTTGTTATTATTTTAAAAAGAGATGATTTTACGTTAAAATATTGTTCATTTTCTTATTGTAAATATAATAATATTAATAACACAGTTTAGTTTACGTCCAGTTAGAATGGGGCAAGGGTTAAAATTTGTATAGGAAAATATAAATGTATTGATATCCAGCACTTTTCTCGATCACAATCTACGCTCGGGCAATGGATTAAATCTCCGTCGCAGTGGTAATCAACAGTAAAATGCGTATTAACATTTTTCTCGGTGACGCGCTACGTTCGGCCAATAGATTAAATCCTCCGCAGTGGTAATTAACAGTGAAATACATGTAGACTGCATTTTTATGTCAAACGATTTTTTTTGGTGACTCGTTACGCTCTGGTAATGGATTTAATTCCACGGGTGGTAAGCAAAATGTGTCATACGGTATGGTAATTTGGCTAAAACAACAATTGTAGGGATGATCACCTCTATCGATTTCCGTCGCAATCTCCGCCCTTAACTTATTGATGCGCCGCTAAAAACTTTAACCCTTTCTCTGCCGTCCGTAGTTGGGTGAGCACACATTTTGCGGGGAAAAAAACTTGATTGGCATAAACCTCTATCTCCTTGCACCCTTAATTTATTGATTCGGTCAACTGATTTTATATGGAATTACCCTATAATAATATTAAAATACAGTCCTGTAACTCTGTCAGTTTTATGATTATGATATAATTAATGAAACCATGCGCTTTTTAATCAAAATTCAAATATGTATTGTGTATTTAATACATTCGACTGTATAATATTTATAAAAATATTTTCTGATAAATAATTACGTTTACGATAAGAAATAATAAAAACTTTTTTCTTTTGTCTTTTTTTTTTTTTTTCATTCAAAAAACATGTTTTTAACATTAAAAAAACACTATAACATTTATTAAATGAAAATTGGTCCTGTGTTCCAAATAAAATATTTTAAACAATAATATTATTTCTTTGTTAACTTTATTGATAATGCGAAATACCTTTTTATTTATTTATATAAAACTTAATAGGAGAAAAGAAAAAAAAAAAACACAATTAAAACAATTTTTGATATCACTTTTTATTTTCTTAATTTTAATTATTATCATATCTCTTCCACACACATTTTATTTATAATTAATTAATTAATTTTTTGATTTTTGAATTTATTATTATAAACACAATAATATGATTTGCATATGATAAAAGATTATATATAAACAAACAATAAAATCCATACAATACACAGATATTATTATCACAAAGACTGCATTTATGCATTTTATATTATGACAAAGTATTGAATAGTAGATGCACCGCCACACTGCATTGAATTTAATTCCACCATTCTAACTATATTTATGCATTGTATTTTGTATAATAACAATAATAATAAATGAAATCGAAACAATATCACACTGTAAATAAAATACAAATTATGCATATATATACTTAAATGTTAAAAACCACTATTAAAACAATAAGTAAAATAATAACATAGAATGTATACCGTCAGTCCGGCACATTTACTAGTCATTCCAAAATATTAAACTAAACTGAAGTTATTTTAAAAACATAATAATATTAATGTATAAACCGGCATGCCAATTGTATAGACAACTAATACCAACAGCGGCAACAACACAACAATAACTTCTCTCATCGACTCATAGGGAAACTCGTATTTATTTATATATACATACAGTGGAACGCTAAAAAAGGCACTCTATTAGATTGGTAATAGGCATTTTTTCTTATTCTAACTAAATATATTAATGGAAATTACGCATCAATAGAAAATGTGATGATGAAAGTGGAATATTTACAACTATTGGATTCACCCAACATAAAAAAATATATATATATTTTATTTAAAATGCACCATATTCTCTAAATACAATAATGTATTGAAATGTTACGAGTGAAATTTAGGCAAAATTCCATGTGTATTGAATTGAAAATTTGTCTATTGATTATTTGATCCTGAGATAACTATATATTGCCATCACCAACTTCTGATCACCTTAATTCCAATCTAATAATGGGGAGCACCTGAGGTGTAACCCTAAGATTCCAATGAAATTTTGTCATTGTACCATTGCCACTATCAATCTTTCGAATCTTTCATTGAAATGGGGTGGGATTACACCTCAGAATGGTCCCCTTGTACATCCATATATAAGTTTATTGGCTACACACTCATTAATATTATGTTATACGTTGGCTGCTGACGACAACACATCAATATGAAATATTTTATACATGTCATGTATACAAATATATTTCGAGCATTGAAATAGAAATGCAAATATAGATGAGAATGAGATGAGTCTCATCTTAATTCCTATGTATTGTTTTTGTTACTAATATATTTATATACAATTATTTATTTATATTTTTACATTAAAATATGAACTTTTAGATTTACAAATTTATTGTGTGTAAATAATGTAGAAAAAAAGCTGTCTATATATGTATTAGTCTAGGTCAAACTATTACTTAATACTTATATACTGTTGTTCCACTATCCTATATATCGAAGCACTAAATTCATTTTCAGATTTAATTGGCGAATATAGTCAATAGTTTTTTTTTTTTTTATGGCAATAATGTTCTGGCTATTGGTGGTTGCCAAGAAGACAATGCTGTGTGTGTGTTGGGACCAGACAGGTGTGGTGTACCATGAGCGCCTAAAACCTGGTGAAACTGTTAATTCTGATCGCTACCGACAACAAATTATCAATTTGAACCATGCAACCATTGATCGAAAAACGACCAGAATAGGCCAGAAGACACGACAAGGTAATTTTGCTCCATGACAATGCACCTGCACACAAAGCAAAACCGGTTCAGGATACAATCAAAACATTTGGTTGGGAGCTACTACCCCACCCTCCGTATTCACCAGACTTGACTTCTTCCGACTACCATTTGGTTTCATCGATGGAACACACATTGGTTGAGCAGCACTTCGATTCCTACGAAGAAGTCGAAAATTGAGTGTCTGATTGGTTTGCCTCAAAAGACGAACCATTCTATTGGCCTGGTATCCACAAATGGCCAGAAAGGTGGTAAAAATGTGTAGAAAGTAATGGCCAATATTTTGATTAAGATGTTTTTTACTTTCCCATTTAAAATTAGTGTTTTATTTTCACAAAAAAACGCTCGCTTGATACCGGCACGAGTTGTACACGACTTTATACAAAGACAATGCGATATACATAAAACCCCACTTACCAATCATTTTTTATTTAATTTCGTTTCAACGGAATTGGCATAGTATGTTACCTTGTCTCCTGTAACTCACATACTTCCTCCACATAAGAATTCCTCATAAAATAATTAAGTTAAAACGTTCAAGTGAATCAACTAAAAGGTTCTATACAGTTATTGTACTTGCATATACGAATATGGGTGGTAATTAGGAAAATTAGGAATATGTGGAGAAACATTATGATGGTTAAGCTGAATTTTTTAATAAAATCGTATACATATGGCACTCGAAACAATTCTATTTGTATTATTTGAGTTATATAAAATTACCGCAGCGTTGTATTGTCACCCCAACTTCGATTCAATCTTATTATTTTAGTTCAAAAATTTAAAATCTAAAATGAATTGTGGTTGTACAGCGAAATAAATTTTCCGAAAAATTGACTTTTATGAATTTTCAAATTGTTAGTTTTAGTTACGGGCCATAGTTTTAAAGAATTTCCATTTTTGTATTCAGAATTGGAAATTATAATCTATTTCTAACTTTTCATAGAACAGATCTTCAAAATCGCTGTACGCTTTCAAAAGATATAATAATTATCCTAGAAATATTTTTCTTGATTCTTTTTGTTTTATACATTACGTGATTTTTTTTTTTATTGGAAAATAGATCGTATTTTTGGAACTAGTAAAATGATTTTGGAAATTTTTTTCTAAGTGAAATGTTCAAAATAAATTACATTTTCCAGTAGAGTCACGTATCAAAAATCTGAAATCCGTTAATAATTTAGCGCGATATAATATTTTCAATCATTTTTTTAAATTGCTAAATATTACATTTATTACCTTGTGCCACTTAATATTTTCCATAAATTATCAATAATAGCTCACCAATTTTCTATTTAACATAACATAACGTGTTAGAACATTACACTATAAAGTCAAGTTGGTAAATTACTCTGTATAACAATTCACCAATTGGACGGTTCGCGAAATTATATTTTGTGATCGATATTTTATTAACTCAATTATTCTTATGAGTGAATCGCCCATGTTGAGTATGGAGAAACATTTTGAATCCCTGGATAGCTGCAGCATTTGTATATATGGGGAATATTTGGATCATATGGGAACACTCTTAAGGATTAGTGATCACCTAATTCTAGAAATTTTTAAAACTATTTTTGTTAAAACATTTATATTTCATATATTTTCAAGATAATCGGATAAAATCTATACTTTAGATATTCAAGGGGATTTTGCTCATCTTCAAATTTAGTCTATTGCCGGGCTAGCTATTAAATATACGCACATATCCATATTGTCTCACTCCACACACACACACACACACACACACACACACACACACACACACACACACACACACACACACACACACACACACCCACACACACACACCCACACACACACACACACACACACACACACACACACACACACAATGTTTCTTTTTCTTATTCCCATATTCTCAGACCCTTAGTTTTTATTCCATTCCGTATCTTCATCTACATTCTCCCCACATGGATCACCACTAGCAATCAGTCAGTTCTAATGTCTGTTACTCGTCATCTACCAACTCCTTTTAACAAATCACATTAAAACTTACAAGTTTTAATATGCAAAATCGAATTTTGATTTTCTGCTATTTTTAGACTTAATTATTTGAATGAAAATTTGTAAACTTTTGTCAACCACCCCCTCTTTTTCCTGACGCCCCTTTATAGAACCGACAACTATTCACAAATATAGAATAAGCAAACTTCATATACGATTTTCTTGAAATTCCGCACCGTAAAAAGCGAATGGAAAAATAGAGTTTTTATTTTATTCTTTATCTTTGTCTATCTTCTTCAATAAATTTTTTTATGTAAACTTATTGTGCTATACTTGAAAGGAGGATTCGTTAGCTGTTTCGGCGAAGATAAAAAAAAATGTATGCAGTTACTCTGCTATTACTGTCGCAACTCCGAATAGGGGTTAAGTAGTGAATCACAATATAAAAATCTTCTATTACATGTTATTCCTTTCACTAACCATAACTAATTCTCATCGTTAACAGATAAAATCATTTACCCTTCGTAAATGTTTATATCTGAACCTGATCTATTTGGATCATTTACTGCAATCACTGCACTTTCAATATATTTAAGATTATATTTGTATTTTTCACACTCTTTTTAATATATATACTCGCGGTCAGATGCATTTTACCCCACACTATTCACTAATTTATAATTTACGCAGATTGCGCAACTGGATACTTTTTAAACAGTTAACCTTGATTTGACATTTAAGGACACAAAAAAAAAAATTTGAAATATAAGTAAAATTTCCTAAATTATTTCAAATCCGGTGTCAAAAATAGTGGTTTTAATTTAGAACAGTTTAACTTGATCTTTAAATGACCTTGAACATTGACCTGAAGGTCAAAACCATAAAGCTACACATAAAAGTTTCCCAAAATTCGTGCCAATTTTTATTTGAAACATTTTTCATTATTTGACATATCATTTAGAAGATATTTGAAGCTATCAATTAAAATGGGTGGGTGACCTGTGTAATTTTCTCTCTTTCTATTACGTTAATTAATTTTGTTATTTGAATGATGTTACGCCTGACTATTTGGCGCATGGTCATCGGAAAATATATTGTTCGGTCAAAGGTTAGAGTTCGCTTAGAAGTGTATAAAAAATGCCGATGATGGGAGTTTAAACGCCAGCACAAAAAACCTTATTATATTTTAACTTTCTACATAACCTATATAATTATTTTTTTAATGATTTTTATAATCAAAAAACCGACAAGATAAAAACTTTGAAAAAATTCTATAAAATTTAATTTAATTTTAAATAAAACCACCATAATAATTTGACGTATACCTAGCGACATCCAATAGTAATTTTTAAAATAAAATAACTTAAAACATACTAATACAGAAATAAACGATAGATAGAAGCACATACATTATTATTTCAATAAATATATATATTGTATTATCTGTATTTATATACAAACAATGTGCAGTCTAAAGTTTGTACGAGAAATACATACGTAGATTAAAACACAAAAACAACAACTCATTTGCGGCCATCTTTAAATTGTTGTTGGTTTTTTTGTAAAATAATGAGTCGTGTGTTTTAGTTGTGATACTATTTTTCATTTCTGAATGTTTTTGTGCGTTAGCAACGTTTATATGATTATAGTAAATTTATCTTGAGAATGTTGTAATACTCATTTTATAATATCTCTTTTAAATGTTTATTATATGTCCTTTGAAAAAAACCAACAAAAAAATAAACTATTGCAAACCATATGTTATTCTCTTTCTCTTTTTCAGTCAGTTGTTTTGACATTATATAATATTAAATAATAGACTCAAATTTACTGTATTATATGATCTTTGTGATTTTAAAATTCTCCGGCGGTAATTTCTGATAATTAAGTATTTATGGGTTGAATGAACGTATCGAATAACGTGTACGTGTAATTAATTCAAATGTCTAGGTTTCCGTTACACCGTAATGTAGAATAAATGTTCGTTGTGCGCCAACCAATTGTAAGTCTTAGTATTTATATAAAATTAGTACTGATTTTTGAAATAAATTTTTTTTTTTTAGATTGGTCACCCTTGTCTCTCTTATGTCAACTATAATTAATCGTAGAAAATGTTATTCAACTCCAGCGGTGGTGATATCTTTTAAATACATTTAATGTAAAATTTAAAAAATGTCCAAAAAAAATCTAACTGTAAAAAAAAATTATGACAGCGGGTAGTTCTAAAAATACGTTTTTTTTCGTAAAATATTCGAACCTTTTTCCGAAAAATGTTAATAAATTAATTAATTAATTAAATATTAATTCATGTTATTTATAATATAAATTATGAAAAAAAAGTAATTCGTCGATCATCGTATAGTATTCGTTTTTTATCGTACACTGCTTTCGTGTATTGATTTCCTGTTCGTTTCACAATCGTTGACCCACCGGCATTGACTCTGATGCATCGACAGTCACGCGAAACCAATATAAATATATTTCTATATAAGTATGTGTATATAAATGTGTATATACACATTCGTATTAACATATATATAGAATTTATACCGCCACCTCAAATGTGCACAAAATACTCGCTACTAGTCAATTGGAGTGAAAAGATACAAGCGTTATACAAAATTGAGACAATACGATTTTCATTTTAAAAGAGAGTAAAAATTGACGCCATTTTCTAATATAGACGGTTAAATGACACCAAAGTTAGTGTGATTTGGTATTTACGTAGTGTGGCAACAAACTTCTGATCGTATGCCCATAAAATTAATTTAATAAAAAAATTTTTTTTTTCTATTTTTTTTATTATATTCAATAATTTTGATTATTTAAAATAATAATAAATAGTTATCAGTGATTATGTAGTATATTTGGGATAATAAATATAATATAATAATAATAATAAATACTTGTGTTCCGTGCTACCTTGTGATTTTCTTGGCAAAGCACTCTTAGAAAATACATAACATTTTTGATTTGAAAACTATGAAAATTGTTTCAATAATAATTTTATTTTTCCATAATAATAAAAAATGTCAACAGAAATAAAAGACTATGACGCAGATGGTAATTATTTAATTTTATTTTACATATTCATTTCCATATAAAATATATTAGATCACACATTTTTCCAATTACCAGTTGCCAAATCAAAATTTATCATTAATAGCAATTTTATTATATTTTAACTTAGATTTAAAATCATTTAATATTTATTTTAATTAAATATTGAAAATATAAATTATTAAAAGTTAATATTTTTATCTATTAAACTAATTTCTTCTAATCATATGTAAAAGAAAACTACTATTATAGTCAATTTCAATGTAGAGAACTTACTACTAACACCCTTTTTTTTGTGCAAATTTTAGAATATTGTCTATGTTTATTTATGAACATTGAACCGATGCTGTTTTCAAGTTCTTGCAATAGAGTCATACTCCGCTATACTCCGTTTTCATTAAATTTTAATAAAAGTAAAGTCAATTTTTAAATTTCACAAAAATATTATGCACGAACGATTTTTGAGAATCATTTTTTGTAATTACTTTATGATGAACCAAAAATTCGATATGAAATTATCACAAATTTATTAAGAACACAGAAGTGTGTATCATAATAGGTAACAAAAAACACAAATAAATTGAATTTTTAACCAGAAAAAAAATCATTTTAAAATAATTGTCGCCATGAAATTATTCAGTATTTGACATATGGCCTACACACGAACGTGTACTTAATTCTTCGTTTTTCGCATTTTTTTTTTGCTTCGAGGTTATCTGTTTATGTGGTGGTGAACTTATATATGCGGGAAACAACACAGGTCCCGAACATTGGTGTTTCCCCGTTGTCCCGAACATTGGTGTTTCATAGTAATTTTTGTTTGGTAACTGAACTTAAAACCATGGATCACCCGAAAATTATTAAATTAATTAATTAAATTAAATTTTAATTATTTCTAAATCATATTTTATTGAAGAAAATTAATTTATTTTCCAAAATAATTTAAAAAAATATATAAAAAAACATGTTAAATAATACTGATGCATTAAAACATATATTTCTGAAAAAGACTATAGTTATATAATTTTTCGTTTTGAATGAAACGTGATTTTATTAAAATAAAAATGACATAGTTCACTTCATACACCGACAACAGTAAATGAATTCTTTTTGACGATTTTAATGTCTATAAAAATATATGACTTCTATTTATTTTTTCTTTTCAATCTTGCGCATTTATTAGTAGAAGTAGTAGCTTTTGCTTTTAAGACATTTTAACAAAACCAATATGGCGTCGAATACTTTGTTCATATGTGTGTGTATATGTATGTATATATATATAAAATAAATAATTGCATATTATACATGTATTAGAAGAGTTTAAAAAATATCTATAATAATGTAGCTATTTCATTTATATTTTTTAAATGACGCATGCTCGTATATGCTTAGGTTTAATATTTAGATATATACAGTGTGTAAAGTGTACTTTTTCGTCGTGATTAAATTGGGTCAATGTTTAAAAATAGTTACCGCTAGGTTCGCATATACGCTTTATACATTTTTATTTAATTAGTTTTCCATTGTATTATATGTAAAATCGTATTAAAGCTTAAAAATTAATTAAATATCTACTACCACTACTTAAATAAATTTCAAATTTTTAATGTTGTAAAAGTTACTTCTAGTAATTAATTTCTGAAAAAAAAATAAATATTTTATAAGCATTTTTTTTTTATAAATCAATTTAATAATTACTATAATATTTATTTAAAATTGAATGTATTATTTAATTAACATTTATTTATCAAGTTTTTTACCCGATTTTGTGTTGAATTGCATTGTAAATTCATAAAAACTGCATAAAACATAAAAACATTCACACGCAACAATGCCCCATATATATGCGTATACATACAGATTTAATTGCAAAAACAATATAAATAATATAGTTACTAAAAAAATGTATGTTTCATTGCACAAAATTTGGAACTTCTTCAATTAACATACTAAAGTTGACAGACTGTACTGTGAACATATGGAACACCGTCACCTTTTCATTTTTTATTTTTCTGTGTCTTGATTTTGTTTAACTATAACGCTTTATATACATATTTAATATATAGGGAGCAACGACTAAACTAGAATAGTTCTTTCTATTGCCACTTTAGCGTTGCGAGCAAAAATCGGATGTTTATGATTTGTTACTGATTGGCCTTATGCCGTAACCACACTTTTGCAAAATGGTCGCCATATTGTTACATTTTTCTTAGCTGTAATCTAGAAGACTACAGTTCATTTTTATTCTATCCTAATAAAATTTTAACTCAATTTTAACGTAATTTTACTTCCCAAAACACTTATAAAATTATTAATGTTCTTTATATGTCACCGTAATTTGTCATTTGTCAGTTGTAATGGAAAAAGTTCAGAATTCGGAATTCGAAAATAAGTGACATTTTGAATATCAAGAATCGCATTTTCGAACAGAAGTCATTTTGTCATTTTCTTTTATAAGAATTTGGGTCCACGTAGTCCACATCTAGAAATTTATGTACTTATTCCGCAAGTAAATTCAGATGTCAATATTTCTTACGAATAGCATAACAGTTTGATAATCGAAAAAAATTTTTGGCCATTACGGCACTGTTGTCGTTTTTATTTTATTTTACCTTTGGTTTTAAGACTATATTATATTTTATTAAGAATTTCAATGCAAATAATACATATATCGTATTTGTTTATAAAATTGTACATTTACACAATTATTTCCATTAATTTAAAATTCAAATTATCAATTCGGTATTGGTAAAGCCATCTAACATTGAATAGAATAATATTTTGTATAACTATATGTATAATCTCTGTAGTGTTTTTTTTTTGTATATATTTCTCTCGCTTTTACCAATAGAAATTGTTGTATTGTTCTTGCTTTTATTTGTTGTTGCTGTGTTTTTAAATTTTATACGAACCAATTCAAAGTGATCATCATTTTTATTTGCAAATTTTTGAATTAACTTACTTACTACTTACTCCATGGTATTAAAAACCAGGTGCAGTTGTAGCCTATCCGCTGTCAATGTCTTCCAATCCCTGTGCTTTTAATGTTGCCTTCAATTTGTAACTATATATCTGTTACTAATACATCTAGTGTATATTAAATTAAGATGCGTTGCGTACATTACCAAAATTACGAATTTCGTCCAACAATGAAATGCATATTTGATTAGCTCCACCTATTAGCATTATTTAAAATTTTTTTCTTTTTCATATCTTATATTTAGTGACTAATTATTATTTTTTTTTTTCGATCCAAATACATACTTTTGAAATTATATTTTTAGAAATAACAGGCCAATTGAAAAGTCCCCGGTCTACCATAGTAGAACACCTTTTTTTGGCAAAATTTGATTTTATTATTCAACATACTTACCTTCGAGGCCGATACAGCGATTATAGCGATCTTCCAACTTTTCGATACCAATTTTGTAGTACGATTTGTCTTTTGCTTCAAAATAGGCCTCAGTTTCGGCGATTACTTCTTCATTGGCGCTAAATTTCTTTCCAGCGAGCATTCTTTTGAGGTCTGAAAACGGGAAAAAGTCGCTGGGACCAGATCTAGCGAATACGGTGGATGCGGAAGCAATTCGAAGCCCAATTCATGCAATTTTGCCATTGTTTTCATTGATTTGTGACACGGTGCATTGTCTTGATGAAACAGCACTTTTTTCTTCTTCAAATGTGGCTGTTTTTTAACGATTTCATCCTTTAATCGATCCAATAGCGCTATATAATAATCGCTGTTGATGGTCTGGCCCTTTTGGAGGTAATCAATTAATATTATACCTTGCGCATCCCAGAATACTGATGCCATAACCTTGCCAGCTGACTGTTGTGTTTTTCCTCGCTTTGGATGCGATTCATCGTGTGCAGTCTACTCAGCTGAATATCGATTGGACTCCGGATTGAAATGATGGAGCCATGTTTCATCCATTGTCACATATCGACGCAAAAATTCAGGTTTATTGCGCTTGAACAGCTTCAAACACTGCTCAGAATCATTAACACGTTGTTGCTTTTGATCGATTGTGAGCTCGCGCGGCACCCATTTTGCACAAAGTTTTCTCATGTACAAATATTCGTGAAAGATATGATATACACGTTCAGATGATATCTTCACAATGTCTGCTATCTCGATCAACTTCACTTTACGGTCATTCAAAATTATTCTGTGAACTTTTTTGATGTTTTCGTCGGTGACAGCCTCTTTTGGGCGTCCACTGCGTTCGCCGTCTTCGGTGCTCATTTCACCTCGTTTAAATTTAGCATACCAATCAATGATGGTTGATTTTCCTGGTGCAGACCCCGGAAACTCTTCATCAAGCCAAGATTTTGCTTCAACTGTATTTTTTCCCTTCAAAAAGCAATATTTTATCAGCATAAGAAATTCTTTTTTTTCCATCTTTTTTCAAATAACAAAAGTAACTACACTCACAACGCAATATCTCACAAACTAATGGTCGGACTGCTGTCAAATTTTGACACGTATCGTTTGAAGGTTGGTACTAACTAAAAATCATATGGATTTAATTAGGGTAACGCAATCTCATATAAAGAAATATTGCATGTTTAAATTTTATAAAATAAAATTTTAAACCAGCACAGAACGAGAGGGACTGATAATATGAATAATATTGCTATTCCGCTTGTTTATATTTAGTATATATTTAGTTTGATTATATATATGCTACATATGTTATATTTGCCGTCACATTACACATATGTTAGCACATGCATATATTTTCTATATTGCTAATATATTTTTATTCACAAATACATGCGTTTCTTATTTAACACGTTGAATGTGTATTTGTAGTAATTTATTTTATAGTTCATTTATATTTTATTTTATTTTCGTTCATATTTTTGTTTTTAAATTTTTATTCATATACAAATAATCATGTTAGATGTGCAGCAAACAGCATAATTTGAATTATTTTGAGATTTAATTTAAAAATTTTGTTTTCTTATTTGAGAATTAAATATTTTTTGTTAATTATTTGAATACCTTTAATAGAAATTTATCATTGTTTAGATAGATAGTTTATTAAACTATTAAACAAAATTTTTGCTAGGATTTTTAATATTTTATTTCAATTTGATTATTTATAATATGGAAAATAATTCTTTTAGGAAGCGCCGGTCTAGCGCGTATTGCGTAGTGAGATCATGTAAACGATCAAGGTTTTCGGGTGAGTCTATTAAATTATTTTCATTTCCTAATGATGACAGAAGAATAATATGGGCATCGCAGTGCCAAATATCTATGAGCGACGTTTCTAAATATACTCGAATCTGTGACAAACATTTTGAGAGAAGGTACTATGGTCAAAAGTACGCATTGAAAACAGCAATTCCGTCATTGTTTTTAGACGAAGAGAAAGTATTAGAATCAGAAGTTTGCTCACCAATTCCCAATTTATCCACAGTGAGTGATGCATCTACAACGAATGTTAAACATGATTCAGATATTTATAATTTTGTAGATGATCCACCAGATGTTGGTTGTTTAAGAAGTATTTGTGAAAAGTATGTTCAAACAATAGGGTCTGTTGTAAATAATGAACCTGATAAAATAATATTTTGTGATAATTGTATCAAAAAAGAACAAAATGAATTGTACTACAGACGGCAACATAGTGCAGTTTATAATGAAAACATTAAATTAAAAAAGCAATTATTAGCAAGCCAAACAATGGTACGTAATTTGAAACTTAAATTAAAAACGGATCGAAATAAAAAAATTATATTAAAATGGAAAAAAAAAACAGAATCAACGCCGAACCAATCAAAATTCACAAAACATTTCGGAACTCGCTAAAGTGTTAGGAAAAATGTTACTTAAGAAAAAACAAACTTGGTTTAAACAAGAAAAATTGCTTGCGCAAAGTATTTTTTTGAGTTCCCCGCGTACTTACAACTTACTTCGAGAAAAAATGCAATTAAATTTACCTTCCGTGAGATCTTTACAAAACTAGTCACCAATCAAAAATGGCATAAATCTGCAGAATATTTCACAATTAACTGATATTTTCAAAGATGATAATACTTTAAATAAAGAAACCGTATTAGTTTTTGATGAAATAGCATTTAGACGTGATTTACAATATAATATTAATTTAGACGAAATTATTGGTTTTTCTGATGATGGGGTTCACAGAAAAAAAGACGTACCTAAACATGTTTGCTTTTTCATGGTCCGTGGTTTACACAAAAAATGGAAATATATTATATCATATTTTGCAGATAAAAATATCAATGGCGAAAAATTGAAAGAATTATTGTTCCAAAATATTGAAATCGTTACTAAAATTGGATTGAACATTCGTGCGGTTATATGCGATCAAGGTTCAAATAATAGAAATTTGTTTTCAAGATTAGGTATATCAGCTGATAAACCATACTTTCTGTATGAAGAAAAAAAGATATATTGCGGATATGATGTACCACACTTGATTAAATCTTTTAGAAACCAACTTATAAAGCACGATTTCAATACTGAACACGGTACAGTATCTTGGAATATAATTACAAAAATGTATTCGTTAGATCTACAAGGACCAACTCGAATGTGCCCTAAGCTCAATCAGAAGCATATTTACCCTAATTCATTTGAGAAAATGAAAGTTAATTTGGCTGTTCAAATTCTCAGTAATACATGCTCTGCAGCTATTAAAACATATGTGGAATGTGGGCACTTTACTGATTGTAAGGATGTAGCTGTTGCCACAAGCTTATTTTTACAAAAAATTAATAATCTCTTCGATCGCTTGAATAGCAATGTTATTACTAGCGATAATCCAATTATAAATAAATACTCAAATTGAAATAAAATATTAAAAATCCTAGCCAACATTTTGTTTAATAGTTTAATAAACTATCTATCTAAACAATGATAAATTTCTATTAAAGGTATTCAAATAATTAACAAAAAATATTTAATTCTCAAATAAGAAAACAAAATTTTTAAATTAAATCTCAAAATAATTCAAATTATGCTGTTTGCTGCACATCTAACATATGATTATTTGTATATGAATAAAAATTTAAAAACAAAAATATGAACGAAAATAAAATAAAATATAAATGAACTATAAAATAAATTACTACAAATACACATTCAACGTGTTAAATAAGAAACGCATGTATTTGTGAATAACAATATATTAGCAATATAGAAAATATATGTATGTGCTACCATATGTGTAATATGACGGCAAATATAACATATGTAGCATATATATAATCAAACTAAATATATACTAAATATAAACAAGCGGAATAGCAATATTATTCATATTATCAGTCCCTCTCGTTCTGTGCTGGTTTAAAATTTTATTTTATAAAATTTAAACATGCAATAATTCTTTATATGAGATTGCGTTACCCTGATTTAATACTAGCACTGCCATCTGTATGTCAGACCGGGGACTTTTCAATTTGCCTGTTATATTATGTAAATACAGGTTACTCTTTTATTATGTTAATTAATTGTCCATCAGAGTAATCTGTTTTTAAAAATATAAATAACACTAAAAAAATTATAAAAATGCGAGCTACAATGAAAATGTTTTTTCTCTTACCTTACGAAGATACTTTCACGTAGGACTATAAAGGCAAATGAAAAAAAGAACGATTAATAAATTAATAATATTAACAATAATGGATAAAATAAAAATAATAAATAAACAAATATGAATTATATAGTTAATTAAAATGGAAGAAAATAAAAAGGGGAAATAAAGAAAATGTTTGTTAATCATCTGTATTCTTTCTGTTATCAACAAATTGATTAAATGAAATTTAGAAATTTTAAAAATTATTCTAACAAACATTATTTTTAATAATATAAATAAACAAAACTTTAAATTTCATGATTTTATAAAATATTATTTTACATTACAGTAATTGTTTCTAAATAAAGTATGAAATATACGCAGTGTGTGTGTGTATTTAAAATAATATAAACTTGACTTAAGTCAAAATTTTCTCATTTGTACAGAATTTCATGACATAAAATGTTGTTGCCATATCGACCAATAGAAAAAAGGACTGATTGACTATGACTAACGCATGTGTCACTAGAGATTCTATTTAGCATTTGTACACATTATAAATCACTATCATATAATTATTATAATGTTAAACAAATTTGCAAATAAATCAAAATACAAAAAATATTGTACTAATAATATATTTGTTGTTCTAATTATTAAAATAGGTTTTCCATTGGAATTTGAAGATGGTACGTCTGATATTGAACGCAATTTTTATTGTAAAGCATATCCAAATGTTAATTTGGTGAGTGAACGACGGTTGCATTGTACATCATGTAACATGCATATCGGTTCGGCACCATCGAGCGAAAATATTATACGGATGCATCCAATATTACGTGTGACACAATGCCGAAAATGTCATACATTTTACAATAGTGGGGAATTTAGTCGTGGTGAAGATGGTAGTGAATTATATTGTCGTTGGTGTGGCCAAGGCGGTGAAGTGTATTGCTGTGCGAAATGTCCATTTGTTTTTTGTAAAAAATGCATCACATCAAATTTATCAAAAGGTTGCGTTAGTGATATATCAAAAAATGATAATTGGAATTGTTTTTCATGTGCACCAAAGATAATGTGGCATTTACGTGCACAACATTGGGCTCTGCTTAATTTTATTGAAAAACAAAAGAGGTAAATAATTTTTTTTATTTACTAAATTTTTTTTTTTTTTATTTTATTAAACATGGACGATAATTGCAATTTTTTTTTTTGTATCTAGAAGAAGAAATTACTCTTAAATATATAGACACTATGTCCCATAATAAACCGGAATGGATTAAAAAAAGGGTAAAAACCATTAGCCTTATTTCATAAATATTGATAGCAAATTATTCCAACAATGTATTTTCAACAATTGCGTTTGAATATTATCGTATCTAAAGATAGTAATCGTTAGTACTTGTAATTAGTTCAGCAGATCAAAAATTTGAAACTATGTTGAAAACAACACGCTTCTTAGAATCTCATATAGTATTTTATAATTAAGTTTAAGTAAATTAACTAAACGGTACTCTATAGAAATAGAAACATTGGGAATATTGCTGCAGGTCATATGGTAAGGGTGGGGATAATAATTCAAACCAAAAGTTTATGTTAAACATTACAAGAAAAGCGGATATATAATACTGTAGAAATCCAATTGGAAATATTTGGCTTATATTGTAGGATAATCTCACCTATACATTGAACAAATTCTAGTAATTATAACAATATTTTCGTTCAACAATAATGTTGTACAGAATATTTGATTTCTTTGAGAAACCTCGACAGGACTGATTTGAACTCGGTCACTGTCACAATACAATATATCATTAAATGCATAAGTTCAAAAATAAAGCAAAATTTAATAAAATGATAAATGAACAATGCTATCTATAGGGAATATTTTTGATTATCTATAGGAGCACAATGCTTGGAGCTTGGATTGTGTCGTCTACTTCCAAAAATTATTTTAAACTTGACGTTAAAAGTTTAAATCCAAAATTTCAACTTAATATCACCAACAGTAATATAAACCAATGTCTAATGTATAAAAAGGAAAATGTTTCATTGTCAAAATTGCGGACGAGCGCTAATAATAATTATGCTCCATATCCAGATGCATATGCAAATTTAAATAATTCACATAATAATACCAACAGATATAATAACAATAATTTAAATACTCGTAATACTAATAATAATAATAACAATAATAATAATAATGAT
>OU343118.1:26702500-26845000 GCA_910594885.2 Bibio marci | reverse complement strand
TGAAATCGTATAGGACTGCACTTGTTGGATGACTGATATAGTTCATAATGGCAGTCGTGTTCACTCTGTAACATTATGTAACATTCAATGTTAAATGTCACATTTTGTTGTTCACTGTTTCTCATCGAATTTAATGTAAAAATATGTAACATTTTCAACATTACAATTTTAGTGTCTGTGAAAGTATAAACTGTTAGATGATGTTAGAAATTGCAAAACATACAAACTGTGGCAACAAAAAATTTTATATTGAATGATAATAATTATTTATTTTGTTCGGATAACAAAATTAATTAGTTTAATACTATTATAATATAAATTTTTTTTAAATGGTACATTAATATTCCAAGCAAATGTATTCATTTTAAATCCTAATGGTACATTTACAATGGTACATTTGTTGCGAAATTGGTAATCAAATGTAAATAGTAAGATAACACTATTTGTACAAACGCCAAAAATTTGTCATCATTCATCAAATACAAATTACAAACAGTGTTAACAAACAAATAAATTTTATTCCACACATCACCAGTCTGGCTCCATATTATCACGTTTTGTACAAATAATTATTTGGTTGTTTACCAAACAGTCCTATAATCACATGCGAGACAAAATATAATTGATATATTTATAGTTTTTGTCGTATTTGACACTATTTAAATTTCTAAAGTCCCAAACAGACTTTATGTTTCACAGTACAAACGTTTATTATCCGTAAATTTACTAATCTGCATTTTTAAAATTTAATATCCCTTTTTATATTTTGACAATAACATATCCAGAGGCCTGTTTTTTCGCGTATAATTACGTTTCGTATCTTCGTATTGTGATTATGAATACCAAATAGTTGTTGTATTATAAACTGTGGTGTTAATAATTGAAATTGCCTTTTGTCTTTTGCAGTATATTTTCAATTTCATAAAAATTATAATAAACAATAATCAGTTTATAAACAATAATACGAAATTTATGAAAAATAAACAAGAATAAACATCGAGAATGTGCATTGCGGCGCGTAGGGGTCTAATGTAAAATTATTTGAAATCATTAACATTTGACTAAACGATGTGTTCATCAAAAGAGTCCGACTGAAAAGATTGACCGTATTATAAGAATAAAGTACTAAAATAGGTAAAATATTTTTCTCACATTTTGGTTGTTTTGACAATTCTAACATCAAATGTTATTTTCGAAAACACTAAAAAAATTTTAAATGCAAAGTGAACAACTTTTTATATGTCAAAAAACTAACAAAAAAAAATCTGAGAAAAGTGAACAACAAAATGTAATATTTAACGTAAAATGTTACACAGTACAACAATAAAGTGAACATACATCCATTGTGTACCAAATGCATCAGTCATATGAACACACTGCCTAATATGATCGCATTTAGATGAATTTTTGTATTTATTAATTATATTTGAATGAAGAAATTATTTCATCACTATGCGTACGATGGTTGGATCATTATATATTTTATAACAGTTGGTCAATCCAAATGTATAGTGGCGCAATAATTTCTTAATTGAAATATTTTTACTGGCATCAGTTGGATTAGGAAATACAAAAATAAATATACCAGTCAACAAAATGTGATCTTGTACGATTCCACTTATGATTTAAGAATTAATTTTTTTTATATTAAATTACGAACACACCCACAATTATTGAACATTCATAATGATTTAGTTAAATGGGATTATAAAATGTGCATGGTTTAATTTTATTTTATACGAGGCCAACCGCGATAACTAACAACCGCTATAACACCTTGTATGTTTGACACATGGCAAATGTATATGTTTTAGTACACTATAGTACAACCATCCTTCTGTAGACTTCTGCTCAAATTTTCGGAAACATTCATTTAGTATTTTCTTTGTTACAACTGATTGTAGTAAACAACTATTGGTTTTTTTTTTTTAAAAAATTTAACAAAAAGAATTTTCGTGAAGTTATTAAACACTTCCAAAGGTTATACACCAAAATTAATCAAAGATAAGTTGGATTCGGTGTTCATGGTGATAATGCACCAACAAGACTACAAATAATCATTGGTAAAACAATATAAAATGGGTCGTACAATCACAAAAGATGTACATTGTTCAGAAAAACCAAAAAGCTGCCACTACTATTAAAAACCATTAGAAAAAATATTCAATGAAGTAACAAAAGTTATAGTCACAACCTACCAGATATGGGTACCGTATTTATTGAATTTGCCACAAAAGATATAATTCGTTGGACACACGTTGTGTTTACGCCGATTCATCACTTGTTTGTTGAAACATGGATCCATCAGTAGATACCAGAAACCAACCAAAAATAAAACAATCAAAACAATGGACTAGAGCTGATGGAATTGCTTCGAAAAAGGCAAAGTCAGCAAGTCAGCAATCACCGTGGGTAACAAAGAAAATACTCAATGAATGTTTATGAAATGTTAACAAAAATCTTATAAAGGATGTTTTGGAGTTTACTCTCGCCGTTGCCCTCGTATTTGTCATAATATAACAATAAACATATAATTTATTAATAGTTTTTTTTTTTTTTTTAAGTAGGTTTCTCGTTAAGTTAAATAAAAATTAAAATGGGTTTTAAACATAAATGAATACCATATAAATGAATTTACCTGCGATTCGTTGAACGGTTGAAAAAAAAAAAATAGAATCACTTGCACTTTACGTCATTTCTGCAAATGACTGGTATGAATGCAAATAATATATATTTTCGGTTTACAAGATGTTGAAGTAAAATAAATGTGGTTATATGGTATCCATTTATATGTTAATATTTGCATGGTTTTTTTTTTTTTTTTTTTTTTATTAAGAACACCAGTCATGGCAATTTTTGAATCAAATTGAAGAAAAGTCGAACGCGAAACGACTATTTTTACGTATGATCTCCATAGTAATGCATGCGATTTTCCTTGCGTCTGATTCAAAAATCCTAGCCCAGAAAATACATTTATTAATTCGAAATTTGTTGTTATTATATGTCAATTAAATTGTAATGACATCATGATATCATAAAAGTTAATCGATTTTAATTAATTAAAGCTGAACTTCCTCTCCGCCAGCACACTTGCTTCAGTATAGTTATCATGGAATTTAACCAATCAGAACATGACTTTATTTTATAAAATACATAAACAAATTTATCTTTTTTGAAAATTTAATTTTTTTTCACTTTAGTACTTCAGAACTAAGGTGAAAATATTCTAAGCTATATTTATATAGAAGAATATTTGATAGGAAATGAGGATGTAAATATATTTAAAAATGTAAAAATATATTGGACACTATCGCCATCATTTTTTGTGACTATTTGACCCACCCAGAACTTTTTTTTTTTTTTTTAATATTTTGACATAAAATTACATTTTATTATAAATTATGGGATACACAATTTCTACCTGGATAGAAACAATTACTTGACAAGCAGCAGGCTTTAACGGGTTGATATATTTAAAACGATGTAATTTGTAATGATTGGCATGATTTCAACGTGATGGAATCATCAAGTTCTATTAATTAACAAACAGTAATTTTCGTTGATTTTAATTCATAGTTGAATATGATTCGTGAACAGACTGAAAGGGGGGACTAAACAGATTTTTTTTAATAATTGTTCTAATATCTTATTAGCTCTGTGTGTGAGAATTATCTTTAATTTTGATTTATTCTATTATGTTCACAATTTCTCATCATACGGATTTTTCCAAGTTGCGATTTATATAATTTGTCGATGTGTGTACATCTACCGACGACCGAATAAATCGATACCTATGAGAACATGGTATGTACATCACTCGCGTGCGTCGGTTGTGCTGTTCAAACCATCGACATTATATATGTTACAAAGTTAAAAATTCACACTATGTCAACAATATGATATATGTTAAAATGTTTAGGTGAATTTCGTTTATGGTTCTAGTTTGTGTGTTTGAATTTGTGCATATATTACAACAAAAAGAAAGAAAAAAAAAACGAATAACTAATTCTGAAGTCGAGCAAGAGGAAATTCAGCTTAAACATAGCATTACGAAACGACATTAATATACTGTTAAATAAAATTTATTAACATTTATTTAAGTTAACTTATTATTTTTACTTATTTTTTCTTTGTCATTATTTTTAGTATTTTTAAAATGAATAAATTATAAATTTAAGAATATTAATACAAATGTAATAATGATCGCTTCACGACTATGCTATTTTTTTATTTTATGTTTTGATAATGGATATAGACAAGCCACAAATGTCAAACAATTAAAAATAAATACTATCAATATAAAAAAAATTAGTTAAAGATATCATATGGTTCGAAAAAATATCAAAGTCGTGAAGCCACAAATATCTTTTTATTCTTTTTTGTTTTTTTGTCAGTATTTGATTGGCTCAAATAAATTTAGATTTTTCAGATTATAATTTAAATTTATTAATTAATCTAATACGGATATCAGGAACCAGATTGACATCAACTAACGGTACCGAAAAAAACTATACGTACAAGTAGTAAATATAAGCGATTATGTCGAATACAGTAAATAGTATAATACGTAAATGTTTTCCAGAAAAAGAATATTTACCTATAACAAATGTACCGCACTGTTACTGCACAATTTAAAAATTCATTAAATAATTTAATGGATATATTAATGAGTAAAGAATCATCGTATAAATGATGTACAAACAGCGGACACATTTGATGTTAAATTAATATTACACCAAGTTAAATACTCAGGTTTAATGGAATATACATGTACGACGTGCTAGTTTTGCAAATAGTCGTACATATGAAATGTTCTTACAACGTTTATATAAATGTTTAAGTAAATAAACGTGGCCACAATATAAAAATGGTTCAGTTCGTGATGGTATGTTCAAGTTTTAGCTAACGAATTAATTTATCGGTCGAGATTAGTATCGTATGGGTAAAAGAAAAATATTTATACGTTTACCGAAAACATTGTTCGACACCAAAGAAATGAAAAAAAAACATTATTTAGCATCGAAAATTCAAACCGCACGGAAGGGTCGTAAACAACGTAACGTACCATCGACGTAACGTAGAATATATTTGCAAATGCGTAATGCTGCCTGCAATAATTGCACAAAAATATATACGACGTTGTTTAGCGATAAAATAAAGCCAATAAGTTCTTTTATTACGGGTTTTGTAACATGTAATGGAATGGTTGTAATGACTCATTTATTGCACATTCAAAGCATTTATGGTTAATACGCTTATCGAAAAATTTACCACAAAATTTGCTAGACATAATACATGGATTTCATGTTTGGGCCATTGTGCTGAAGCATCATTGCTGTTACGTCAATTATATCGGCATCATTTAGTTCGCCTTAATAAACGTAATTTAAACCACGAAAAACGATGCCAATTAAAAGTATTGGCAGAAAGTTTATTTAAAGATAAAATGAAAATTGGAAAATTATAATAATCCGGAAATGAATAACAACTATTTTCAATTGTTAAAAGCATACATAGAATGGGGAATATGAAGAAAATCGAAAATACTGAAAGCAAATAAAAAATAGATAAATTAGTGAAAAAATGATGGTATCGATGGTACACGGTAAAAATCCTAGCTCAGCTGTTTGAAGTGGTTGGAGGATGGGGTAGGTATCAAAAGATAGATAATTAAATTAATTAAATTGTAATTACACTAAAAAGATAATTTTTTGTCTCTTTTCAGATTCCAAATAGCTTTTGTTATTATTTAAACATGATGGAACAAAATGAAATAATAGTACTACCAATAACAATAGCAACAATAACAAATTCAATGATAACGACAATCATCATCATTTTCATTATCATAATTATTATCATAAGCTTCAGGAACAACTACAACACATGAAATATACAATTATATTTACGACTAGCATTATTTGAAATGCATTGTAGCTATATACCTATCTTATTATTATTATTCTGTTATATTGGCCAATCATTCATAAAAAAATAATTGAATTTGAATTAAGAAAGCAGCTATCTTTTTATCAAATTACTATATACTCGCATGAGGAGTATTTTACCAACTTGATTGTAAGTACTGGAATTAGCATGAACAAAAACTAAACTCGATTAAAATTAATAGGTTTTTGCAGGAACTAAAATTATTAATGATTAAAAACATTCATATGGTTTTTTGATCATATTCTACCATAATAATATCTGGGAAGAGGGGAAATGCTGTCATAATGCTATATTGCTATAATAGTATAACCATAAAAATTTGATCACGTGGTGCATGTCAAATTAGAAATAAAATTCAAATAGTTTGCTTGCTAAGTTTCATGTTTGACATAACTTTGTTTTTGTTTTATTAATTATAAATAAATAAAAAATATTAATATTATATGAATAATATAGTTAAATAAAAAATTTTGTGATATAATAACAATTACTAAATGTAAGTTTAGATCGGGTGCAATACATTCTATATGTTTAACCGCAGGCAGAAATAAAAATGATAGACTGCCGGTCAGGTATTCGACTGCAGCTCATTCATGTTTGTAAATAAATTTACAAAGATTCAACACAAGAGAAAGATCTAAATGTATATAATTACAAGCAATACAATTCCATCTAAAGGTTTTGTTGATGTTTAAAATTGTAAGTATGAAATAAATAAATTTACCAAAAACAAAACGAAAACTATTGTCACCTATTGTTAACGTAAAAACATTTTTATTTTCAGCTTTCGGTGCCTTCCATGTTAATCAATTATCACCATTTGGCTTCAATATGATATAAGGGATGGTTGGTAGATGCCATATTCAAATCAACGTTAACATTATAAACTTTTTAAAGTGTGTTACAACATACGACATATTAAAAAAGGTATTTATTATTATTTTTAATTTTGTCTATTGTTCACCCGGAGAGTTTAAAAATTAATTGGTGTTCAATGACCGAATAATGTGATATCTTTTATACATTCATTCATGCCTGTAATAAAATATATGTATTATTATATAGTACTATTATAAACTAATTCAAAATTCAATTCATGTTTATTGTAATTTATATTGTAAAATGCTTTATGATCAAATAACTGGTTATCTCTTTTAACTTGTAATTTACTGATAAATAGAAGAAAAGAGTTTGAAATGTAATATTGCATACATATTCATTTATATATTGTATAATACATAGTATTAATATTACGAATCGCCCCATAATTCCTCAATTCATTGTAAAGTGAGGCAAGAACATTGTGAATAAAAAAGATGAATTCGAACTCTAATTATAGACAATGGCATAATATTTATATAATAATGTGATTGAAATATATAAATATACACTAACCAAATTTCAATAATTCCCCTATATTCTGTATATTATATTAATTATAATATATTTTTTATAATTCTTTGAACAAATAGAAAAGAAGTGTTTACATTTACTATTCATAAAGAGTTAAAATATTCTAAAGAAAAATCAGAACATTTTTGAATCAGTTGAATTGTAGAAGTCGATTGAATTGTATTTTATATTTTTATATAAAAAATGATTTCCACTAATTTATATTTATTATTTACATTATTTATTTATTTATTTATATTTGTAACATTGTATTTCGGTTTTTATTGCCTTGGTGCGGACGAAAGTATAACCAGTGGTATTGGTAGTAGTGCGGGTGGCACTGAAAATATTCTCGACCACGACGATGTTGTTCGCCGTGATAATGAAAACGATGATGATATCGAAATTACAGCAAGATATGACAATTATAAAGTGTATAAATTAGTTCCAACTAATCAAGAACAAATTAATACATTACAATTAATCGAAAATACAAGTGATAGTTACAAGTTTATTGTTGGTCCTGGTAAAGTTGAAAATGATGTTGTTCTTATTGTTGCACTACAAACATTCGCTGAATTTAAAACAATATTACGTACACATAATTTTTTATATAAAATATTGGATACAAATTTACAAGAAAAAATTGATGCAATGGTAAAAAAATATCCAAACAATTTAGAATTAATAATAGCTGGAAAATCATATGAAGTTAGAGAAATACGTGGTATTAAATTATCATTTAATAATAATCCAGATAATGCAGCCGTTTTATTTGAAGGTGGAATGCATGCGCGTGATATTACCGGATATTACAGGCAGCAGTAACCTTTTTATTAAATGAATTAATCGAACAATTAAATTCACCTTCGACTGAAAATCATATTACATCGTTATTTCGAGCAAATTCGGCAAATATAAATTGGTACTTCTTTCCGATAATAAATCCAGATGGTTATGCGTATACATTTCAACGTGATCGATTATGGCATAAAACACGTACACCATCGTCAAATTTTATTTGTTAAGGCGTGGACCCAAATCGTAATTGGGATTTTTATTGGAATGAAATTGGTTCAAGTAAATATCCATGTGCAGAAACATATGCTGGTCGACGAGCGTTTTCTGAACCTGAAATGTATTCATATTCTCAATATTTAACAACAATAAGAAAACAATTAAAATTATATTTCGCATTTCACTTATATTCACAAATTCTATTATTTCCATATGGACATACAGAAAATCATGATGACTTATTGGCAATTGGTAAAAAATGAATTGAAGCTTTAGTAAAACGTTATGGTACTCGATATAGTATTGGTAATACATATGCTGCAATTTATCCAGCATGGTTCTAGTATGGATTGGGTTTATGGTAATTTATCGATACCGTTATCATATACATTTGAATTAAGGCCGGGCAGAAATTTCGAATTACCAGCGGAACAAATAATTCCAACAGCTGAAGAAATATATGATGCTGCTATGACAATAGCATATGAAGCAAATAATTGAGGATATATTTAATTGATTTTTTTTTATTTTAATTGTTATGCGTGCAGGATTTTTACAATAATTAGTTTAGTAAATAATTTATCAATGCATAAATAAATATTAACATAAAAATGTAGTTGTACTTATTACATACGTACTTTGTTATTATAAATTACGTTAACATTCTAATTTAATTATATTTTATTGTAAATTTCATGAGTTGTTGGTTTTAGTTAAATTAAATGTTGATTATTCTCTTCTGATTCTTAAAAACCATGGTCTGAAACATTGATTGTTAAGTTCTCAAATATAACATAGAGAAATTCTGAAAGTGAGTATATTCTATTTAAGAACTTAGCAATCAGTATTGCAAACCATTTTTAAGAATTCCTATCTGCAGGCAGCGGTATTTTCAGTATCTTTTTTCAATCAGTATTGCAGACCGTATACAAGAATTAGTAACCATTGACATGATTACTCCAATATACGGATATATTGTTAATCTCAGAATGGCGTTCAACACCATATTTTCAAAGATTCGCTTTTTGATTTCATAAACGAATTAATGGTAATTCACTGGAGTAATTTTCAATACGAGTTAAACTCGCACCCTCTGGATTTGATGAAATGGACGTTGACTGTACCATTAAATCACTACATAAATTTGATAAGTAAAATATTGGGTATGCTCGCTTTTTAAAATCAATCCTAAAGAAAGCATTAACGAATTCTCGAGATAAAGTCAGAACATAGAACACATGGAATTCATTTTCAAAGTAAAAAAATATATTTCATTTTGATTTTGCATTACATATTTTTCCGCTTAAAAACAATTGTTTTTAATATATATAAAACCAAAAATTTTGATATAGCAAAGACAACAACTTAATATGACATTTATATACAATAATTTTTTAATATTTACATTTGTAATGTTCTTTTACTTATCTATATGTTTATGTGTGTATTGTATGCTTGGGTGGGTTTATTTGTATAACATTATTTTAAAAGGAAAAGAAAACGATAAATAAAAAGAAATCACTTGTATTTGTTGTTTTCATATAAAAATTTATTTTTGATACAAGTTATATGAAAATTATTATTATATATTACTGTAACATTAAAAATTTTCTTTTGCAGATAGAAAAACACACACACACATACACAATGAATATAAAAAAATGGAAATTGGGAAATTTAAGGATAACCGAAATTACTTAAAACAAAATTTTAAAGGTAAATTAGTGTAAAAAAATATTATATATTTGGGACACGGGAAAAATCATAGCTCAGCTGTTTGAAGTGGTAGGATGTTGTGATACATATTAATTGATAGGTAATTGAAGGACCTATCTTTTTGTAAAAAAAAAACTTGGGTTTTTCACCATGAGTATGAAACCGTTATGTAAAAATTCCGGGAAAACGCGTAAATAGATTCGGGTCCTCTAGTGGTAAAAAATGTTTCTTATATTCTAATTAAGACATCTGGAAATTTTCGGGAAAATCCGGAAAATTTTAATTTTGATCGGGAAATTCCGGGAAAACTGTAATAGTTAGAAAACATTTTCAGTACCACTCCCTCAGTACATTTACCATCTAAATCAATTTATGGCTATAAGAAATCTGTAAGTCATCAACTTTGGGCTGGAGAAATTTCCCGGAATTTCTGAAAACCAGGTTTTGGATGATTTCGAAAAAAATTTATGTGTTAGCCAATTTTTGTTACAGCCATCTTGTAGAGGATCTTAGAGCGCACAATAAAGCTTCTGGACTTTTTTCGTGAAAAATTTATTGGTCGACTTATGACCGATTTAAAATTTTGAAATTTTCGTGTAAGCCTAACTTTGGGCAGCCACTGTGGGAAAACCATTTGACTTGAGGAGTTGTGGTGGGGCTTAAAATACGTGGCATATAGTCTACTATCTGTGATAAATAGGGCATTGGAAAATTCCATTGGGAAAGCCGGGAAATTCCCATTTGAAAACATGAAAAAATCGATGTTTTTCGATGTTCCTGGAAAATCCACATTTTCCACTGGAAAATTCCAAAAAAAATCTGAGGATAAACTTTGGACTTTCCTTTACATTTCTGCATCATTAGATTTTTGGAAAGTCCAATATTTCCCGACTTTCCAGTACTCGGAATATTGGTCTGCAAACGTTTTTCCAATCTTTGGGCAGCCCTAGTTGGAAAACCCTTATAGATAGCAAATCACCCCCATATTATAATTTGTAGCCCTTGAGGAGGACTATCACTGGTGAGAAGCTCCTCCCGAAAT
The DNA here is from genome assembly GCA_910594885.2 of Bibio marci. Lineage (NCBI taxonomy): Eukaryota > Metazoa > Arthropoda > Insecta > Diptera > Bibionidae > Bibio > Bibio marci. Next base: position 26,833,884 of record OU343118.1, on the reverse strand, counting down.
ATTGAGTATTTCCGGAGTTATAGGGGTCCAAAAGTGGTCCATTTGGTACTTTCGAAGGTCCATAGCTCCGCCCCCCGAGGGAAATCCGGAAAAGAGGTCGACAAATATTGTTTTTTTTCCGAGCTCTACAATCCCTGAAAATCTGAAGGTCCTACGGGCAAAAAAATTTTTTCGGCATAAGGTTATAACCCACACTTTTGGGGGTCCAAAAAAATATGGCTGGAAATAGGCTCAAACGACGCGGGGTCATCGTCCGAACACGAATCCGTTGAGATAACTCGAAAATTCCGCCTCTAAGTCGGTCAAAATGGCAAAACAAAAAATGTGGAAAATTGGTAAAAAAAAAAAAAACAGAAAGATTCGTTGGAATTTCTCTAAAATTGAAATTTATTTTTTTTTTTTACGAAAATTTTTTTTCGGTCCCGTCGAGAAATCGAACCCAACCACCCATATCACAACATTGCTATACACACCCAGCAACTCTCTCGCATACACTACGCTTGTTATTATCGCGAGTATGTCGGTTGGGATATATAAGGTACAAAAATTTTTAAAATATTTATTTCCAATAGGGTACCATATTAAAGTTGATCGACTTTTTATTATTTTTTTTTATTTTCAGGACACTTATTAGAAACTCATTTTTTTTTTTTTTCTTCTTTTATATTGTGTAGGTGTAGAATTTTGTATATGAAATATTAATTTTATTTTATTTATATTTTTATTTTGTACTTAACATTTTTTTTTTTTGTTATAATTTTTTGTTGTTTTCTTTTTCTCTTTTCAGATTTCAATGGACGGTAGTCAAAGGTTGGGGAACTATTGATGAACGTCATAAAATAATTAGACAAATATTTTTTTTTTGTTAAATTAAACTATTTATCGATTTAATAAATAAGTTAAATTATTTTTACATTAAAATAAACATCACAAATAGTGATAATTACCATATATTTACATTATTTTATATTTATTATTTATATTATTTTATATTAATCTTCAATGGCTCTGCAAAACACTTGATGGTCGTTTTCGGATGTATATTTTTCTGCAATCCATTGTAAAGGAAGATGTTTGTTTTTATTAAAACAACATTTCTTCTGCTGATATTTGTAAGTTTGTATTTTTACTTGTTACTTGTTAATAAGTCAACACCTGTCTATAATCTCATTCCAAATCTACATACCAAATTGGTACGAAATTAGCCAAGCGATCATTCAGTCGTACAAATTAATTAATATACCCAAGGTACAATACACGCAACTACATAATAGACCAACAAATCCGAAAAAATTACCAAAATATACGATTTTTTCAGAATAGTTATTAGACAATCATAACCATATGACAGTGATAATATTATTTAATTTTTATTTATTTAAATATTTATTGGTAATACAATACAAAGTCTTTTGTTATTAGAGGCGAAACAAAAAAATATAATAATAAATTATCTCTCTGCCTAGAATAAATAATAATTAAACAATATTTTCACTTGGTTATGAATGCTTAATAACTATTCTAAAAAAATCGTATATTTTGGTTATTTTTCAAAGTTTTTGGTCTGTTTATGTGCTTGTTGTAAATATTGAATGTATATTTATGCGCAATGCTATGTGTTTCTGTTAAAGGTAATATTTGCATCATTTCTTGACCAATTTCGATGAAATTTTGTATATAGGTTTTCGAAATAGGTATTTATTAACAGTTTTCTTTAAAATTAATACCTATCGCATTTTTATTCATTATGCAACTGAATGATTGCTTAACCAATTTGGTATGTAGGTTTGCAATGACATTACATACAGGTGTTTATTAACAATTAACAAATATACAAACAACTTACATATAAAACCAGAAGAAGATAAGAAAATAAAGTTAAATAAAAAGAAATGTGTGTATAATTTTTTCAAATAAGTCATATAAAAATTATCATTAAGTATTACACTCAACATTAAATATTTTCTTTTACAAATAAACACACACGCAATTATTTTTATGATTGTTTTCTTTCAACGAGTATTTCTTCTATGGAAATTTATGATATAGAGAGAAGAAACATTAATTTTCTTCATACATCAAATGAAAATTTTTGGGAAAACCAATGAAAATATTGTGATAATAAGAATCCAAATTGATTTTGCACACGAAAACAACAAATAATTGTTTAACTTTTTCCTTTCCAATCGAAATAATGTAAAAATAAACCAAAACAACATTGATGCGTGCGTCGCTGTTTGTTATTATCTACTTCTGGTTTTATTTGTAAGTTGTTTGTATATTTACTTGTTACTTGTTAATAAATAATACTTGTACAAAATCTCATTCCAAGCCTACATACCAAATTGATTAAGAGATTATTCAGTTGCACAATGAATAAAGATGCGATAGGTATTAATTTAAAGAAAACTGTTAATAAATATCTGTATAATCCTATTTCTAAAACCTATATACAAAATTTCATCGAAATTGGTCAAGAAATGATGCAGATATTTGCTGTAATATGCATTGCATTACGTATAAATATACTCACCCATACATTCAATATTCACAACAAGTGCATGAACAGACCAAAAACTTTGAAAAATAACCAAAATATACGATTTTTTGAGAATAGTACTTAGACAATCATAACCATATGATAGTGAAAATATTATTTAATATTTATTTATTTAAATATTTATTGGTAATACAATACAAAGTCTCCTATCATTAGAGGCGGAACAAAACAATATAATAACGAAGAGTCTCTCTCTGTCTTTATTATTGTGTTTTATATATATATTTATTTATATTAATTAATATTATTATTATTATTATTATTATTATTATTATTATATTTATTATATATTATAACTTTGTTATTGTATTATCTCTCTGCCTAGAATAAATAAAAATTAAATAATATTTTCACTGTCATATGGTTATGAATGCTTAATAACTATTCTTAAAAAATCGTATATTATGGTTATTTTTCAAAGTTTTTGGTTTGTTTATGTACTTGTTGTGAATATTGAATGTATGGGTGAGTATATTTATACGTTATGCAATGCATGTTAAAGCAAATATCTGCATCATTTCTTGACCAATTTCGATGACATTTTGTATGTAGGTGCTCGAAATAGGATTATACATGTATTTAATTTCTAGTAATAATTTTCTCTCTGTCTTATCAAATTGTACTGAGCATTGTAGTCAATTAATATCGAATTATCACATAATTAATTTTTACTTATAATTAAATATAAATATCTTACTTCTCTTATTATCTATTATTAATTTTAACCCTTTTAATATGTATTCAGTAACATAAATGAATTAACTAAATATTCATAATGACATCTTAATAATTACAATACTTTAAATGAATTTAAGAAATTTATTTAAATATTTTAAATTGAACGAATTCTAATTTTTTAATTTAAATTCAATATCTTAAGAAAACATTCTCAGCGATTGGTTTAAAAAAAAAAAAAAAAAACAATTTCTTGAACATTTGACTTAAATAATAAGTTTATAATGAAAATTATGAATTAATTTTTTTTTTTTTTTTTTTATTTGTTTTTTAGCATCTTTACAATCTATCTTACATTAGTTTCTTACTGTATACTGTAAGAACCAAAGATATTAAGTAATTTTATTTGATATATAAATTATTTATTTTGATTTACTATATGAAATGTTAGTAATGGATCCAGTGATCCAATTACCCTTAATTAACCATAAACATTAATAATCATTGTTTTATTAGGATGGGTGTTGTTTATTTAAATCTTGTTATTAATTCTGATGGTATATGTCTTTTTAATCTTCGTGCATGTTCGTTGGCTTTTAAAAATTTCATCACAAGTTGATTTGGATGTTCATGAAGTCTTTTATAATAAGATGTACTTTTAGATGTAATTAAATCTTTAACCGAACAAATGTTGAGGTCCTTTCTTAAGAGATCGTTGCGCACATACCATGGTGCATTAACTATACTACGGAGCACCTTTGATTGAAATCTTTCTATTATATCTATATTTGATGTACATGTGGCTCCCCATAGTTCTATACCATAAGTCCATACTGGTCTTATGATTGTCTTATATACAATTATTTTGCACTCTAGTGATAACTGGGACGATCTTCCCAGTAACCAATACAGTTTGTTGAACTTGAGTCTTAGTTGCTTGTTTTTGTTTATAATATGCGTTTTCCAATTTAAGCGTCTATCTAGATACATACCTAGGTATTTTGCTGAGTTAGCATGTTGTATTGTATTATTATTAATCTTTACAGCCGGACAATTTAACCTACACAGGGTAAATGTGACGTGGATTGATTTTTCTACATTCACTTTTATTCTCCATATTCTGAGCCACTTTTGAATTTCATTTAAGTTTTCTTGGAGTATTTTTGAAGCCATCATTGGATTTATATGCGTTGCCATGATTACTGTGTCATCTGCGAAAGTTGCTGTGATGGTATGTTTCGTTGTTGGAAGATCCGCCGTGTAAATGAGATATAAAAGTGGGGCTAAAACACTTCCTTGTGGAACCCCAGCTTTTATTGGAAAAGTTGTTGAGTGTTCCTCAAGATGATTGACAATAAATTTACGGTTTTCCAAGTATGATTTTAGAATTTGGAAATAGTGGTGAGGTAGTAGTTTTTTCAATTTATACAGGAGGCCTTCATGCCATACCCTGTCAAACGCCTGTGAGATGTCGAGAAAAGCCGCAGAACAATAACTCTTCGTTTCAAATGTATTGATTATTTGATTAACCACTCTGTGTATTTGTTCTGTAGTTGCGTGATGTTGACGGAATCCAAATTGGTGATTTGGTATAATGTAGTTTTGCAACATTACTACTTTTAGTCTTCTTGCAAATAGTTTTTCAAAAACTTTTGAAATAGCTGGTAATAGGCTAATTGGCCTATATGATTTTACATCGTCGAGTTTCTTGCCTGGCTTTGGGATAAGAATAATTTTAGCGGTCTTCCATTGTTCTGGAAAGCTATTTGTGTTTAGTATGGCGTTGAAAATATAGGTTAAATATTTCATAGCAGTTGGTGTAAGTTCTTTTAGCATTTTTCCGGTGATTTTATCAAGTCCCGGTGTCTTTTTTGGATTTATTTCTTGTTTTATAAATGTTTGCACTTCTAGTATTTTAAATTTTTTTATAGGCAAGTTCATCTGTAATGGTGTTTCAAGGAAATCTATAATTTCTCGATCTTCATCTACCGACCTTTCTGTTGGATGAGGTGTGAACGTATTTTTTAGATGATTAGCAAATAAAAAAGCTTTTTCTTTGTCACTTCTTGCCCACTCGCCGTTGCTTTTTCTAATGGGTGGAACATGTTGTTGTGGATGACCTATTTTTTTCGTTGCTCTCCAAAGAGAGTAATCTGTTATTTCGGTTGCCGTAAGGCTTTCTAAGTAGCTTTGGATTGCTTCGTCTTTGATGTCTTTCATTAATTTTCTTAGCTCTTTTATTGCACGATTTAATTTAGACTTATTTTCAGGTGATCTTGTTTTTTGCCATAATTTTCTTAATTTTCTTTTTTCTTTAATTTTTGTTTTTACGGCTGCTGGACAAATTTCTTGTCTTATAATTTCGGAGTGCACTGGTGTTGATGTTTTAGCTGCATCCTTTATAATGTTATTAAAATTTTCAATTGCATTTGATATATCTGTATTATTTTTTAATGATACGTCCAGTGTTATTTTTTTATCAATTAATTGTTTAAATAAATTCCAATTAGTGCGCTTTGAATGTAATGTTTGTTTACTCTGTGTATTTATTATGCTTGTGGATGCGGTAATTATGATAGGGGTATGATCCGATGACAATTCTAAACTCGATTCCGCTTTTATTCGATTTTTTGTAATACCTTTTGTAATACAGAAGTCCAATAAGTCTGGAATTTTGTTTTGATCAGAGGGCCAATAAGTTGGTTTTCCCGTAGATACATGACTCAATTTACATTCTTGAATCGCCATATAAAGTTGTCTGCCTCTCTGTGTGATCAATCTTGAACCCCATTCTGTATGCTTAGCATTATAGTCACCTCCTGAAATAAATCTGTTACCCAAAGTTTTAAAATATTTGGAGAATTCAAGCTTGTTGATATTATGTTTTGGTGGGCAGTATACGGCTGATATAGTCAATGGACCGTTCCAGTCCTCTATAACCACACTCGTTGCTTGAAGATATGCATGTTCATGTTTTTGCAGTTCATAATGTTTTATTGAATTTCTGATGATAATGGCCGAACCTCCATGAGCCTTCCCATCCGGATGTTTGGTATGGTAAGTTTTATAATTTCTTATATTAAAAAAGTTTCTGTTGGTAAAATGTGTTTCGGCGATCAGCAGGATATCAATTTTGTGTTCAATAATAAATCTATTTATTTCATATGTATGTTGCGTTAGACCGTTGGCGTTCCAGAGTACTATTTTGAGAAGATTTGGCATTATACCATTTTTGTTACTAACTTGGTTAATAATCCTATCAAAGGACCAATTTGACTCATAAGTTCTCTCATCATAATTTTCATTTCAGATATATCATTTGATGGCTGTTGTGGCTGTGTGTTGAACTGCTGTTGCTGTTGTTGTTGTTGTTGTTGTTGTTGTTGTTGTTGTTGTTGTTGGAGTTGTTGTTGTTGTTGAGGTTGTTGTTGTTGTAGATGTGCATGGGTATTTATCGTTTTTTCATTTTGTTGTTGGTTATTTGTAGCTGTTATTACCTGTGCGTAAGTTAAGTTTGGCTGCACATACTGATTTACTTGCGTTCTACGCGTCTGGACAACATCTTGTCTGTTTCTTAATGCTGGGAATTTTTTCAATTCTAGTTGCTTATAGTAACTGCAACCTTTATAATTGGCTGGATGATTTCCATTACATAAAACACATAATACCTTATCATCCCGTGTATTTCTTTTGCAATCACGACTTAAATGTTCCCCTGCACATTTAACACATCTTGGTTTTCTATTGCAATATTTCCAGGTATGTTCATACCGTTGACAAATATAACATTGCGGAATTTCTTTTTTAAAAGTTGGTGGTTCGAATTTAATTTTGGTGTGCAATATAACGTATTCTTTATATATATCTTTATTGTTTTCTGCTGGTTGGAGATCTATGTAGAATAATGGCAGTGGGTTTCCAGTTAGTCTTTGTTTTATATTGTAGACATTAGTAACTTTATGGTTTTTTTCTTCGATTTCAGATTTTATTTCTTCCAAGTCGGTTGAAGGATGTAGCCCTCTTAGAACTACTCGGAAATTTTTTTGATTTTTATCTTTATATGTATGAAATTCTGTTTTTCTTTCGGTTAATTCTGTGACTAGTTTTCTATAATTTTCAGGGCATGTCAATTGTATCTTTACCTCTTCATTATTAAGTGTTTTTATGTTGTAATTTTTATCACATAAATCTTTTAGTAATGTTGTGAGCGGTGTTATATCCTTTATCCCTGATACGAAGATTGGAGGTGGCAGTGGAATTTTGTTTGACGTTTTTATAATATTTTCATCATCATTTATATTTTCTAATAGTTCGTAAGTATTTGAAGTAGAAATAGGGTTTAACCAATTATTACTTTGTATTTTCTTTTGTTTAGTTGTTTGGGTTTGTTGGGGACTATTTCTTTTTCTTTTGCTGGACATAGTACTGAAATCTTCTTCTTTATTTGAGACTTGGGTCGATGGTGAACTATATTGTTTTTGCATTTTATTTTGTTGTTTGTTATATACGTTATATTGTATTGAAGTTGGTTCTACTACATATGGCAGAGTTGTTTGTATAAATTTTGGCGTTTCACAAGGTGGATAGGCCGTTACATAAGCCATTTGGTGAGGTGTATATGTTGGTTGAGATTGTTGTGTGTAATATATTGGTTGCTGAGTTGTTACTTGTTGAAATGCACTACTAATTTGTTGGTTTGGTGCATAAATATTTGGCTGTTGTTGGGATGTGCACATAATTGGTGTTCGTTGCATATCATTAGGCTGAGGTAAATATTGAACAGATTGAGATACAGGTTGTATAACTGGTTTTTGTTGGCTTATCATGTTTTGGGTTTGTTGTATTTTCGGTGGATTGTCGTCTATTGTAGTTTTGGATGGTGGTGTTCTTTGTGTCATCACAATTAAATATTTGTGTTGCACAAGAACATCCACATAAGTTGAAACAAAATTTAATTAATTAATAGATGTCGACTTATGTTCAGGTTACTGTGTATTTTGTATTCTTTGTACACGCTATACAATTTAACAGTTTAAATTTAAATTTAAATTCAAATTCAAATTCAATAGCAATGTACCGTTATTTTGAATTCTATTGTGGATTTTTGCTTTGTTTACTTATTAAGTTATTTTTATAAATTTAATTTAATTTTTTTTATTTAAATTTTTATTTTATATATATAATTATTTTGTCTTACGATATACATCGACCTTACTCTTTGAATGATAAATTGTAACTGGATGAATTAATTTAATGCAGTTTACTTTATAATTAAGGGTTTGTTTCTTATTTATCTTATATAATAAGCGTTACATGTAATTGTAAATGTTAAACTTTATAATCATGAAATTAAATTGAATTATAATAAAATGAAGCTATTTTTTAACATTGAAATCTTGGTAATTTTAATTTAGCTAATTTCATATTCATTTTTAATGTATAATATAACTTTTAATGCGATTATAATATTTTTAATTGTGAGTTACAATATACAATTACATTTAAAATTTTATTCATGCTTAAAGCTAAAACTTATTTACGTTATATAATTATTAAAATATCATTTGTTATATGATCAATTTGATAGAATGGTGTGTTGCTAATAAAGCATTTAATAATACTCTGATGCCAGAAGTAATATAATTCACGCCACAATTCAATATTCAAATTATGTGTTGTTTCAATATACTTTTTTTAAATCATCTGCAAATATAGAAAAAAAAAAAAATTGAGATTAATATTACAGAGCATTTTTCTAAAAACATTTGATATTACCGGTAAACAAAACAAATATCCCCATATCAAGCAATCACTCAAATAAAATATATTTTATAATTAGCGGGAATTTATTAAAGACCATTTGGTGAATTGTTATAGATTCCCATTAGGACTAATTTATCAACTTCACTGTAATGATATATGTTCTTGATTTTGTGTTATCTCCACGTGTGGCATAGATTTTTGTTGTAGTTGTCCATCACAAATAACTGTAAAAAATGCTACACATAAGCATCCATTCATTGTGGTCCTGTAGTATATTTAATAATTATCATCAATGGTATGACGAACATATTAATTCCAATTTATATTTTGGGACACCAGCATCTATATTTATTTTAATGATGTGATTGCATATGTTATATGTTTGTTGTTAATTGCATTGAAGCTAAAATTTGCATTGGACGCATTTTTATTATATTCCATATTTTATATGTTTGCATGATATGTTTCATTCATCATTATTATTGTCCATTAGAATATCATCGCGGTTGTTGATGTATCAATTAATGTACTATATGTTCGAGCGGTAATATTTATCAAGTCAATTCTGTGTATGTTCTAACACTAACAATAATTGACGCAATTGGTTGGTAAACTATGTCATGACTATGTTAATAACTCTGATCTCTGCATTACCATATATATTCTTCAGCTATAATATTATAAATTAAATTATTATTATTAATTAATAAGGTACATATTATTATAAAGAATAAATTACCTCTAATCCGATGCATTTTCAATAATTGGTGCTCAGATACCAGAACATTTCGTCTTTCTAAATCTGTTTAAAAGCAAAAGTAAAGCCGGAATATTAGTTAAAAAGGAAATTTAAGTAAAATGATATATTTAATATTATATTTATTTTAAAAGATATTGGTAATTTCCTAAATTAAAGGATTCTGAACATATTTTTTCAATTTGATATACCAAAACTGTAAAAATGCATCATATAATTTTGAAAATATTGGATTTCGAGTCAATTAAGAAACATTTGATTTTAATCAAACGAAGCAAACTCAAAAAAGAGATAGAGAAAGTCATAGAGAAGAGAGAGATTAGAATAATGAAGGAAAATCAATTCAAAAAGACAAATCCAGTGAACAGTGAAAATGTCGCAAAACGATTTCTTGTATAGAATCATTATGAATTTATTTTGAGAATTTTTAACGCAGAAAATCTCTATGCCTTCATTCAACATCAATAGTAAAGCAAAACTAAAAAAGTTTTGGATAGAAAGTATTTGTATTTTATCTGTATTTGATCAGAGATATTGTGTATTATTTACTTAAAATAAGCATCGCTACCGACACCTTCTCCTTCATTATAATGCATCATCACATACAGAAAAAACCAATTAAAAATATATTAAAATCGATGGATTTGGTAGTGTTAATCCAAACTCATATACCAACAGATTTGGCTCAACCAGATTACCATTCTTCTATCGATGACAAACGCACTTTTAATGTAGCAGGTAGCACTTCAACAATTTTGAAAAACATAATGAATAGAGTCTTTCAATATAGACTTCTTTTTATGATCCATATCTACAAATTGTGTATCTAATAAGTTCTACGTCTGCATCTTGGAATTTTTTGTATTTTATTGCTTATTAATCGGATACTTGATTGATAAATGCAAAAAGAAAAATATTCTCAAATTGAAACATTTTTATATTTTTAAATTATAGTATTTATCTTACCTGATGCTTACTGATGTTATTAGACAATTACCCATTACGTACTGGATCAACTGATAATTTTGCAAGAATATATAAAGCTGTAGTTACATCTTAACAAATAAACGCATAGTATTCATTATCACTGATTGTTCATGTATGATGATCGCTGACATATTTGTTAATTTTTACTACTTCATTGCTTCATTATTCAATGAATAGAAATCAATTACTTTCAAATTGCGTGTATATTGCATTCATTATCAACATATTGAAACTGGTTACGGTATTAATAGACATATTATTTTCAATTTTCTTTACCTCGAACACCAAATCCATTGGAAAAATAATTATTGGCTGCAGCTGAATCCCCTATTTAACTAAAATTTAAATAAATAAATTTTATTTTTAATAAATTTAAAACGTTTTTATACATTACTTTTTTATTTAGAGGTTATGTGACATGATGGATCATTTAAAAACACAATCTTAAGATGAATATTATTCCTTTTCAGTTTCAAACGGCAAAATCATTTAGAAATATATAATCATCTGTTGAAATGGTAATTTTTATAATTATTTATGATAAACTATAAAAAAAAAAATTAAAAAAATTTCTTTTACATCACTTTCTTGTCTACTGCAAAAATCGCTTTACTTTTAATTTTTGTTTTTTATTAATCTTATTATTGAATATGAACATAGTTCTAGATGAGTGTTGTTTTTATTTGACGTGACGCGAACTTGCATGGACCGATACACCTATAGTGACTGTATCGGCTCAGCTTCAAACACAATTGCTTTCTTCAACAGTAACGAATAAAAAGTAATGATTACTTTTTGAATGAGATTCGAATTCAACCGATTACTTTGAGGTAAGCGAAGATCCCATTACTACTTTGAAATGATTTGTCCTCCAAATGACCTTGAAAACTAAGTTTTGTCCGTCAAATGATCTTGAAAACTAAAATTTTGTCCTTCAATTGGCATTGAAAATCAAATTTGTTCTTCAAATGATCTTGAAAACTAAAATTTTGTCCTTCAATTGGCATTGAAAATCAAATTTGTTCCTCAAATGATCTTGAAAACTAAAATTTTGTCCTTCAATTGACATTGAAAATCAAATTTGTTCTTCAAATGACATTGAAAACTTAATTGTATCCTTCAAATAAACTTGAAATTCAAATTTGTCCTTCAAATAACTTTGAAATATAAATTTTATCTTTCAAATGAGCTTGAAAATTAACGTTGACCTACGAATGATCTTGAAAATTTGCTTTGTCCTTTAATTGACCATAAACAAACCATTCAAACCAATTTATTTCAATTTTTATTTTTAATTATATAAAAAAACAGCTGTAATTATAATACAATAATAAAAAAAAAACAATAAAATTAATTCAAATTGGACGGAAAAATTAATTGTAAAATATTTGATTATAAAATTTCTTAAAACTATTATATTAAATGTAAATTTTTTTCAAATCTCATCGATGAATTACACTGCAGTTTTATTATTTTAATTCGTTTCTTATTATTTACAATTTATGTGATTTTCTTTCTTATAATAATATAATTTTATGTGTGTTTATTTTCCGTTACTTATTAATTACACTTAATATTTGTAAATACTAAAAATTTGTATTTTATAAAATATTATTGATCATGAGTTTTCTTTCAATTAATTGATTTATACTTAAGTTAAGCTTTATTCTAATTGTAGCAGCATAATGCCATTATGCATAGAACAAAATATTATGAGTGAGAATTGAAGTAGATGATAAAGTAGATAAAGTATTTCAAAATGAAATTTTTATATAATTGTTATCAATAAAGAAAAAAAAAGGACTAAACAATAATAATATAATAAAGACTTGACTTAATTCTACTAAATTATATTAAAATATTAAAGCACATTTAATAAACGGTGAATGAACGAACGAACGGAGGGTGGGTGGGTAAAGTATAGTGATGATTCTATATATATATATAATATGAAAATTTTTATGTTCTCTCCTACAATTTTATTCTATCATCTTAAACAATGAACAAGATAATATCATTCCGATGATCATTAAAACAGCAACACCAATTCCAGTACCACCAATTATTGCTGCTTTATCTTTTATAAATACAGCTGTTGCATTACGACAACCGTAAATATTTGTTGTTATCGGTGATGGAGCACGTACACAACGACTTTCGGCACCACTATATAAATTATTGAAATTATCCAATTCAACACCTTTACAACATGATTCGGGTATACGTCCTTGCCAATCACGATATGATTCAATACCGCAACACTTTAAACGAATTTGTGTTTGATCCCATGCCCATGTAACGGGACGTCGATGACCATATAGTTTCATTGATGTTTGCATTTCTTGGCGTAATGTTTGTTGCACTTTTTCACGGAACACAAATCCCAATATGCCGCCAATTAACATTATTACAAACAATAGGAATAGGATTATAAAGTACTATAAATATATGTGTGTATATCAGAGAAAATAAATAGACAATTAATTAATAGGTTAATTAATTCCAACAAATTAATCGTAAAATAATATATATATTTCAATATTTCATACCGTTAATAACATGCATTTTATTTCCTTTGACGCTGCAAAACATCCAAAAAATGATATTATACAAACAATAGCTGATGTTACAAGTAATACATAAACGGCTCCAATATATAAATTTGTACCAAGTAGTTCATTAACATATGAGTTATCAATAAGTATCCAAAGTCCAATACCAAAAACAACCGCACCGCCAATCTATAATTAGGAAAAAAAAAAGGAAGATAATTTTTCTATTAATATTATGATCGTATATTTTCAATGAACGTAATTGAATATAATATTAATAATGTTCCTATATAAATTATGTACTATATTTTTTAAATATACAAGGATTATCCGAAAGTAATGCCTAAATAATATTTATAACAATAATAAAACAAGTATTAAAATATTAAAGATGATACAAGTGATTAAGTGTTGCGTCATCTAGGTGCGGCCTTGCTTTCGGTTAACCTTGTATATGTACCATATAAGTTAAAACATACAAATATTATTAAATTTATTAGAAATAATCCATATTTAACAAATTGTCCACAACCATCCATTCGACCGCCGAATGCCATTATTGCATCTGAAATGAAAAATAAAAATAAAAAGAATTTTTAATTATTATTAATTTTTATTTTTAGCAACAAAATAGAATTGCAGATGTTAGGAGGTAAATTGGTCATGATGTAACGTAAACGTAAAAATCAAATGTGAAACCTACGTTTATGACCAACACATTTTGATCATATTGTTACCCTACCTATACGTTGTTATTAGTGCGTAAACCCATAAATGTATTAAATTTATTATGCCAATATCGAATGGTTAAAACAATGTATCAACCAACGGATAGTTGAAACACAGTCTTCATAAAACAACAAATGAAAACGGGATAAGATTGGTTGATTTCGCCATGTCTAAAAACGTAAAGAAATTTATAAGATGACGTCGAGGTCTCCAGATGGTATAGAACAAAGAATCAATGTTTCATCATGTTCAAATTAATGGACGTCGCTATTCAAATGTAATGGATGTACGAATTTGTCGTGGTTTATATATTGACTCTGATCATTATCTAGTTATAGGATAGTGCTACGAGCCAGAATTTTTTCCATTAATAACACACAACCGCGTACGGTTGAAATGGGCAGTCGAAAGACTTGAACAGTCGGCGGTAAAACAATTGTAAACATGGATGCAATGGAGCAACGAATTATTACAGATTTGGAGGCGGCTGCTTACCAGCAGGAAAGTAGTATATAAATAGTATATGTGAAAGAGATTAAAATCATGCGTTGAAGGTGCCGCAACAGAGGTGATTGAAAACGGAGATGATAGTAAGAAATGAATGATTTGATGATGAATGTGGAAATGCTCGGAATGAAAAAAATGCATCCAGGCTGAAAAGGCTAACGCGGGCTACACGGACTGTGGAAGACTATCGCGAGAAGAAGGATTTCGAGCGTAAATTGATTCGTAAGAAAAAAAGAAGAATTGGAACAAAGAGTTTACGTTGAAATGGAAAAGTTTACTAGGAACAACGATAATAGAAGATTGTACCGGAATGTCAATCCTATTAGCAATCAACAACCTTTTTTGTGCATAAACAGAGATGGTCAGGTTATGGCGCAAGAGAAAAGGTGCCTCAAAGGACATGGTCCGAGTACTTTAAAAACCTATTTAATGTGAACACGCTAGTGAATACTGTGGAAGATGTGTAATTTCAAACTGCCTAGCCATTTATAACTGAACCATCAATACACGAAGTAAAGAATGTTAAATTCAGAAGCTCAAGAATAATAAATCACCAGGATCTGATAGCTTACCGGGTGAACTCTATAAAAATATAGTGGAAATGAATTATGGTATCAACTGCATGAGCTAATTGTAAAGATTTTTGAATAATGAACGGATGCCAGATGAGTGGAAGGATGATATTATGTGTCCATTGTACAAAAAGGGTGACACATTAGATTGTAACAACTCTGCAGAGGAATAACTTTATTAAACATTACCTATAAGGTATTTGATAATATACTATTAAATACCATATCGACTTAGTCCATATATGCCAATGAAATTATCGGAGAATACCAGTGTGGTTTCTGCGCAGATCGATCTGCATCTGATCAAATATTTGCTGATGCTGATGCAATAGATATAATGGGTCGGAATATGATAACTGTCAATGGATGCAAAATGGATGGTGGCAACGTATACATCATTGGAATTCGAGAACAAACTGTTAATATTGGAGAACACAATTTTGAAATAATCAATAGTTGATGAAAAAAATGAAAAAAAAAAAACAATTCCAATCGAAAACATTACAACGAGATCTTAAGTGCAAGTTATATATACAACATTAATACGTCCAATATTAACGTATATATCGGAAGAATAGTGCATGCGACACAGTACCAGGTACAATTACTTGGGATTTTTGAACAACAGGTACTCCGTGGCATATTACCGTCCGTCATAAAGAACAGAATGGTTGGAGGCGAAGATACAATTTTGAATTAGACAAGTTGTATACGGTCAACCAAATGTTGTCAAAACAATCAAAATCCATAGATTAAGATGGCGTGTGCCGAAAAAACCGTTGAATGGTAATCCAGAAGGTAGAAGGAGAGCCGAAAGATCTAAGGTGAGATGGCTAGATACAGTAAACTGTGATATAAAGATCGTTAAAATTCGACATTGGAAGACATTGGCTGCGGATAGGTAAGGTTGGAGAAGCGTATTGGCGAAGGCTAAAACCGCACCAGGGTTATAATGCCATGCAGTATAAGTAAGTAAGTATCGATGGATTATGCATACTTTATCAAAACTTTCGCAATTTAACGAATACTGTTCAACGTATAGCAACTGGTTTTATATTCTACGTATTCTATCAATTTGACGCGTATGTTTCCAATTAAGGGTAGCCAAACAACCGTATATAATAACGTATAAACGTATGCATTTACAGATATGTACGGTGGTCCCAATACATTCAAACGTATATGGTATAGTAAAATCTATATTTTTACGTTTACGTTACATGTGCAATCTCTCCTATCATAGGATACACGATACAGGTAAAATCTATGCATGTAGATGGCTATGGTCGTAGACAAAAATTCTTAAGCATCACCAATAAGATTATACAATTTACAAATATCAGAAATATATAGAAATAAACGCTATATTTAAACGAAACAATAATAAAGATTGATCTATCCAAGATATATAACTGGCCGTTTACATGAATTGATTATGCTATGGACATAGATACACACAGCGATACACGATATGGGAGAGGAATTATCTTCAGCATAGATGAAATATCATTAGAATTTTTTAAATAATTTTTAATTATACTTTTTTTTTACATTGACTGATGTAACCCAATAACAATAACACGCAGTAGTGCATTTGCATAGCGCCGGAATATATATTATTAATCATGAAATATAGCAGGTTCAAATCCGCTATTTTTTCATAAGAACTTTTTCGGTATTTATTTTAATACTAACATTTTTCTGCTGAGTGACCATTTGTTCGTAGATGGAATAAAAAGAAAAACGGATATCTTTGAAAATATGATGTTGGACGCTATTCAAAGATTAACAATGTCTGCAGACACACATTACTTATGGACTAATCACTCATATAAAAATAATAGTATTTTAAAAACATCATATCTTTCTTTAATTACAGTACAATTGGTAAATTGTTATATATTCCCATGCGGCGGTGTAATTTACCAACTTGGCTGTATGGAAAGGTTTATTAGATGACATAAAGCTCCACTTGGAGCCCAATATGACTTAAGATGTAACCGAACAATAATAAAATATATTATATTATAAATTTATATGTTTACCTTTACATAATATCAATTTCAATAACATAAACACGTAATTATATTTTTTTCAAATAACCTTGTAATCGTAAATTTACTGGATTTTGCTTTTATATATTTTATTATTTTATATTTATATTTTAATACGATTTATAATTTTATACTATTTACATTTTCTTTAACTAAGTACTAAGTGCATACAAAATAATATGTGTACTAATAAGAGATTGTTAAGATTTTACATAAATATACGCGCACATTTTCGTCATAAACTTATAAAAATGAGTCGTTATTATGTAATTAATATATGTTATGCGTAACATCGACATTGCAAATTAAATTAATTAATTAATTATTATTATTATTATTATTATTATAATTATTATTACATTTATTTATTTATTTATTAATTTACTTAATTCATTACAATCATAATATAATAATGTGATAATAAAATCGTTTTAAAATCAATCAATCATAAATTTGTTATAAATTATATTTTTGTATTTAAATATTTTCTGTTAATTTGTGTTTGGGGCTGCTTGAATAAGTTCTAATTTTTGAATTGTCATGATCGCATCATTTTATATATTAATTAACAATGTTAATTATTAACCTATTGCATAAATACAATCGATTAGTTGTGTAAGTAAGTTTCAAGGGAGTTGTTTATAGCGGGGTTTTCTTCTTAACTTGGGAATTTTCGATGTTGATGAAATTTTGAATGTAAGTTAAAAAATTACCGTATTCCATAAACAGTTTTTAAGAAATTTGTTTGGAAATCAATACTCAGGTCAGTTATCTTGACTAGTTCCCTGGAACCTGATGAATTTGCCTATTTCTCAAACAAATTTCACGAAAATTATTGTTATTTTTTAATTTATAGTAGGATCTTAAGAATTGTTTTTAAGAAAATTCTGGAAAATCTTTACTCAACTCAGTTACTCACACCAACTTCTAAGTATACGTTGCCAACGTTTTAATCTTTAATCTTCAGTATGGTAATTCATAAACCAATTTTATATAGCACAATATCTGATATAGTCATGTCACTTTTACTGTATATAATGCACGAATAATGATATTGTTCATTACAATGTTTATAGCTAAAACACAGTCCGCCAAATCAATTTCATGTATTATGAAATTCCGTAACAACGACCGATACAGAATCGAATAACATAAAAAGCACCGCAGAATATGTCTCCCAAAAATCATCACATAAGTAGAATGCAATTGCCAATAATTAACCAACTGGTCATAATGCAAAATCCCACACAGCATCAGCACAGGTGAACAGGTAAGTGAACCAAAAAGCATATACACAATGCTGTAAATAAACGAATTCCCATAGTAAATTCATAGTGACAAAAAGCAAGCATCCGCCATCGCAATCACCAATGCCAGAAAACAAAATCACTTAGCCAAACAAAATTTCCTAAATTGGCACATCAACATTATTTCAAAAATTTATATTTAAAAGCATTACTAAAAAATCGGTACAAGAATTATTAATCATTAGCAAAAACCATGTAATGGATTACAGCGCCCATAATTGGTTGGATATAGTTACCCAATAGAAAATATTCGATCTGATCTGGATAATTCTAATGCAATAATTTCTTTCGACACTATTCAACATATATCCACACCGTATTGTATTCATAATTTATTTCCGCAATTATTCAAGACAATGGTTCAAACTTAGATATAATCCTCACAATTTTTATAATCATAATTTTTAAAACAACTGCAGCAACTCAAATCGATATATTTCCGAGGAATTTTGTAAGACTTTTCATGGATTTTATCCACGGTTTTTTCTTTCTTGTTTATTACAAAAAACAATGCACAATCGATGAAATTTTGTCATCGTTCGGGCAGCATATTCAATCCGTGCTCATAGAACAGCTGGTCTATCGGTAAAAAAACTGAATTAAACCACGATTTGACATCATCGTCATAATAAAATTTATTCTGCTAATACGGACAATTCACGGATATTACTTGCTAAAATACATATGTACAATCCAAAGATATTTTCGTCAAACTCCGTGGATCTGCTCACAAAAAATTTGAATATAAATTCTACGGATATTCTGTGGAATAATAGCAACGAGAAATATTTCTAAGCAGAATCTGTAGAAATTATCATCGGAAATATACGGATAATCAAAGGACATTTTTTTTATAAAAATCCATAGAAAGGGTTTCACTCATCATATAAAATTCTAGCATACATCCGTAACAAAATCCATAGATATTTCCTCGGATTGAAACTATACGGACTTTACTACATATAATGCGGAAATTTTACGGACAAACTACGAACAGTGTTGCTACGATAGCAATAACATCTAAGGTATGGTAGAAGTAGGAGACATACCGTCACTTCTTCTAGTTAATCCCATATCGGTATCTGAATATTCCCATCAATATCGGATTTCTCTACAACTACGTATCTATTCGGGTTATTTGAAATTGGAAAATTAACCATTTATTAGTAATAAGTGTTATATTTTGGTGGAAAAAGATAATACGCTCTTACATTTTTCGTTTCTTACTCCGTGCCACAAACGGCATCGTGAATTTCGCCGTCTTATCCTACGTATCTTGTTGGTTTTGTATATATAAATATTATAATCTACTTTACTGGCAATCGTTTCCGTTTAGTTTTTGATCACATTATAAAGTATAACGAATCACGGTCATTTATAGTTCAATTTGAATTTCATATAATGAAAAAAAAAACATTAAATTTTTTTATACACAAAATATTAATAATCAAAATAATTAATTTTAATATATTTTTTATAACTTCTTTAATAACTTCTGATGCTGCGCATTTGTTAATATGTATCCTTGTATTTTAAATTATATTGTAATAAGTTCACACCACATACAATTATATTAAATGCGATTTATTTCTAGTCATCATTGTAAGAAAATTAATATCGCATGGGTCATGGTAGGACGTTAAGTGAAAAAAAATAATATACCTTGATTAAAATGTTATAGTAATTATATTTAGTATAAGCGGTTAATAAACAATAAAGCATATTTTGAATATAGCAGTCAACATCAGAATAAAAAAACTAATATAAATTCACAATTGAACAATTGAACAAATATACGCAATATGGAAAATTACTCAAAATTTCATATAAAATATGTAAGAAATTATATTAATAATGTTATTTTAATTAAGGAAATATACGCAATTATTATTTACTATTATCACAACCGGCAATAATATGATGACAAATACCCATTGTTATATTGCGTAAGTAACTATAACTAATATTATAATATGATACAAATTATAGTATAATGTTTCTTTTAGTCTTCAGTGACCTATAAATATTTGTGTCAGAATCTTAAATCAACTTGAAGTTGTTTATTTAATATTTTCCGTGGGTTGAAGCCCCCACGCAAAATTTCTTTTATATTGTATAAAGCTATTATCACAACCGGCTGATGTGTATGTTCTATATCTGTTGGCCATCCCGGTCATTAGATTGAACACTCAGCATTTCTCGTAGATAGTGCATTTTCCTACTTTCCACTATACAGAAAGGTTCAGTGCCTATATATAAAGGAAGATTCTGCATGTGGCTGTCCGTTTCTTCATTTTCCTACTTCATTACCAACGTGTGATCAACGCACCAACGTACATAGTTGTCACATAGTTGTGTCGACCAAATTAATTTAGCCTATTCACACGGTCCTGCAGATTATATATAGTCTGCGATTTATATAGTAGCAGAACTTACACAACTCCGATCTGCGTCATAATTGCAAAAGTTTTATTATGCTATACTTTCTGTCGATGTTAAATTGAGGGCATCTATCGATGAATGGAATACACCTCTGTTTGAAATATGTTGCCATGTGTTCTGAGTATTTGGTTTGATTTGTGAATAAAGATTACACGCACTTAATCTTCTACATATAGCATTGATATATGTATACCACAGAGAGTTAAGCTGTACTTCTTAAAAATTTAAGAAGATACAAAGTATTTGTTCTCTCTATCCACTTTTTGCAGTATATAGGATACTGTGGAAGTAACCCATTTCTATACCTGAATATAGAAAAGATACTCGCACAAATCAGAATATATAGTATAGATTCCATAGTAATTATCTTGATGCAATTTTGTTGCCGCTCTAGTAACAATTTGTCCGTCCTTTGAAAAATGAGGAAAATTTCCGTGGAAAAAACCCACATATTTTCAATGGAATTTGTCCAAAGAATGTCCATAGATTTTTCACTTAATATAATTGTATTTTATTTAGGTCAATTGGAAATCTTTGGATTGTCTGGGTAATATTTCCAACATATATTGTATTGTATTTATAATTTATATCCATAATTATCAAAGACAGTGGTTCAAATTTTGTATATTTCGCTTATTTCGTAGATATAATCCTCCCTCCTTTTAATTTATTTTCATAATTTCATAAAAATAACAACCAGCAACTCAAATCGATATATATTTCCGAGGAATTTTCTAAGATTTTTTTATGGATTTTATCCGCGGTTTTTTTGTTCTTGTTTATTACAAAATAAAAAATATGCACAATCGATGAATTTTTGTCATCGTTTCGAACCGGCAGCATATTCATTCCGTGCTCATAGAACTTCTGGTCTATCGGTAAAAAAAAATGCGATTTGACATCATCGTCATAAGAAAATTTATTTTGCTAATTTGGACAATTCACAAGTAATACTTGCCAAAATGTAAATGTACAATCCAAAGATATTTTTGTCAAAATCCGTGGATTGGCTCACAAAAAATGTGAATATAAATTCTACGGATATACTCTGTGGAATAATAGCAACGAGAAATACTTCTAAGAAAAATTCATAGAAATCCATAAATATTTCTTCGGATTGAAACTACGAACTATTACATATAATGTGGAAATTTTACGGACAAACTACGGACAGTGTTACTAGGGCATACCCACTTAATTAAACAAAATTAAATAAAAGGCAATGAAAAGAATGGTCGAATAATGATCGAGTTGATTCATCTGAGATTCATATATAACAATCACAATGTATAGAAGTTTCTGAGAAAATTATAATTTGAAATTCAATACATCATTTTTTAGATAAGAGAAACATTCTATTGTCTATCAGAATATGAACTAGATCAGGTTTAACCTTACAATCACATGATTTTATCTCGTCTATGGTTTTTGAGAGTAAGTATGGTATATTGACTGCACAATGAAATATAAATAGAATTGTTAACGAGACATTTTTTTGGCTATTATGTACAAATCTAGGATCAAATATTGTACGCAGATGCTAAAGTAATAGGTATTATATTTATAAATAATTAAAAATTAAACAATTTGATGCGGTGGTTCAGAGACCTTGAATTTAACTATATTTTTTTATACAAAAACACTAACCGATATAAAAATTTGAACTTGCAGTGACGCAATTCACTTTCATAATACTACAACGTAATAATATGAAAATATATACAAATAGAAGAGTAGAGTATATATTTTGAAAAAAATTGAAGTCTACAAAAATGTGCTAAAATGTTTTTAAAAATATTTTAAAAATTTACATATGATATTCGGAAACAAAAAATATAAATAACAATCAATTTTTGGTAAAGTAATAATTTAATACAAAATTGCAAATACAAAATATCATTTACATTTATTTAACAATATAAAAAGTATTAAAAGAACTTTCACTTTCGGAATTTCATTGAACAACAACGACATAATTTTATACGTTTTATTTTATTTATGTGAGAATATTTATTTATAAATGCGTCTCTATGAAATAATTGTTGTTAATTGTACAATATATCGCGTTGTAGTGTGTGTGTGTGTGTGTTGTGTGGTGGCTGTATTATATCGTACCCTGCAGTAAATTTTGAAACTATTTCCGTATAACAACTAGTTCTGTAACTAAAGTGTAAAAAGAACTAGTTACCGGAACTATTACTAAAGTAATGCAGATATAAATAATTTTTTTTAACTGTTTCCAAAATATCCGGCAATTTTAGTGCAGTCGAAGAACATCTGCACATTGTATTTAACCAGACGTATGTGGTGGAAGATCCAACAATATGGATTTCAAATTAAAATAAAACCTATAGTCTTAGAAAAACTAGTACTAATACTTAACTGTTTTCATTTGAACTAGTTCAGTAATTGGTTACAATTTAACTAGTTCTTCAACTAGTTGAAAAGTAATGCAGCGAAGAGAACAATTGTAGGATATCTTAATGTTAAAAGAACAAGTTCATAATATGTAAAAGGGGTTTAGCGTGGAGCCAATACTATTTATTTTGTAACTAATTGTATTACTAGTAGTAGAACTATAGTCATCTTTCCTGCAGGGTATACTTCCTAACTATCTGTTGTGTGGTTGTGGTTAATGCGATACAATAATAAATGTTACACAAAGCCAGAAATAATAAATAAAAATATAAATAAACGAAATAAAATAAAGAAAACAGATTTAATATTAAATGAATTTTTAAAAGTATAGACTAAACTAAAATCATATGGAAAACAATTAAATTTATATGTAAAATTTAAAATACAACAAAACGCACAAGTCATCATTCAATTTTGCCGGCAAAACAAATATTTGCATTGTTTATTTAATTTTTAAAAGTGTTTCAAATATATATTATAATGTTTTTAATACAAAATATAAACATTTTAAATATTGCACAACGTTTCTTTGTACGATACGTGTTTGGGTGTGTGTATGCGAAATATATTGTAATTATCGCAATGTGCGAATAATAAATAAATTTACACATTTCCTTTTGGTCAACATTATTTTCTATATTGAGGTAATGAACCAATTTTATGTTAAAAAATTTAGATACGTCATAGATATAAGATATTAAAAATATGATCAAAGATTGATCCATCACAAATCAGATAACTTAATTATTTATATTTTGGCTGAAATGATTAGTTATAATAACTTTTATAATAGCAGAATAAGGAATTTTTCGTGAATTGGAGACGGTGTGGCAACTGTATTATTGATAGAAAAAAAAAATAGGGTGTGATCTCAATAGGGAAGCTGCTGCGTTACTGGATTGCCCAGGAATAAATTAAGATTGGTTGTTGGAGTGCTTAATAGTGATACTGCGTGCTAAAACTAATATCACCTTCATTAAAAAGCGTTTGATCACAAATATTATTAATTTCAATTTTACATTTTTTTTAAAAAACGTCTCTACTTTTATTCAATCGCTCACTTGATGGTCAGTGGTTATTTTAAAAGTTTTATATGATTCTAGCCTATATACCGATTTCCAGATTGATTTACAACAAATTAACATTGCTGTGGAAAAAAATTCAAAATGATCTTGTGGATAAATGATAGTCCTCTAGTAATAATTTGTCCGTACTTTGAAAAATGAGGAGAATTTCCGCGGAAAAACATTCACATATTTTCCATGCAAATGAATATATTGGGATTTGACCAAATAATGTCCACACATTTATTTTAATAGTATTTTATTTTGGTCAATTGGAAATCTTTGGATTGTCGGGATAATATGCCCAACATATATCTGCCGTATTGTATTCTTAATTTATTTCCGCAATTATCCAAGACAGTGGTTCGAATTTTTTATATTTCGCATATCCTCACTCTTTTTCATAATTTTTAAAGCAACCAGTAACTCAAATAGATATATTGCCGAAGAATTTTGTAAGACGTATCGCGGGTTTCATCACAAAAAATATGTATATATATTCTACGGACATTCTGTGGAATAATAGCAACGAAAAATAGTTGTAAGGAGAATCCGTAGAAATTATCATTGGAAATATACGGATAATCCAAGGGCATTTCTTATAAAAAACAGGGTTGCACTGATCATATAAAATTCCAGCGGACATCCGTAAGAAATCAATAGATATTTCCATGGGTTGAAACGGCTCTATCTGGAGCATATGTCCAAAGCAATAGAAGTAAATTCATCTACTTCCAACAATATTTAGAACTTATCTTTAAACAATTCCGGTAAAAATTTTCAAGATAATCGGATAAGTGGTTTTTTTAATTATACCAAACGGGAAGAAAATTGTGATCGTATCTTGAACTGATATTTCCAACTTCTTTTTACATAAAAGACATCTTCAACAACACATTATCCACTTTCAATAGATATACGCAGTTTCCTACAGAATAATTCTAATCAAAACGCTATAGTTATAAATGTGAATATAACAAATATTCGTATAGCAGAATATTCTTTTCTTATAAACCAACTACAATTTGTACGTACGTCGTACGTATATGATAGAGGTCACGTATTACAATAGCGCTTAGGATGTGTATAGTTAAAATTTAAATTTACTATACACCGCTCAAGCATTTTTATATAAATGAATAACATATAATTATTGTAATAATAATAATAATAATAATAATAATAATAATGTTTAATGTTAATATTTATTTACCATCAGTTTTTAAAAATAAAATCTTAATTTATTTATATTATAAACAATAAAATAGTAATAATTATATATTGTTATGTGTTTGTGTGTGTGTGATGTGATGTGAATAAATGAAGAAATCATTATTTATACCATAATTTATTTTAATAAACGCGACATATTTTTAATGTGGATTATATTTTATATATTTTTTATCTATAATTAAAATATGTAAAATTGGTAGCGAGGACAAAACCACACCTTTATGTTTTATATATTTTTAAGTGTTTTACCTTAATTTTTGTTATTTAAATATTTATATGGCAATATAAGAAGATCATAATAATTATTTTAATATATAGCCATAGTTTTAATTGTTTTATTTGTAATGATTTATTTGTAATAAATAGTTAATTATTTTTTATTTTTTATTAAGATTAAAATCTAAATTTGAGTACATGGACTATGTGTGATGTCATATAAAAATAAATAGAGTATTTAATCTTATTGTTTAACCTTAAAACCGTGCAAAATGCAAAACAATTTAATATCGCGTTTGGGGGGCCGGTTTCAGTGTGCCATATATGAATTTGTGGATAGACGATTAAATTCTCGATGGAATAACCAGACAATTTAATATGACAATCAATGCAGATCGCCGCCTTAGGTTTTCTTGTGCAACTCAATTTTTCATATGCAAAGTTTGGCAAGTTCAGTCACCAATGAAAATTCAGGAAAATTTTACGTTTGCCGGACGCAGGTCGTAACCACAATGGATTATTTATGTTGAAAAATCGATATGTAAATAGTGCTGCTGTATTTATTATATTGAAAAACAATGCCAGCGATTAGTTTTCCGTTTTACAGGAGTATGATTTCACAATTTTATCGAACTGGTCACACAACACCGCCACTTTGTTTTTGTTATAGTCTAGAATTATTTTTGGTTTTGTTTTTACATTCATCAACATCCTGTGTAACATGCGTGCGATTGATAAAAGCAAAACTTTTTTTTTTGAATTACTGGTGTAACTAACGATACAAATTGGAGATGAGTAGCAAAATATCGAACTAAATTGACTCCGATTTTTTTACGTCATTGGCGTTAGTGAAAATAAATGGCAACTCCTGTTTATTTGATCTTATTGTTTTTTAAAAGTTACTCAACAAATTGAAAGCTAGTGAAAAAATTATTCATGGTTATGTTGTAGCCACCATTCAAGTAATTCTTAGCTAATCATACAACTAGATCTGTTGCCACATATCTTGTTCGGTTCTAACATGGTTGAGTTCCGACAAATACTTCACCAGCAAGTGAATAGTTTGTGGGCGAATCTAGCAGCCAAAATATTTTTATGTCATATACTTTATACTGGGTATATATTGGCGAAACGAGCATTGTTCTGGTGTGGAAACTAATTGTTCATCAACAGTGAGTTCTACAGACGGTTTGTACAGCTCATATGGATGTAAATTGTCTATATGAACAACTTCCATATATGTCGTAATACGGTTAATTTATCGTCTCCACTTTCTAACAGACGGGAGGAATAATTGATTGATAATTGCTTTGCGATTTGTTTCCATCACAACTTCCTGAAATAATATAGTTGGTGTAAGTAAGAGTCTGAAAACTATTTTATCTCGTAAATTTCTAGTAACATAGAGTGGCAGTGTTTTTTTTGTTTCGTTTCTTATCAGCTACAGCAATTCGACGTTTGTCTGATTCACTTGGAATTACCCACCACACCATATCCGCGAATTATCGTTATATTGTAGTGTTGTGAACCGTTTTACAGGCCCGAAGGTTTGAATAGCTGCTACAACATTCTATGTAATTAAAACAATTAGAGGAATACCGTTGGAAATAGAATATAATTATTTTATGTTATTATTGTTTTTAAAAAAATAGTATACAAAGAAATAATTTTGGTGCCACAAATTTATTCTACTAATACGGACAATTCACGGATATAACTTGCCAAAATACATGGACGATCCAAAGATATTTTTTTCAAAATCCATGAATCTGTTCACAAAAACTATATGAATACAAATTCTATGGATATTCTGTGATTGAATAATAGCAACGCAGAAATAATTCTAAGCAGAATCGCTAGAAATTATCATCGGAAATATACGGATAATCCGAAAGGACATTTTTTATCAAAATCCATAGACAGGGTTGCACTCATCATAAAAAAATTCCATCGGATATCCGTAAGAAATCAATAGATATTTCCTGGGATAGGAACTACGGCCTAATACATATAATACAGAAATGTTACGGATAAACTACGACGGACAGTGTTACTAGGGTATATATAAAGAATTATTATATAAATTCTAAATAATAAATAAATATAATTGAGCCGCAGCAAGATGATTAATTTCAGACTGTGAGACTGTAAATATAATAATTAATTAAATTATAAGACCGAAATAGGGTGTGTGTGTGATACAATATTTATTTAAGTTAAATGAATATAAAAAAAGGTTCTGTGTTGTATTACAGCGTATTACCTATAATTGTAAGAGGTGTAGCACTTAATTATGATATGGTTTTTATTTAAAAAAGATTCAATCACACTTCAAGTTTCTTTGTATTATTAAATTTAAATAAATAAATACTTGTAAATAAATAAATCTGTTTTAAAAAAACAATACATATTATTTTTAATATATTTTAATGACAATTGCTGCGGTTTAGCGAAAAACGAAAACAACAAGTAATTGTAAAAATTAATTATTTTATATTTTTCATGTAACTTATTGTGTGTGTGTGTGTGTGTGTGTGTGTGTGTGTGTGTGTTACATAATTAAAATATTTTAATTTGTTTTAGCGTCATTTATTTCTTTGTTTATTAAAATAATAAAATGTATTATAGTATTTTTTTTATCCAATTTATACATAAATGTTTGATAATAATAATATTGTTATACCTTTTATCAATTACGCATTCATAAAATGTATAACAATAATATAATTAAATAAATGTTTTTAAGTTTAAGTATAACCAAAATCATATGGAAGGAAATTTTTGTCCATCAACACAACCACACCACACCACACCACACCACACCACACCACACCACACAAATGATGCATTGTTATTTTAATTTTAATGTTAAGGTATATATTAGTAACGAGTATTTTGTTGTCTTTAAATACAAAAGTAGAAATACTTTTTGAAGGTTACACGTACTAACGTAAGTTTTATTTGGAAAATAAATATACACGTATTTTAAAAAATTGTATATACTCCTTTTTTGTATAATATATCAATAAATATACGAAAAATTATACCTATATAAGTTTTTTTTTATTGCTATTATTAATTTAATATGCGATTATATTTTGAAACAGATTAAAAATTTATATTAATTCTGCATATTAATGTATTTTAATGTATTTTAATGGACACAAACAATAAGGAGGTCTTATTTTATAGCAAACGAGCAAAAAAAAGTATAAATTAAAACATAAGTTTTAGTTGACATTAATTTGAAATCGATGTATTTATCGATTGATGGGCATCAAAAGAAAAGATATTCTGTAGCAGATATTTGTATCATATTCCCCAGTAACACTGTCCGTAGTTTGTCCGTAAAATTTTCGCATAATATGTTTTAGTCCGTATAGTTTCAATCCGAAGAAATATCTATTAATTTCTTACGGATATCCACAGGAATTTTATAGGATAAGTGCAACCTTTTCCATGGATTTTATAAAAAAATGTCCTTTTAGATTATCCGTATATTTCCGATGATAATTTCTATGTATTCTACTTAGAAGTATTTCTCGTTGTTATTATTCCTTTTGGATTATCCGTATATTCCGATGATAATTTCTATGTATTCTACTTAGAAGTATTTCTCGTTGTTATTATTCCACAAAATATCTATATAGAATTTATATTCATATAGTTTTTGTGACCAGATCAACGGATTTTGACAAAAATATCGTCCATTTATTTTGGCAAGTAATAACCGTGAATTGTCCGTATTAGCAGAATAAATTTTCTTATGGCAATGATGCCAATTTAGTTTTTTACCGATAGACCAGCGGTTCTATGAGCACGAAATAAATAGGCCACCCTAACAATGCCAAAAATTAATCGAATGTGCATTTTTTTTTGGTAATAAACAAGAACAAAAAACCACGGATAAAATCCATGAAAAGTCTTAGAAAGTTCTTCGGAAATATATCGATTTGAGTTGCTGGTTGTTTTTTATGAAATTATGACAATAAATTAAAAAGAGTGAGGATTATGTCTAGAGATAAGCAAAATTTTAACCACTGTCTTGGATAATTGAGGAAATAAATTAAGAATACAATACCGCGTGGATATATGTTGGAATTATTACCCTGACAATCCAAAGATTTCCAATTGACCTAAATAAAATACTATTATAATAAATCTGTTGACATTCTTTCGGCAAATTTCAATATATCTTTTCCGTAGAAAATATGTGGGTTATTTCCACGGAAATTTTCGCTATTTTTCAATGTACGGACAAATTTTTTACTATAGGATTATACATAAATTGACCAATAATATGACATTATCCGATGGTTATTATATTATTTAAAGATAGAAGGAAAATTATGATAATAAAAATATTTTAATCAACATACCATACCAAAAACTTAAAATTGAAGGCAAACACATGTCTGTGGCAATGCAAAAATGGGAAAAGGTTTAAAACTGCGATTAAAAAAGTAGATATAATATTTTATGTAACCTTTTTTAATTGTGTGGTGACATCACACAAGAACACCAAATGAAAACCCAAAGATTTGATTTTGATTATGCGAGGAAAATAGTTGTAAAAAAGTAGCAGGTATAGATCTACTCTAGTATAGTCTCTACGTCAACCTCAACCTGACTATGTGTTCGATATATATATTATTTTCCATATTAATTTACTCAGTCATCAAATTAAGGTCGGATGAGTTTGAGGTCGTGCATCTGTTTTATAGTCTTACTAATAGGAATATATTCTCTTTGTATCTTTTTATCATTCAGTATGTGTATCTTTATATCCGGTTACTCATCAGTATTCCCGCTATAGTTACATAGGAAATTTTTCCGATATTATATACTGAAATTTTTCACTTGGGTAAGCATTTGTTCGTTTATTGAATAAATAAAATGGATATCTTTGAAATGAATATGGTGTTGGACGCTACGCAAAAATGAACAATGTTTGCACTCACACACGCACCATTATGGGCTATAATATATCTCATAAAAAAAATAATAGAATTAATAGAAACAAGTAATCTTTGATTAATTGCAGTACAATTATTAGCTGTTATATACTCCCATGTAAAGTAATTAATCAAATTGGATGTGTAATAAATGTTTGGTATATAGATGCCATAAGCAGCTCACTTGGAGTAACATATGGCTTGCTATATATGTGTTACGAGATAAAAGTGTACACAACGATATTTTTCTCTTCAATATAGTCGTTCACATTCAATAGGCCAACATACAAAAGGATGAAGGAAAAATTGGGGGATTCTAAATGAATTGAATTAAAAGATGCACAGAAAAACGAAAAATCAAGTGTGAAATTTTGATTGAAAAACAACAAAATCGTTTTAGTATAGTATTGTCACTATGGTGTGACACTATTCTATATTCACTAAATTCTTGTATTATAATTGTAATAATTGCGTAATCCACCATTGAACACGCCCTTATAGAAGTTAACATTTAGTCACTCCGCATATACAAGAGATCATCGAAAACCGGAACTGCTAAAATATAGATATGATCTTTAATTTCTATATCTAAAATATGATACAATATTTATTTCAATATTAATATTTTATATTTTATTTATTTAATAATATTATTAATGTTTATGTCATTTTGAATAATGATTTTTAAGATTGCTAGACCTCTATATAGAGAATTTCGAGATAGAAATTATATTTTAAAGGTAGTTGACCGGTATGTTATT
The DNA here is from genome assembly GCA_910594885.2 of Bibio marci. NCBI lineage: Eukaryota > Metazoa > Arthropoda > Insecta > Diptera > Bibionidae > Bibio > Bibio marci. The sequence continues at coordinate 26,802,332 of OU343118.1, read as the reverse complement.
TATTTATACTTTAAATATACAATACATTTAAAATTTTACGTATACGCGAGTACATACTCGAACAGTGCGTTTTGTATATAGGAAATACAAATTTAATAAATAATAATTAACATATTCAGGAATGAAAAAATTAAAAGACAAACCATTGTTTGTATGCGTATTGTAGTTTTATGTAATTAACACATTTTCCTAATGTAATGTAACGATTTTTATACATATGCTACTATTGTGTCCAAAGAATAAAGTGATATTTTAATTTAAACTTCGTAGAGGATTGTGATATCAAATAATATTTTTTTTATATGAATTAATTTTCTGTCGTAGATTCGTTAAAGATGGGACAGAATGTTCTTGGCGAACAGAGTATGTAAAAATTACAAATGGTACAAATCATTCCAAGGCGGCAGAGAACACATTGAAGACAAAAAGCAGCCATCAACTTCAACTGATGAACAACACCTCAAGAAAATGTTCGGTTAACAATTAGAGACCTTGCTGATATACTGTTGGAATTGGCAAAACGTTCGTTGAATACAATTTTATTTTTTGGCCTCAATGCTATAGTTTGGTTTGAAAAAGATCGTTGTGTTAACAACGTTTGCAAAGACATGATTTGTGACTATATGAAACGGTCATGAAACGTATCACTATACGGAAGATGACACTTGGATCTATATGCTTATGATCCGTAAACATCTGCGGTCAATTGAGTGAATATTGTGCCAAAAGTAAACCAAGACCGAAAAAAAAATAACAAGCCAAAGTCAATCAAAATTCAAAGTCATGTTTTAATAGTTTTCTACGATTACCGTGGTATTGTGCATTATGAATTTCTTGCGTCAGATCAAGCTGTATAACACGGAATATTATTTGGTTTTTATGTGTTGTTTGCATGTGTTGGTTTTTGTATCATGATAATGTGCTATCGCGCAAACTGCATTCAATTATTCAAAAGCATTTCGTCGAAAATTCAACACATATCGTTTCACAACCGACATATTCGCCTATTCTGGTTATTCAAACAAGCTCATACGGCTGCTCCGAGGACTCCAGCGAGGCGATACAAGCAGAAGGAAAATGAATTTTGAAACTGAGCTGGCGCATTAGTGTATTGTTTCGTTGTTGTGGGATATTTGAAGGTGACGCAATTTGGATTTGAAAGAATAAGAATAAAGATATTTACAATGTTTTTTGGACACAGTAGTAGTAGCATATGTGCGTAATATAACACTTACGTATTTGTTATAATAATTAGATTTTAACACTTCTGTACATATGAGTTATTTTACACAACGTATACACCCAATATGCCCAAATTATGTTCTAAAAAATATATTTGCAAAACTCTACTCTAAAATTCTCAGTAAAATACAATGGTCATAATGATAGATAAAAATGGTCATAGAGTACCTCAACCCCATCAATGATGGTTCCGGTTATATATTGATTGATCAACAGTTGGCCAAGAAAATTAAAAAGATAGACATCAGCTATACGAATTCGAAGTAGTTCAGATAAAGGTGAAATGCAAAAAAATGGAAACTTCAATGTGCAACAAGAACTGTAATCCTCAATTAATATATATTTTAAATGTTAAAAAAATATTTATCATCCTCATCAAATCATGCGTTACGTCAAATGCGAACATATATCTTTCATATATATTACAATTAAGTTATGCAATTACTATATACTATAACTACTAGCTAGACATCCCATCTCATTAAATCAAACGCATCACATTCATTAATACAGTGCGCCTATAATATAATTTTGTTATTGAAAAAAATATAGTATACAATATAAAATAATGTCATGTCAAATGGTCATTATGGCAATTTCAACAATTTCAAAACTTCCATTTGGGTGTGTTTTTATTGCTAATTGTACGATAAAAATTATAATATTTTCAATTTTATATTATTTATTTGAGACGGTATATAGTATCTAAGATAAATTACAATAAAATGCGTAATTTTTGGTAGTTACCGAATATATAAACATTTAACTATATTATAATAATTGCGTCTGTGTCTCACCATATTCCCATATATATATTGTCTATAAAAATTTTTAATGTGATGTACAATTACATTATTATATTACGTTATTTATAATATTGTTCATGTAAATTTCATAATAATATTGAAGGTTATTATTAAAAATACAAATAACATCAAACTGAATTTTGTACACACACACACACACACACACACACACACACACACACATAATTTTGTGTTTGTTATTTTGTTACTTATTATTATTAAATTGTTTATTGGTTGTGTTGTTCTATGAATATGTGTTACAAATTTTAACAAAAATATATTGTGTGAATGAGTAATAATAACCTTTTAAAGAAAATAATTAATAATGGTAAAGAAAAATAACAACAATAAAATTTAATAAATGAATTAATATGTTAAAAAATTACAGATTCCAAATAATGAATAAGTAATCTTATTATTCTTGAGTATTTATAAATAAGAATATAATATATGATTATTTTTTTTGCCTCGCCTCTCTAAATAAAATGTGTGTGCATTATTGATAGTTTACTATAATTTTCAAGGAAATTACTATTATCTAGATAGACAATACAATAATAATAATCTTTTTAATATTAAATCTTAAATAATATTGTTTACTACATGTTTTTCGTGTAGAATTTTTGCAGATATTCAATCGAAGACATTGAAAATTAGTTAAGTATATCTTACAAATAAATGTATCAAAAATAAATCATAATATGTAACAAATTAACATAAAACTAATCAATTGAGTTATTATTTTTGATATTATAGTGAGGAGATTAAATACATTTAAAACTAAACTATATTATGAGTACGAATAATAATATTTTGCGTATCACTATAATTTTATTCGCAACTATAAACGCGCATTAAAAATTGTTATTTAACACGCAAAAATAAACAAAAAATTAAAGTGAAACAAACGTTTCTTTTTGTAATTCAAAAAACATTTACGATAATATTTGCATATAGAATTTTATGATTGATCGTATCTAAATGCGTGTTATAAATTTACCAAAATATATAATAATGTCATACATTTTACAAATATATTTTTATCTAAACCCCATATGATGATCAATTCCGAAATAGAGTCGTGTATTTATGTATTGATGATAACAAATACCAAACCACATATAAACATACAAATTCTAAACAAGTCGGTTTGCTTTTGGATGCTGATACGTTATAAGTTGTTATATATGGATAGGATACCATAGTCTATGTTGAACAAACACGCTGAGCTTATATTGTACATAGTGTGTATATGAACAGTTTTGGCATTACCCAGCTAATACAATTACCATGGTACACGCACACACACAAAAACAAATCACTATTAACTTAGCTCCTATACAAGGAATTTATTTAAAATTCAAATGGAAACCCTTTCAGAAATGTTGTCAAACTATTATTTCTATAATTTGTATATATGGAATTCATTATGAATGGATTCTGTGTAAATTATACTGGAAATGACTGGTGTTCTGCAGACCGGGATGTATTATAGATTCATAACAATTTACACTTCTCTTCTTCTTTTTTGACCTTGTTTTCTTAATCGGAATATTACGTCGTGTAAAATGTGGCGTCATTTATACTAGAGCAGATTATCGTATTGCATTTAAACTGTATGTTTATCTTTCTAGCATACGCGTCCAAGTAACCATTTATAAATGAATGCCATATGTAAGCGATTCTGGATTCATTCTATATCTAAGGGAATGTATATATATGCATTCAACCATTAAGCGAATTCGGATGACTTCCATATGGAAGCATTGTGTGGGAAGTGTTCTAAAAGTACTTATCAAAAGCAGACATGTCCACAAAAAATGTATGTACTTCCACCATAATGTAGAATAGCTTTCGGCTATATAAAAAACCCCCTATATCCACAATGGAAAACATATATTGGAATTTGTCCAAAGAATGTCCACAGATTTAATATAATAGTATTTTATTTAGGTCAATTTGAAATCTTTGGATTGTCTGGCTAATATTTCCAACATATATTGTATTATATTCATAATTTATTTCCGCAATTATCCAAGACACTGGTTTACATTTTGTATATTTCGCCTATTTTGTAGATAATAATCCTCCCTCCTTTAAATTTATTTTCATAATTTCATAAAAATAACAACCAGCAACTCAAATCGATATATATTTCCGAGGAATTTTGTAAGACTTTTAATGAATTTTATCCAGGGTTTTTGTTTTCTTGTTTATTACAAAAAAAAAACCTGCACAATCGATGAATTTATACCATTGTTCGAGCAGCATCTTCATTCCGTGCTCATAAAACCACTGGTCTATCGGTAAAACACTGAATCAAATGGTGATTTGGCATCATCGTCATAAGAAATTATATATAATATATTATTTGCCAAAATACATGGACGATCCAAAGATTTTTTTGTCAAAATTCGTGGATATGCTCACAAAAACTATATGAATATAAATTCTAGATAGATATCGATTATATATAAGATTGGAAATTGATTATAATAATTTGCAATTCTGTATAGAAAAATGAAAATCCGTTAAAAACTATGACCCGTAATTGAAAAATATGATAATTTAATAAGTGGACATTCCAATTTTTATAATACAATCTCGGTTACGAGAAACATATAGTGAAATATATTGTAAACTGAATGCTATTTCTTAGGCTTTTCCATTGAATTCAAGTGAACATTCGTTTTTTTTCTGCACGGGATTGATTTAAACCCGAAGATAAATTACCAAATCTATTAATCAAAATAACGAATTCACGAATTTGGGTTCTATTGAAATTGTAAGATTAATGAAATTTTGTTGGATGAATATATTTTAATACTAAATCAGATAGCAAAATTATCATGATGGCAACACCCCATAACATTGTACTTATACATATATATTAAATAAATTTAACAAGACGACGCCAATGGGGATCAGAACATTATAGCATGCCAGAACACCCAGTGCATGATATAATACATTTTACTGCGTCGTTTGTACAGGCAACAAATCAAGAACAAATATTAATAAAATATTGCGTTGTTAACTAAATTTCTTCAGCACATATTTTAATGAACAAAATAAATTATAAAATAAGGGGCTCGCCTTATTATTATTATTATTATTATTATTATTATTATTATTATTATTAAAAGTATAAACAACAATAGTCCCCACATATATTTCCATTGCATGTATTTGTACTCACGTTATGTAATTGTACACAGTTTTATTAAACCCTCGTCCTTATACATTTTTGTTATTGTGTGTGTTACTCATTTTGTTACGCAATTAAAATATAATTAATTCATGGTATATTCTAAATGCCGATAGAATAACATTTCGTAGGTTTTGCTTTTTTGGTTTTTCATATGGAAATGGAAATGATGATTATATAGTTTTTAGATTTTCTTTACAAATAGATCCACAATGGCAATCATATGATTCTGCGGATAATGTAACATTTTCATATATAGTAATTTTGGCTCACCGAAACTCAATCGAAATAATCTAACATGTGTAAAATGTGTGAAGATAGCGATATCGCTCTTATACTTAAAATTATAATAATATTTTTACAATTAAAATTAATAAATTACTAAAAAAAAATTATGTTTTAAAACTCATATTTCATAAAATTGTATTTTATGTTAATAATATAATAATTACATAAATAAATATATACATAAAAATAAAACCTGTTTGTTGTTTGCACATAATAATAATAATAATATTGTTTTGTTTGTCTCTCTACATGTTGTGTCGTGACGTGACTTTATATATATTTATTCAACAAAAATTAAAATAAATATAAAAAGAAGTTTTTCTGTTTTATTATCATTAAGAAGAAGACACTGTTTTTTGGTTTTTTACCACTTCTGTTATTGGATGTATGTGCGTGTGTTTGTGTTTTGTGTGTAACTGTGCGGTGTTTGTGGCTATTTTTTTTTCCCATACAAATACAAAATATATGGCTTTTTCATATTATTTTATTATTATTCCTTCCATCATATCAATATAGTATAAATATATATATTTTTTTTTGATTGGATTCGTTAGAACAATGGGATTTTTTTATATTATAAAACAAAAAAAAAGAGTTAAAGACTAGCGAAAAAGAGTTTTATAAGAAAATAAAGTATTTTGATGGCGATGACGACATCCATATTATAATAACAAAAATATTTATTGGTATCTATGTATAAAAAAAGTATCCAATATAAAATAATGTTGACTTACCTGTTTATATATCTTTCAAATTAAAAATATTAATATTCTTCTCCTTGGGACTGGTTTTCTTTTGTTGTTTTTACTTTTTTCTTTATGATTTTGTGCGTTTTTTTTTTTATTTTTTAAACAACACCACCACACACATACACATACACACAAAATTAATATAAATTTTATTAATTATATTATTCAAAAAATAAAATTTATATATAAAAACTAATAAGCGTCTTTTTTTCCCTTTTTATTACAACTACTTGAATCGCTCTCTATAAAATATGTAATATAGTTTTGTAAATCACTTGTTTCGTTTTAAAATACAAAACGGTATATCGATAAACAAATTAAAAAGCAATTAATTAATGCGTAGAAAAATTAATTAATACACACGCATAAAATAAAAATACAAAATATAATAAATTAAAACAAAAAGTAAAAATTGTAGAATGTGAGGTGTTAACGTAGTAAAAACAACTGTATCAAGTGAATATTCAAAATAAACTAAACTCAAAGTGTAGAGTTGGACGAATAGTTACTATTCGATTCGAAAGTAATCGTTACTCATTTGAAATAATAATTCTCCATCATTCTCTCATGTTATTTTATATTGTATTATATTATTACACTCAACTTAAATTTCATTTCATTGAGCTTAAGTTTTAATTCTATACACATGAGCACAAGCATATACATATATAATGTATATAACAATACCCGTTCCGTTAGTAATATATATATTAAAAAAAACAAACATTCGTTTTCATGTTACACCTATTAACGATAGAATCGGATATGGTAACTATATGTACCAATAGTGACTGTATCGGTTCAGCTTCGTTTAGGTATGTAGTGAAGTCAAGAGAAAAATTATTACAAAAGCCGCATTCTGTGCGATACTTGTGGACCGATATAAACCGTACAATTTAATTTGAACGCAACAATTACCAAAATATACCAAAGTGAAGCTGGGCCGATACAGTAACTATAGATACACTGTGATATGACACCTCGTTGTCGTGACATATTACTCTTGTCCGGTGCCAGTGCCTTCATATCTTCTTATTATTTATATGACCACATAGAACATAGTTTTGATCCGGTTTTCTATTTATTTATTTACATTTTTTTTTGTTTGTTTTGTACGTATAATTATATTCAATTACTATTTGTTAATTATCTGAATAGAAAATGCCACAAGGAAAATTAAAAAATAAACCTAAAGTGCCAGATATTATAAAAAATAAAAATAAATCACAAGTCGTTCAAGTGAGTAATTAATTTTGTAATTAGTAATTAGTTTTGTTTGTGATGCTAGATCTAGATTACTTTATTGACTCGACTGGTATTCTTTAAAGTTAATTCTATAAATATTTTAACTTTTTTTCTTTAATTATATTAAAGATGCATCCATTAAAGCAAAAAGATGTTGAAGTGGTTATGTCGAGTACAATAAATAGTATAATACGTAAATATTTTCCAGAAAAAGAATATTTAGATAAAAAAACATCCACACACTGCTGCTACACAATTTAAAAATTCATTAAATAATTTTATGGATATATTAATGTGTAAAGAACCATCGTATATACGGTATATACGTTCTATAAAACCAAATGATGTGCAAACAGCGGACACATTTGATGATAAATTAATATTACATCAATTTAAATACTTAGGTTTAATGGAAAATTTACTGGTTTTGTATATTGTCGTACATATGAAATGTTTTTACAACGTTATAAATGTTTAAGTAAAGAAACGTGACCACATCATAAAAATGGTTCTGCTGGTGATGGTGTACAAGTTTTAGCTAACGAATTAAATTATGGTAAAGATGAGTAACGTATGGGTAAAACAAAAATATTTATACATTTACCGAAAACATTGTTTGACACCGAAAATGCATTTCAAATGAAAAAACATTATTTACCATCGAAAATTCAATAAGAATATATTTGCAAATGCGTTTCAATTCATGTTTATTGTAATTTATATTGTAAAATGCTTTATGATCAAATAACTGGTTATCTCTTTTAACTTGTAATTTACTGATAAATAGAAGAAAAGAGTTTGAAATTGTAATATTGCATACATATTCATATATATATTGTATAATACATAGTATTAATATTACGAATCGCCCCATAATTCCTCAATTCATTGTAAAGTGAGACAAGAACATTGTGAATTAAAAAAAATAAATTCGGACTCTAATTGTAGACAATGGCATAATATTTATATAATAATGTGATTGAAATATATAAATATACACTAACCAAATTTCAATAATTCCCCTATATTCTGTATATTATATTAATTATAATATATTTTTTATAATTTTTTGAACAAATAGAAAAGAAGTGTTTACATTTACTATTCATAAAGAGTTAAAATATTCTAAAGAAAAATCAGAACATTTTTGAATCAGTTGAATTGTAGAAGTCGATTGAATTGTATCTTATATTTTTATATAAAAAATGATTTCCACTAATTTATATTTATTAATATTTGTAACATTGTATTTCAGTTTTTATTGCCTTCGTGCGGGCGAAAGTATAACCAGTGGTATTGGTAGTAGTGCGGGTGGCACTGAAAATATTCTCGACCACGACGATGTTGTTCGCCGTGATAATGAAAACGATGATGATATCGAAATTACAGCAAGATTTGACAATTATAAAGTGTATAAAGTAGTTCCAACTAATCAAGAACAAATTAATACATTACAATTAATCGAAAATACAAATGATAGTTATAAGTTTATTGTTGGTACTGGTAAAGTTGAAAATGATGTTGTTCTTATTGTTGCACTACAAAAATTCGCTGAATTTAAAACAATATTACGTACACATAATTTTTTATATAAAATATTGGATACAAATTTACAAGAAAAAATTGATGCAATGGTAAAAAAATATCCAAACAATTTAGAAATAATAATAGCTGGAAAATCATATGAAGTTAGAGAAATACGTGGTATTAAATTATCATTTAATAATAATCCAGATAATGCAGCCGTTTTATTTGAAGGTGGAATGCATGCGCGTGATATTACCGGATATTACAGGCAGCAGTAACCTTTTTATTAAATGAATTAATCGAACAATTAAATTCACCTTCCACTGAAAATCATATTACATCGTTATTTCGAGCAAATTCGGCAAATATATATTGGTACTTCTTTCCGATAATAAATCCAGATGGTTATGCGTATACATTTCAACGTGATCGATTATGGCGTAAAACACGTACACCATCGTCAAATTTTATTTGTTATGGCGTGGACCCAAATCGTAATTGGGATTTTCATTTGAATGAAATTGGTTCAAGTAAATATCCATGTGCTGAAACATATGCTAGTCGACGAGTATTTTCTGAACATGAAATGTATTCATATTCTCAATATTTAACAACAATAAGAAAACAATTAAAATTATATTTCGCATTTCACTCATATTCACAAATTCTATTATTTCCATGTGGACATACGGCTGTACATACAGAAAATCATGATGACTTATTGGCAATTGGTAAAAAATGAATTGAAGCTTTAGTAAAACATTATGGTACTCGATATAGTATTGGTAATACATATGCTGCAATTTATCCTGCAAATGGTTCTAGTATGGATTGGGTTTATGGTAATTTATCGATACCGTTATCATATACATTTGAATTAAGGCCGGGCAGCAATAGATACTCGAGCGGTTTCGAATTACCAGCGGAACAAATAATTCCAACAGCTGAAGAAATATATGATGTTATGGCAATAGCACATGGAGCAAATAATTTAGGATATATATAAAATTGATTTTTTTTTATTTTAATTCTTATGCGTGCAGGATTTTTACAATTAATTAGTTTAGTAAATAATTTATCAATGCATAAATAAATATTAACATAAAAATGTAGTTGTATTTAATACATACGTACTTTGTTATTATAAATTACGTTAAGATTCTAAATTAGTTATATTTTATTGCAAATTTCATGAGTTGTTGGTTTTAGTTAAATTAAATGTTGATTATTCTCTTCTGATTCTTAAAAACCATGGTCTGAAACATTGATTGTTAAGTTCTCAAATATAACATAGAGAAATTCTGAAAGTGAGTATATTCTATTTAAGAACTTAGCAATCAGTATTGCAAACCATTTTTAAGAATTCCTATCTGCAGGCAGCGGTATTTTCAGTATCTTTTTTCAATCAGTATTGCAGACCGTATACAAGAATTAGTAACCATTCACATGATTACTCCAATATACGGATATATTGTTAATCTCAAAATGGCGTTCAACACCATATTTTCAAAGATTCGCTTTTTGATTTCATAAACGAATTAATGGTAATTCACTTGAGTAATTTTCAATACGAGTTAAACTCGCACCCTCTGGATTTGATGAAATGGATGTTGACCACTGTACCATTAAATCACTACATAAATTTGATAAGTAAAATATAGGGTATGCTCGCTTTTTAAAATCAATCCGAAAGAAATCATTTATTTCAGCTAAAATCAGTGTGTCTATAATCATACTAACGAAATCAATTAAGTATTGTTGAAAATGGAATTGCATTAACGTATTCTCGAGATAAAGTCAGAACATAGAACACATGGAATTCATTTTCAAAGTAAAAAAATATATTTCATTTTGATTTTGCTTTACATATTTTTCGGATTAAAAACAATTGTTTTTAATTAATAGAAAACCAAAAATTTTGATATAGCAAAGACAACAACTTAATATGACATTTATATACAATAATTTTTTAATATTTACATTTGTAATGTTTCTTTTACTTATCTATATGTTTATGTGTGTATTGTATGCTTGGGTGGGTTTATTTGTATAACATTATTTTAAATGGAAAAGAAAAAATAAATAAAAAGAAATCACTTGTATTTGTTGTTTTCATATATAAATTTATTTTTCATATAAATCATATGCAAATTATTATTAAATATTACTCTACCATTAAAAATATTCTTTTGCAAATAGAAAAACACACAATTGTGTACACAATTAATATAAAAAAATGGAAATTGGGAAATTTAAGGAAAACCGAAAATACTGAAAACAAAATTTTAAAGGCAAATTAGTGTAAAAATTATTATATATTTGGTACAAGGGAAAAATTCTAGCTCAGCTGTTTGAAGTGGTAGGAGATTGTGATACATATCAAATGATAGGTAATTGAATAACCTATCTTTTTGTAAAAAAAAAATTTGAATTTTTTACCATGAATATGAAACCGTTATATGAAAATTCTGGGAAAACCTGTAAATAGATTCGGGTCCTCTAGTGGTAAAAATTGTTCCTAATATTCAAATTAAGACATCTGGTAATTTTCCGGAAAATCTGGAAAATTTTAATTTGGATCGGGAAATTACGGGAAAACTGTAATAGGTAGGAAACATTTTCAGTACCACTCTCTCAGTACATTTACCATCTAAATCCATTTATGGCTATAAGAAATATGTAAGTCATCAACTTTAGGCTGGAGAAATTTTCCGGAATTTCTGAAAACGGACTTTTTGATATTTTCGAAAAAAATAAATTAGGTAGCCAATATTTGTTCCAGCCATATTATAGAGGATCTTAATGCGCACAACAAAGCTTCTGGACTTTTTTCGTGAAAAATCTATTACTCGACTTATGACCGATATAAGATTTGGAAATTTTCGTGTAAGCCTAACTTTGGGCTCTCATTGTGAGAAAACCATTAGCCTTAGATAGTTGTGGTGGGGCTTAAAGTACTTGGCATTTAGTCTACTATCTGTGATAAATAGGGCGTTGGAAAATTCCATTGGAAAAGTCGGAAAATTCCGATTTTAAAACTTGAAAAAATCGATGTTTTTCGTTGTTCTTGGAAAATCCGTATTTTCCACTGGAAAATTCCACAAAAAATCTTAGAATAAAGATTGAACTTTCCTTTACATTTCTGCATCATTGGATTTTTGGAAAATTCAATATTTCCCTACTTTCCAGTCATCGGAAGATTGGTCTGCATACGATTTTCCGAACTTTAGGTACCCCTATTTGGAAAACCCTTATAGATAGAAAGTCACCCCCATAATATAATTTGTAGCCCTTGAGGAGGACTATCGCTGGTAAGAAGATCCTGGCAAAATATTCGGTATTTCCGGAGTTAAAGGCGTGCAAAAGTGACCCATTTAGTACTTTCGAAGCCCCATAACTCCGCCCCCTTAAGGAAATCCGGAAAAGTGGTCGTCAAATATTGTTTTTTTTCCAAGTTCTACAATCTCTGAAAATCTGAAGGTCCTACGGGCAAAAAAATTTTTTCGGCAATGGATTATAACCCACACTTTTGCAGGTCAAAAAAGGTAAAAAAAAAATAGGGCCGGAAATAGGCTCAAACGATCGGGGGTGATCGTGCGAACAAGAATCCGTTGAGATTTTTCCAAAACTCCGCCTCTAAGTGGGTTAAAAATGAAAAACAAAAAATGAAAATTCCGGAAAATTTCGTGAAAAATTATGGCTGAAAATAGGCTCAAACGATCGGGGCTGGTCGTGCGAACAAGAATCTGTTGAGATTTTTCGAAAATTCCGCCTCTAAGTGGGTCAAAAGTGAAAAAGAAAAAAATTTAAAAAAAAATTTGCCTCCTGTTAATTCTGCGCGACTGTTACTTCGTCTTAAAATTGCCTGGTATTTTAGTGGAAATTTTTATGGATTTCTTAAAAACGCTATAACTCAGCCGTTTGAAGTGGTAGGAGGGAAAGATAGGTATCAAACGAAAGGTAATTACATAACCTAACTTTTGGTAACATAAAAACATGGATTTTTTTCCAAAAATTTTCCAAAAAAATTCCAAAAAATGCCTAAAAATAGGCTCAAACGAACGGGGCTGATCGTGCGAACAAGAATCCGTTGAGATTTTTCGAAAATTCCGCCTCTAAGTGGGTCAAAAATGAAAAAAAAAAAATGAAAATTCCGGAAAATTCCGTGAAAAATTATGGCTAAAAATAGGCTCAAACGATCGGGGCTGGTCGTGCGAACAAGAATCCGTTGAGATTTTTCGAAAATTCCGCCTCTAAGTGGGTCAAAAGTGAAAAAGAAAAAAATTTAAAAAAAAATTTGCCTCCTGTTAATTCTGCGCGACTGTTACTTCGTCTTAAAATTGCCTGGTATTTTAGTGGAAAATTTTATGGATTTCTTAAAAACGCTATAACTCAGCCGTTTGAAGTGGTAGGAGGGAAAGATAGGTATCAAACGAAAGGTAATTACATAACCTAACTTTTGGTAACATAAAAACATGGAAAAATTTTCCAAAAATTTTCCAAAAAAATTTCCAAAAAACGCTATAACTCAGCCGTTTGAAGTGGTAGGAGGGAGGGATAGGTATCAAACGATAGGTAATTACATAACCTAACTTTTGGTAACATAAAAACATGGATTTTTTTCCAAAAATTTTCCAAAAAAAATTCCAAAAAATGCCTAAAAATAGGCTCAAACGATCGGGGCTGATCGTCTGAACAAGAATCCGTTGAGATTTTTGGAAAATTCCGCCTCTAAGTGGGTCAAAAATGGAAAACAAAAAATGAAAATTCCGGAAAATTCCGTGAAAAATTATGGCTGAAAACGATCGGGGGTGATCGTGCGAACAAGAATCCGTTGAGATTTTCCGAAAATTCCGCCCCTAAGTGGGTCAAAAATGAAAAACAAAAAATGAAAATTCCGGAAAATTTCGTGAAAAATTATGGCTGAAAATAGGCTCAAACGATCGGGGCTGATCGTGCGAACAAGAATCCCTTGAGATTTTTCGAAAATTCCGCCTCTAAGTGGGTCAAAAGTGAAAAAGAAAAAAATTAAAAAAAAAATTTGCCTCCTGTTAATTCTGCTCGACTGTTACTTCGTCTGAAAAATGCCTGGTATTTTAGTGAAAATTTTTATGGATTTCTTAAAAAAGCTATAACTCAGCCGTTTGAAGTGGTAGGCGGGTGGGATAGGTATCAAACGATAGGTAATTACATAACCTAACTTTTTCTTTTCAGATTCCAATGGAAGGTAAAGGTAGGGGATTGATTAAATTAACCAAATAATTGGACATGTATACATTTTTTTAAATTTAATTAATTATACATTTAATAATATTAATAATTTTAATAAGTTTAACATGTGTGTGATAAATATGTTAAATTTGTTATTTTAAATTAAAATAAAGACCACGTAATTACTGATATTAGCATATATTTATATTATTTTATTGTTATTTGTATAATTTCTTTCTTCTTCAATCGATTTATAAAAATATGATGTTTGTTTTTCATAAAAATACAGAAAAGTCAATTGACTGTATGCATTATGGTATGGATGCCACCACATGTACTCCACTTGATGATGTAAATCCAAGTTGATGGTGTTGGCATTAAAAGTTTTGTGTAATCAATTTTTCTTAACGTTTTACGTTTCGCATATCTTGAATTAATTGTCAATTGGTTATATATCATAATATTTTATATGATCTATCTGAAATTGAAATAATAATACTTAATTTAATATTAAATATATATACTATGCGGATTAAACAAAAATAAAATTCTAAAATTTACCTCATTCTTCAAAATACGTGTCTTCTATTGTAATTACATCGTTGTGGTGGAACAAATATTGCAACATTATTCTGCACAATATTTATTATGGTACATTTGTTGAAGTTGGTTATTGACTATTTACCAACTAATTGGGAATTATTGGTACACGTTCACGTGTTTGAGTTCTTGTCGATGAAATTATAGAAATATTTTCAATTTATTGTAATTGAATTGATAGTTGTGTATATAATGCAATAATATTTAAATTATTCAATTGACTGTGGTAGGTGAATTTAAAATCAATGATCATGTAATTATCACTTTATTGACGACACAGCCGATGGACTAATATTCAAATGACATCAATTTCATAATAGTTTGTTGTTGTGGTGATAATACTCTGTTGTTATATTGCATATGATAAATACTGATTGTTGTTTTTCTTGTTGATTTAATTGTTGTCATTGTGGGTAATGTTGATATTGTAGATTAATTACAATTTCATAATTCAATTGTTTGCTGTTGTGAAAATGATTGGTGTTGGTGGTTCTTTTTATAGTGGTGTACCCATTGGTATTGTAGTAGCTTTAAAATATGGCAATACAATTACAATTGAATCTGGTTGAATTGCATTTGACTATAAATAGAATTTACTTTATAATATTAAGTATAATTATTATAAATAAAAAGCACAAATTTAGTACTTGTAAACTGAGAGAAAAAAATGTAATTAGCATTCTATTGGCGACACAACTGGTGAACTAACATCCAAATGCCATCAATTTCATAATAGTTTGTTGTTGTGGTGATAATACTCTGTTGTTATATTGCATATGATAAATACTAATTGCTGTTTATCTTGTTGATTTAATTGTTGTCATTGTGTGTAATGTTGATATTGTAGATTAATTACGATTTCATAATTCTATTGGTTGCTGTTGTGATAATTATTGATGCTGGTGGTTCTTGTTATGGTAGTGGACCCATTGGTATAGCAGCAGCTGTAAAATGTGGCAATACAGTTGCAGTTCAGTTATTTTTTACCGATAAAAGATGCGAAGAAGTTCTTTCAGTAAGAAATGATAGCTGGTTGTCACAAAGATGGCAAAAGACTAGAAAGATTTTAATTTTTTGCGGTAAAAGCGATTTAAAGATAAGTTGTAACAAAAAAAATAAATAATTAAATAACTCACCTCTGTATCCTGCCACTGGTGGTGTGAGTAATCAATCAACTATGTTGAGTTTAGCATTACTTCTTAATATTGTACTATTTCTGCGAACATCTGTAAAAATGTTACTTATTACAGGAGCTATTCAAAATCTGAAAATTAAATATGTATTAAGGTTTTTGTAAATAAATACAATTCGTGCTCTATATATTATTTAATTACCTGTTATAGTTAATTACTAACAAAAATGTTCCTAATCATTAATTCATAGCTCGTTATTAAATGTATGTTTTGATGTTAAAATACGGCCGGCACCAACACTTTCTGATGAATATCTTGTGATTGTGCCCTAAAAATTATAATTTAATAACAATTAAATATATATTAATATTACTTGTATTTCGATTTTATTATTAAAATTATTTTTCTAATTATTCTTATTATTATTTGTTTAATTATATGTTTTTTTATTAAAATTACTTACAGCATTTTATATTTCCAACGAGCTAGCAAACAAAAGTCAATGAAGAAAAGAATAACAAAAACAAAATTTTTTTGAAATTTTAAAAATTGAAGTAGTAAAAATCGTATTCTATTACAATGTCATCTTATTTTCTACTACACAAACGGAATTTTTCATTAATCCCATATACAAAGCCTCATATATTTTCATCACTGTTTCTCCGCAAGAGTTCTCATTAGGTTTTTGTATCAAAATGATATTCATAATTGTTCGTAATCAATGTAATCTGAAATAAATAATACTTAATTAATTTATTAAATATTAAATATAATATGGAATAAGTAGGAATTTACCTACGATCAGATTTCTATATATCATTTATATTCCAAAAATATTAAATGTTCAAATTACAGGTTAGGTATAAATTAGTTTTTTTTTTGAAATATTGATGCTGGTGTTCGTGATGATGTTCCAAAATCTGTATCTTTATTGTTTATTATACATTATAATTAGTATATTATATAAACAATTAAATCATTTATTTTATAACAATAGATTACCACCTGTGATAAGAAAAACATATTTCATGTGCTGATAATGCACGCTCCGGCCGGCAACAAAACTTTCTGATGAATATCTTGTGATTGTGCCCTAAAAATTATAATTTATTAACAATTAAATATATATTAATTAATTATTTGTATTTCTATTTTATAATTATTATTATATATTTAATTATATGTATTTTTATTAAAATTACTTACAGCCTTTTCTTTTTCCAACGAGCTAGAAAATAAAAGTCAATGAAGAAAAGAATTACAAAAACAAAAATTAATTGAAACATCAAAATTTGACGTATGGAAAAAATGCATTCTCTTACAATATCATATTTTTGATGAAAGTTATATTCTTTTACATTGTGAAAGACCCTTTAATCTCATATATAAACCATGTACATATTCACCACTTTCCCCAGCTAAACGTTTCGGAGATAATCTATTAGCCAGCAGATGTCACCATAAGTAATAAATATACGATATATACGCCTACACCAAATTATCATTGAAGTCAGTACTAATTTCCCCATTACCCCTCCTTAATTTTTGAAGAATAATTTATTCTTGGAATTTTCACAGAATTGATAAATATGAAATTAAATTGAGATTTTGTGGAAATTTTATACATTAAAAATCGAACTAAAGTAATTTTTGAATTCCAAATTTTACAGATTATAGATATTCTCCACAAAACCAAAAGTAGACTATTAGAATCGACTGTATTCATGGTTATGGCGACCAAAAAACTGATATTAATATACTATATTAAAATAGACATTCCGTACGAACTTCATTCAGACGTGGTCCTCACATGGGACTACAACGTAACATATAATTTTCCATATAATATAATTCGCCGGTTATGAGTACAAAATTACTGCACATGCGAGAGTAGACCAATATTCACAAAGGTTAAAATTTGTGTTTTTTACCTATTTATATAGGGCAAATTTGTCTTCCTATGAATATGAATGTCTACAATCACATGAATAATCGTTTGGCAACCAGAACAAGGGTCGTGCGCGTGCCAGGCCTCAATTAACGCTAATTGATAAGTGCCACGACCCCGGCCATAACATGGAAAACCTATTCACGATGGAAAAAAATAGTTAGATAATGTAGCTCCCAATGATTACACTACTGTTGAAATTCAATAATTTCAGCCTGAAAATTACTATTTATAAAATTCCGCGAAGGTGTTCGAAGGGTATTAAAAACCATACACGGGCTTGAATCTAACAAAATAAAAATGTGATCATTCACGGCTGAGAACGGTGTTATCGAAATGCTCAGATTCCTTTGAATGTGAGCATGAACAGTTATATTTATAAAAATTAAAAATTATAGTTCAATTATTATTATGCTCCTGGGAATTCCCCATTTTAAAATTAATATGCACAGGCGATAAAATAAAAAAAAAATTTTTTTTTTTGTAGAAACTCGTTACTACAGCTTAGAACGGTTTTATCGGAAACCTCGGATATTCCTTTGCATGTGAGCCCGACCGCGTAATCACTTTGTTGGTAGGAGCCAATCCCTGTACATAACATATTAAAAGAATATGCCAAAGTGATTCCCGAAGTTTGAATTTACAAAATCAAAAAATATGAGAAAAAAATAACATTTTGACAATGTCATTTGAAAAAAAACTCATATACAAATTAAAATATAAAACTAAATTGAATTCAAATTCACGAATAAATTATAAATACGCGATCACGAATATATTATAATCTCAATATTTTATTGGTTTGTCTAACTACACAAATATTGGCTATTATGCCTCGTGCAGAGAGAGAGACCAACAAAATTATTGATAAAATATATATAATATTCAGAGTGCTTGTGTTTTATTTTTATTTGAAAATTGATTTTCAAATTTTTTCGATAGTTTATTAAAAACAAATATTAAATAATATTAATAGATGTTGACAATAAAACACAAGCGTCTGGTTTGCTTGAATCTTAAATACCAATACAATTTTTAATCTAAATTATAATTTAAAACTTATAGACTATAGTAATTTACAAAATATTTACAAATAATTAGACACAAAATATACAATAGAAGCCTAAATGGTTAGAGATAATAGATATTCTTCCACAACGCACCAATTTATGTAAGTTATTAATTTTCCACGCAAAACAATTTCCAGGATGTGAGTGACCAGATCATTGCACATGCCTGAGAGATTACATCAATATTAAGTAAGTAAATAATAAAAAGCCGACCGATTTATAACCATTATATCAATTACAAATAAATAAAATTAGTACGTCTTTTTCCAATAAATCCTACCCACTATTAAGACTACCAGAATGAAATTCGTTCAAATGATATTACTCGTTCAATTTTACACACACACCCGATGGCTCGTTCATATCATAAATTATTAAGATCAGCCTCAGGAACGCATCCCCTATTCACAACAAGTGTTAATACAAATTTAATTAGATGACTTTCTACTCCCCTTACACCAACATTTTGAAGTTGAAACAATAAAATAACATGTTCTCTAAAAAAAACACATCCATGCACATCCACTCGTTGTACATAGCAAATACCAGCGTTCGAAGAGTCAAAAAATTTGCAATTGAATAAACAACCAAATAATCAACCCGTGTATCAAACAATATTCGACTGATTTTGAGTTATTGTTACGATGCGTGTGTGTTTATTGATTTAAAAAAAACATTATAATATTTTTCAACCTAGGACTGTACCATATGAGACGTGTGCGAAGACATACGCTAAGCCACCATTTCATAATAGTGCCATTCCTTGTTGTGCACATCCAATAAATATTACAGTCAAATTAGTAAATTACTCTCGTATGTGAGTTTGTAACAATTCACTAATTGCACTCCGTAATTTTGTATTAACAAAGTTATGACGTGTGACAGAATAACCTAATCAAATACGAATGCATAAAATTTTAGTTAGCAATACTTCTCGGAGACGATAACACCCCAATAGGAATTCTTTGTATAGCGATAGGATATAGCATTGAGAAAAAAACAATATAAAACTAATATTACTTAGATGCTATTAAAATAATGGACAAGCAAAAGACAGTTAATTTACTTTATTTTTTATACGAACAATCAATGGATCAAACGCGCACTTAACGCACAGAATGCGTTAGTGATAACTACTTTAATATAAACTATGCTGACGATTTTTTAAAAAACCCAACAACTGCATATTAAGTATTGATAACTCCGAAAAATTATTAAATGAATGAGAGTGGTTTATCTGAATAAGATTACATGTTTCTTACATATTCAAACAAAACGCTCTCATTTAAAATTGTAAATAAATTTTACATTTGACCTTAACTTGCGTTTTCGCGCAAAATTCTTTCAGAGAAATCACTACTAATATGGGGGTTAAACATGATCCGTATACGAATGAGTGTAGAACTCCGAATAATACAACATGTAAATAGAATGCCAATGAAGGCAATTTTGTACATATTAATTTAAGTGCAATTTATACTGTGTCAAAAGACAATTAAAAAAATTTGAAAATATAAATGTGTTTTTATTTGGAATTGTATTCGTATTCCGAGCATGTTTATAAGCATTAAAAATATTGCCTTCGTTATTTCTATATCTAATATCGTTCAGCATGACTTTGGGAAAAACGTAAAAAGGGGACGAATAGATCCCATGACTGCGCACAACACAAGTGGCACAGTGGATAATGTCGACAATTTTCTAATTTCTTCACTTGTTTTCCATTCAAGTGAACAAATTAGTATAAAACTCTCAATTAGATTGGAATATATTAACATTAAATCTGTAATATTGGTAGGCACAACCAGGCGTAGCCAACAAGCCAAGCCAACTAGAACCATGGGGGTCCCATGATGGGACCATCGCATGCAATGTCTAAATTTATTATCCTGCAACCATAATACTCTGATCGGTGAGTATTACAGCCATTAAATTCTAAATGGAGACATGAACACACGACGCGGCCCCAGGCCACAACACAAAAAGCTGTCAGCGATGGAAAATATAAACGTGATTACATAACACAATCCCCGCGCGTAATTGATACTTTAATTTATACTTTAAAAAAACGTTATGTAGAATACCTATCTATCTCAGATATTTTAGTTTCTTAAAATCTAAATTGTGTCTTTTAAATTAATGAATTAAACTAATTAATAATTAAATGGAAATTAATTATTATTATTAGCTTAATTCATCCAATTTACTTAAAATTATTAAACTTAACCTATAACTTAAATATAAATAAATAACTTATAAATTAAAATCTTAAATTACACATCTTAAATTACACACATTATTTTCTTCATAGCAGCAAATTGTTTTTGTTTAAATTTGTAAATTTCGATGATGTTTTGTTGTTTTGAAGCGTTTTGCTATACGAAAACAAATAATATAAAATATTATAATTAAACAAATTTTTAAAGATTACAGTTTATATAAAATATTATAACAACATTAAAGTCACCTTGTCGGTGTGGGGGCTTAAAGTCAAATCTTTCTCAAAGCTCTGTCAGGTAGATGATAAACTAAGCACTTCGAAAATAGGTAATGCTGATAACAAATGAAATTTGTGCGTCAGGTGGCAAACAGGGCGACAGTGTGATGAATTCACCCTCTTCACGGAAGTAGGTTCTATGGATTGCAGGATGTACCAAATAATTATGTAGTCGTTGAGAAATTAGTCATTTTAAGTATTTGTTGTTACTATTTTCTCGGTTTTGATTCATTTCTAGGCAAATTGGACCCACATGAGGTATACGAAAAAATGTTTGCACTTCAGTTACAGATCGATGGAGCACGAAATGCGATATTGTACGTTCGTAATTGTAGAAAATACAACAAAAAAAAAATAAAATTAAAATTGCATTGGTAATGTCTGGTAGTTCTGAAATTGAACGATAAGAAATTCAATATTGATGCTGACCATTCATTTCGTTTTGACATCAGTTCAGTTGTTTTTTATGCTGATAAGAGTCAGCGTGGTTCTTTGAGGAAGAAAGGAATTGTCAAAAAGATGGCAAAAGGTCATCGAACAAAGTGAATAAAGTTATTTGATAGTGTAAACAAAATAGGTTTCATAAAAAAAAAAACTCAACCACTTATTTCTTACACCAAAATATTCATCAAAAGAAAAATTAATTACATTACTCACTTTTGTTTATTGGTCTCAGTAATCTATCAACTGCGTTGAGCTTAGCACTAGGTATCTATCATAGTATTTTTACGGATATATGTAGACGTGTTGCATATTAAAGTTGCGCATCTAATATCGATATCTGAAAATGAAATACGTATTAAATTAAGGTTCTTTGCAAATATATACCATTCGATTTATATTATCACAGAATATAATAACCTTACTGGAGCAACACTTCATATATTTATTTACTTACATGTCTTAAAATATTTATTTTAGGCTGATGAATAACAAAGTTTTAAATACACGTAAGGCGAGAAATATTTTAAATATTTACATTTACAAAACTGCATAGTTATTATGTGTGTATTTAGAACGTTGTCATTCATGAGAATCAGCCTAAAATAAATATTTCATTACATATAAGTAAATAGTATATACGTGTTTTGCTTCTGTAAGGTTATCTTATTCTGTGCATTGTCTAGTCACCTTTTATATAATTATTTTATATATAAACACCAAAAATAGTTTAAATACTCAATTTTTTTTTTTGCTTAATTTTATGTTTATACGAAACACATAATTTGCTGTAGCTATTTGGCTGCCCTCTGACACAATTAACTGATTAATATACTTTTCATACTGAAAATAAATCAACTTAACTGCCGTCGGTTGTTTGGTCGTTTATATGAAAATATGGTGAGGTTGAGCACAATTCTTCAAATTAACAAAGTCACAATATCATATGGCACAAATTTGAATTTTTTGTAGTTTGTAGTTTTATAGTTTAAGTGTGTTATACATTAATTATAAAAATGTTTCTAATTATAAATTTATAGCTCGTCATTAATGTTGTTTTGATGGTTTTTCATTAAGTGATTTCTATTTATTTGCTTTTAAATTACGTGATGCGTTGCATTTCACTTTCAAGCAGCAATAGAAATACTAATTGGGTTTAATATTTACATTTTGCGTACTCTTTAAACCTCCGGATTAATATTATAATTCAATAAATTTATATAACGGCAAACAAATTTGTAAATTATTGCATTTATATTTCATGATGTTGATGGCACTGATGCTACTACTGACGGCATATTATTTGACATCATATAATTATTTTCCAAAATATTGTAAATGAAGATGATGCTGTAGTGCTGGTAATTCAATATTTGAATATTCATTTGATTGTGGTTGTAAATTCATAGAAACATTCGGTGGATTAATATAAAATGTCATCAATATCATAGTAGTTGTTGACAGCACGTGTTGGTTTATTGTTTTGCTATTGTGCAGAACTCTACGTTGTATTTTAAATTTATTGGCGCTAATGGTAAAATTTATAGATTGATTATTAGCTGCTAGATATGCTGCGTTTATAATTTACGATGTTGATGTTACTGATGCTACTAATGACGGCATATTATTTGACATCATATAATTATTTTCCAAAATATTGTAAATGAAGATGATGCTGTAGTGCTGGTAATTCAATATTTGAATATTCATTTGATTGTGGTTGTAAATTCATTGACACATTCGGTGGATTAATATAAAATGTCATCAATATCATAGTAGTTGTTGACAGCACGTGTTGGTTTGTTGTTTTGCTATTGTGCAGAACTCTACGTTGTATTTTAAATTTATTGGCGCTAATGGTAAAATGTATACATTGATTATTAGCTGCTAGATATGCTGCGTTTATAATTTACGACGTTGATGTCACTGATGCTACTAATGACGGCATATTATTTGACATCATATAATTATTTTCCAAAATATTGTAAATGAAGATGATGCTGTGGTGCTGGTAATTCAATATATGAATATTCATTTGATTGTGGTTGCAAATTCATTGACACATTCAGTGGAAAAATATAAAATGCCATCAATATCATAGTAGTTGTTGACAGCACGTGTTGGTTATCTATCCACAATCAATATATTGTATATGTGGTGTGTTACAATATATAAATAATAAAGTTATATTTTGTGTATATTTAATCAATTAGAGATAGACCGTAGTAATATAAAATAGTTTAAATATTTATATTGGATGTATATTCCAAAAATGATGCATGTCCAACTAAATTACAGGTTATGTTATAGTTTTCTTTTTTTTATACTATTGATATTGATGCTGCTGTACGTGATGATGTTGCAAAATTATTTATTATTATTTTATAAATTTTAATGAATATATAATGGAAATAATTATATCATTTATTTTATAACAATAGATTTTACCTGCGATGATAAAAACATATTTGAATCCATGAGCTGATAATGCATGCACTGCAATGCCGAGCACCATCACATTCTTAATATTTTGTGCACTATAAATCCAATAATAATTAAATATATATTAATATTAATTGTATTTTTATTTTTATAATAATTTGTGTATTTATCTTTATTACTAAAATTAATTACAATATTTTCCATTTTCTTAAATGCGAGGTCCGAAACAAAAGAAAATTAATGAGGAAAACAAAAAACTATTAAAATATCAAAAATCCGTTATAACGTAACATCATCATTTTATTCTACTACTACAAATGAAATTTTTTCGTATATGTGTTTCATGATTTTTTATGGTTTTTTTAATATAGTACAATAATACAGGTTTTTTCTCCTTTTAAATTATTTGTCCTTTTCCAAAGTAAATAGATGCCAATAGAATAAATAAGTGTATACACTTCTCACTTATTATTATTATTATTTGAATCTTCATTAATGTCACCATTGTTTCTACCGTCCTTAATTTTCGTACTGTTTTTACCATTCATAAATAATTGATTTTTGTTACGATATTTTATAAATAGTAAAAAAATTTCACATCTGTCGACAGACCACCAACACACATAACGAAATTAATCAGCATATAAAAAATTGAGAATAATACACGTGTTTGCTACAAAATTCCTTCAATATTGATATCCAGGTCAGATCTATTGACCACATCAACTGGATGATCTCTTGAACAATTACGACTTCGCTATTATGTTAATCAATAAAATGAGTGTAAAATTTTTCAATTGATTCACAACAAACAATTAAGAATATTGAAATGAAAATCGATCAAATAATATTAGTGATTCAATTTTACATACACACACCAGTTTTTATCATAAATTATTAGAATCCGCTTCTGGAATCTAATCCTCCTTATTCACAACTAAGTAAATTCAAAATAAATTAAATGACATTCTTTCCGCTCACTTAATAATGTAAGTTTGAACAATAAAGCGGCATTTTCTCTAAATAAAACTTATCTGCATATCACCGCCAGACAATTTCTAAAAAAAATTACCAAACCATATTACACGATTAACTCACAAAGCTTGTGCAGTAAACCTAATGATTCATTATAATAATATAAAAGGGATACAGACCACCCCACTACCTTTACTAACAAGATTGGACAAGTGCATAATAAAACTGTGCATGTATGTATATGTGTGTGTAGGCGTGTCTGTGGTGTTGGTGGTAAAATATAAAATAATATAATAAATATCTTTTGAGAATGTAAACAGTCAAACAAATAATGTATGAAATATAATAAATTTGTATAATTACTACTCACTCTTCAATTCAAATTTAATATTTCTATGATGATGTCGCCATAAATTGTTTATAATCACTGAAGCTTATATCAATATTTTTATAAACATGTGCGATAACCGTCCGTCTGTGCATTCAATCTTTTTAAATAGATAAAACATCATTGATGTTTGTGTTTTTTTAAGTCAATAATGATACAATTGAGTTGTGGTTGAGAATTCGTATTGAATTATTATACATCAGTGTTAATGAAGGAAATATTTAATTTCTGTGTTTTGTTTGGTGACCCAACAACTGATGATTTGCCAAATAATACAAATATTATACATATCGTAATTAATTGTTGTTGTTTTTGTTATTGAAGTTGTAACATGTATAATAATTACGATCATGCAATTCAAATCATTGTATTTGAAAATTGGGATGTAATGTTGGTGGTAGTGATGGTTGTGGTTTATCCATTTGATATTGTATTCTGAGTATACAATTGAAACAAAAAATTTGTAATAAAATTTAGTTTAAATAAATTTAATTTACAAAAACTTTATAAATATAATTAATTAATAATAATAAAACTTACCTGTGAGCTGCAACTTAACCAATAATATTAGTTACATATCGTGGATTTATTAAATACATTTGAGATAAGTAGTAGTAATATAAAATGGGATATATTCATATTCAAGTCCAATTTGCAGGTTATGTTGATATACTATTGAAATTGATGGCACGTTGTACGTGATAATGTTCCAAAATCTGTATCTTTAATATTTATTATACATTATATATATTAATATATTAATATATTATATAAACAATTAAATAATTTATTTTATAATAATAGATTATCTGCGATGCATAAAAATATATTCCATGTGCTGATGATACACACACCGGCCGGCGCCAACACTTTCTGATGAATATCTTGCGCTTGTGCATTAAAAACTATAATTTAATAACAATTAAATAAATATTAATATTAATTCTATTTCTATTTTATTATTACTATTATTATTATTATTTATTTAACTATATGTTTTTTTATTAAAATTACTTACAGCCATTTCTATTTCCAACGAGCAAGAAAACAAAAGTCAATGAAGAATTACAAAAACAAAAATTTGTTGAAATGTCCAAATTTGAAGTATGAAAAAAATTCTATTACAATATCATTATATTTTTTACTATTCCAACGGAATTTTTCATTCATCCTATATTCATAACCTCATACATTTTCACCACTGTTTTCACCGCAATTAGGAAATGTAATGTTGGTGGTGGTGATGGTTGTGGTTTATCCATTTAATATTGTATCCTGAGTATACAATTGAAACCAAAAATTTGTAATAAAATTTAGATTAAATAAATTTAATTTACAAAAACTTTATAAATATAATTAATTAATAATAATAAAACTTACATGTGAGCTGTAACTTCACCATTAATATTAGTTACATATTGTGGATTTATTAAATACATTTGAGAGAAGTAGTAGTAATATAAAATGGGATATATTCATATTCAAGTCCAATTTACAGGTTATGTTGATATACTATTGAAATTGATGGAACGTTGTTCGTGATGATGTTCCAAAATCTGTATCTTTATTATTTAGTAGACATTATAGTTAATATATTATATAAACCATTAAATAATTTATTTTATAATAATAGATTACCTGCGATGCATAAAAATATATTCCATGTGCTGATGATATACGCACCGGCCGGCGCCAACACTTTCTGATAAATATCTTGCATTTGTGCATTAAAAACTATAATTTAATAACAATTAAATAAATATTAATATTAATTCTATTTCTATTTTATTATTATTATTATTATTATTATTATTTATTTAATTATATGTTTTTTATTAAAACTACTTACAGCCATTTCTATTTCCAACGAGCAAGAAAACAAAAGTCAATGAAGAATTACAAAAACAAAAATTTGTTGAAATGTCCAAATTTGAAGTATGAAAAAAATTCTATTACAATATCATTATATTTTTTACTATTCCAACGGAATTTTTCATTCATCCTATATTCATAACCTCATACATTTTCACCACTGTTTTCACCGCAATTAGGAAATGTAATGTTGGTGGTGGTGATGGTTGTGGTTTATCCATTTAATATTGTATCCTGAGTATACAATTGAAACCAAAAATTTGTAATAAAATTTAGATTAAATAAATTTAATTTACAAAAACTTTATAAATATAATTAATTAATAATAATAAAACTTACATGTGAGCTGTAACTTCACCATTAATATTAGTTACATATTGTGGATTTATTAAATACATTTGAGAGAAGTAGTAGTAATATAAAATGGGATATATTCATATTCAAGTCCAATTTACAGGTTATGTTGATATACTATTGAAATTGATGGAACGTTGTTCGTGATGATGTTCCAAAATCTGTATCTTTATTATTTAGTAGACATTATAGTTAATATATTATATAAACCATTAAATAATTTATTTTATAATAATAGATTACCTGCGATGCATAAAAATATATTCCATGTGCTGATGATATACGCACCGGCCGGCGCCAACACTTTCTGATAAATATCTTGCATTTGTGCATTAAAAACTATAATTTAATAACAATTAAATAAATATTAATATTAATTCTATTTCTATTTTATTATTATTATTATTATTATTATTATTTATTTAATTATATGTTTTTTATTAAAACTACTTACAGCCATTTCTATTTCCAACGAGCAAGAAAACAAAAGTCAATGAAGAATTACAAAAACAAAAATTTGTTGAAATGTCCAAATTTGAAGTATGAAAAAAATTCTATTACAATATCATTATATTTTTTACTATTCCAACGGAATTTTTCATTCATCCTATATTCATAACCTCATACATTTTCACCACTGTTTTCCCCGCAATTAGGAAATGTAATGTTGGCGATGGTGATGGTCGTGGTTTATCCATTTAATATTGTATCCTGAGTATACAATTGAAACCAAAAACTTGTAATAAAATTTAGATTAAATAAATTTAATTTACAAAAACTTTTTAAATATAATTAATTAATAATAATTTAATAATAATAAAACTTACCTGTGATCTGTAACTTCACCATTAATATTAGTTACATATCGTGGATTTATTAAATACATTTGATAAAATGGAAGAGATATTCATATTCAAGTCCAATTTACAGGTTATGTTGATATACTATTGAAATTGATGGCACGTTGTTCGTGATGATGTTCCAAAATCTGTATCTTTATAATTAATTATACATTATAATTAATATATTATATAAACAATTAAATAATTTATTTTATAATAATAGATTACCTGCGATGCATAAAAATATATTCCATGTGTTGATGATACACACACCGGCCGGCGCCAACACTTTCTGATGAATATCTTGCATTTGTGCATTAAAAACTATAATTTAATAACAATTAAATAAATATTAATATTAATTCTATTTCTATTTTTTATTATTATTATTATTTATTTAATTATATGTTTTTTATTAAAATTACTTACAGGCTTTTCTTTTCGAACGAGCAAGAAAACAAAAGTCAATGAAGAATTACAAAAACAAAAATTTTTTAAAAATGTCCAAATTTGAAGTATGAAAGATATCTTAAATCAGGAGAAATCAGTAGAATTTTTTGTATGCATTTTTTTAGTACACTACAATAAAAAATTATTTAATTGTGTATGAAAAACAGTATGCGTATTTTTTATTTAGGTGAGTTGAGTAATGGTGAATTTAATAAAGGTAATAAATCATAATATAATGTTTGGAAAGAGGAGAAATACATTGTTATTTTTACTTTTCGTTTTCTCATTTCTTATGAAAATAAAAAGAAATGACTTGTATTTGTTGTTTTTGTGTATTAAGGAAAATATAAATTTTTAATAAGTTACTTATCAGAGAAATGGCATTGTATGAAGAAAAATCAATGATTTAATTTCTTTTAAATGAAAATGCATGCTAATTTTATTAAATTAATATAAAAATTTTACTATTTATTGTAATCCTAAATTAATTTTAATGATTATGCATGTAAAAAAGCATTAATTTTAAAACTTAGTATATAAATATTATTTTATATTAAGAATTATCCTATGTAAACAAACACACACACACACACACACACAATTATTTTTATAATTGCTTTTCCTTCGACGAGTATTTCTATTCGTTGAAATTTCATATAAAAAACATTAATTTTCCTAATACATATGAAAATTTCAAATGAAAATTCTGAGAAAACTCATGAAAATTTCGGTATCCTTTGGTGGTAAAAAATGTTTCTAATATTATAAATAAATTAAATGGGAAATTTCAGAGGAATCGATAAATTTTGAAGATAAATTAGTGGAAAACTGATGGTATATATTTGGCACACGGTAAAAATTCTAGGTCAGCCGTTTAAAGTGGTAGGAGGATGGAATTCGTTTTAAATGATAGGTAATTAAACTACCTAACTTTTTGTAAAAAAAAAACTTGGATTTTTCACCATGAATATGAAACCGTTATTTGAAAATTCCGGGAAAACCCGTAAATAGATTCGGGTCCTCTAGTGGTAAAAAACACTTCCAATATTCTAACTAAGACATCTGGAAAATTTCAGGAAAATCCGGAAAATTTTAATTTTAATCGGAAAATTCCGGGAAAACTGTAATAGTTAGGAAAAATTTTCAGTACCACTCCCTCAGTACATTTACCATCTATATCCATTTATGGCTATAAGAAATCTGTAAGTCTTCTACTTTAGGCTGGAGAAATTTCCCGGAATTTCTGAAAACGGACTTTTTGATGTTTTAGAAAAAAATAAATTAGGTAGCCAATATTTGTTCCAGCCATATTATAGAGGATCTTAATGCGCACAACAAAGCTTCTGGACTTTTTTCGTGAAAAATCTATTACTCGACTTATGACCGATATAAGATTTGGAAATTTTCGTGTAAGCTTAACTTTGGGCGCTCATTGTGAGAAAACCATTAGCCTTAGATAGATGTGGTGGGGCTTAAAGTACGTGGCATATAGTCTACTATCTGTGATAAATAGGGCGTTGGAAAATTCCATTGGAAAAGTCGGAAAATTCCGACTTGAAAACTTGAAAAAATCGATGTTTTTCGTTGTTCTTGGAAAATCCGTATTTTCCACTGGAAAATTCCAAAAAAAATCTTAGAATAAAGATTGAACTTTCCTTTACATTTCTGCATCATTTGATTTTTGGAAAATTCAATATTTCCTTACTTTCCAGTCATCGGAAGATTGGTCTGCATACGATTTTCCGAACTTTAGGTACCCCTATTTGGAAAACCTTTATAGATAGAAAGTCACCCCCATAATATAATTTGTAGCCCTTGAGGAGGACTATCGCTGGTAAGAAGATCCTGGCAAAATATTCGGTATTTCCGGAGTTAAAGGCGTGCAAAAGTGACCCATTTAGTACTTCCGAAGCCCCATAACTCCGCCCCCTTAAGGAAATCCGGAAAAGTGATCGACAAATATTGTTTTTTTTTCAAGTTCTACAATCTCTGAAAATCTGAAGGTCCTACGGGCAAAAAAATTTTTTCGGCAGTGGATTATAACCCACACTTTTGAAGGTCAAAAAAGTAAAAAAAAAATATGGCTGGAAATAGTCTTAAACGATGGGGGGGCATCGTGCGAACACGAATCCGTTGAGATTTTTCGAAAATTCCGCCTCTAAGTGGGTCAAAAATGAAAAACAAAAAAAGAAAATTCCGGAAAATTCCGTGAAAATTTATGGCTAAAAATAGGTTCAAACGATCGGGGCTGGTCGTGCGAACAAGAATCCGTTGAGATTTTTCGAAAATTCCGCCTCTAAGTGGGTCAAAAGTGAAAAAGAAAAAAATTTAAAAAAAAATTTGCCTCCTGTTAATTCTGCGCGACTGTTACTTCGTCTTAAAATTGCCTGGTATTTTAGTGGAAATTTTTATGGATTTCTTAAAAACGCTATAACTCAGCCGTTTGAAGTGGTAGGAGGGAAAGATAGGTATCAAACGAAAGGTAATTACATAACCTAACTTTTGGTAACATAAAAACATGGAAAAATTTTCCAAAAATTTTCCAAAAAAATTTCCAAAAAACGCTATAACTCAGCCGTTTGAAGTGGTATGAGGGAGGGATAGGTATCAAACGATAGGTAATTACATAACCTAACTTTTGGTAACATAAAAACATGGATTTTTTTTCCAAAAATTTTCCAAAAAAAAATCCAAAAAATGCCTAAAAATAGGCTCAAACGATCGGGGCTGATCGTGTGAACAAGAATCCGTTGAGATTTTTCGAAAATTCCGCCTCTAAGTGGGTCAAAAATGAAAAACAAAAAATGAAAATTCCGGAAAATTCCGTGAAAAATTATGGCTAAAAATAGGCTCAAACGATCGGGGCTGGTCGTGCGAACAAGAATCCGTTGAGATTTTTCGAAAATTCCGCCTCTAAGTGGGTCAAAAGTGAAAAAGAAAAAAATTTTAAAAAAAATTTGCCTCCTGTTAATTCTGCGCGACTGTTACTTCGTCTTAAAATTGCCTGGTATTTTAGTGGAAATTTTTATGGATTTCTTAAAAACGCTATAACTCAGCCGTTTGAAGTGGTAGGAGGGAAAGATAGGTATCAAACGAAAGGTAATTACATAACCTAACTTTTGGTAACATAAAAACATGGAAAAATTTTCCAAAAATTTTCCAAAAAAATTTCCAAAAAACGCTATAACTCAGCCGTTTGAAGTGGTATGAGGGAGGGATAGGTATCAAACGATAGGTAATTACATAACCTAACTTTTGGTAACATAAAAACATGGATTTTTTTTCCAAAAATTTTCCAAAAAAAAATCCAAAAAATGCCTAAAAATAGGCTCAAACGATCGGGGCTGATCGTGTGAACAAGAATCCGTTGAGATTTTTCGAAAATTCCGCCTCTAAGTGGGTCAAAAATGAAAAACAAAAAATGAAAATTCCGGAAAATTCCGTGAAAAATTATGGCTAAAAATAGGCTCAAACGATCGGGGCTGGTCGTGCGAACAAGAATCCGTTGAGATTTTTCGAAAATTCCGCCTCTAAGTGGGTCAAAAGTGAAAAAGAAAAAAATTTAAAAAAAAATTTGCCTCCTGTTAATTCTGCGCGACTGTTACTTCGTCTTAAAATTGCCTGGTATTTTAGTGGAAATTTTTATGGATTTCTTAAAAACGCTATAACTCAGCCGTTTGAAGTGGTAGGAGGGAAAGATAGGTATCAAACGATAGGTAATTACATAACCTAACTTTTGGTAACATAAAAACATGGATTTTTTTTCCAAAAATTTTCAAAAAAAAATTCCAAAAAATGCCTACAAATAGGCTCAAACGATCGGGGCTGATCGTGTGAACAAGAATCCGTTGAGATTTTTCGAAAATTCCGCCTCTAAGTGGGTCAAAAATTAAAAACAAAAAATGAAAATTCCGGAAAATTCCGTGAAAAATTATGGCTAAAAATAGGCTCAAACGATCGGGGCTGGTCGTGCGAACAAGAATCCGTTGAGATTTTTCGAAAATTCCGCCTCTAAGTGGGTCAAAAGTGAAAAAGAAAAAAATTTTAAAAAAAATTTGCCTCCTGTTAATTCTGCGCGACTGTTACTTCGTCTTAAAATTGCCTGGTATTTTAGTGGAAATTTTTATGGATTTCTTAAAAACGCTATAACTCAGCCGTTTGAAGTGGTAGGAGGGAAAGATAGGTATCAAACGAAAGGTAATTACATAACCTAACTTTTGGTAACATAAAAACATGGAAAAATTTTCCAAAAAAATTTCCAAAAAACGCTATAACTCAGCCGTTTGAAGTGGTATGAGGGAGGGATAGGTATCAAACGATAGGTAATTACATAACCTAACTTTTGGTAACATAAAAACATGGATTTTTTTTCCAAAAATTTTCCAAAAAAAAATCCAAAAAATGCCTAAAAATAGGCTCAAACGATCGGGGCTGATCGTGTGAACAAGAATCCGTTGAGATTTTTCGAAAATTCCGCCTCTAAGTGGGTCAAAAATGAAAAACAAAAAATGAAAATTCCGGAAAATTCCGTGAAAAATTATGGCTAAAAATAGGCTCAAACGATCGGGGCTGGTCGTGCGAACAAGAATCCGTTGAGATTTTTCGAAAATTCCGCCTCTAAGTGGGTCAAAAGTGAAAAAGAAAAAAATTTAAAAAAAAATTTGCCTCCTGTTAATTCTGCGCGACTGTTACTTCGTCTTAAAATTG
Organism: Bibio marci; assembly: GCA_910594885.2. NCBI lineage: Eukaryota > Metazoa > Arthropoda > Insecta > Diptera > Bibionidae > Bibio > Bibio marci. The sequence goes on along the minus strand of OU343118.1, from coordinate 26,768,337 downwards.
CCTGGTATTTTAGTGGAAATTTTTATGGATTTCTTAAAAACGCTATAACTCAGCCGTTTGAAGTGGTAGGAGGGAAAGATAGGTATCAAACGAAAGGTAATTACATAACCTAACTTTTGGTAACATAAAAACATGGAAAAATTTTCCAAAAATTTTCCAAAAAAATTTCCAAAAAACGCTATAACTCAGCCGTTTGAAGTGGTATGAGGGAGGGATAGGTATCAAACGATAGGTAATTACATAACCTAACTTTTGGTAACATAAAAACATGGATTTTTTTTCCAAAAATTTTCCAAAAAAAAATCCAAAAAATGCCTAAAAATAGGCTCAAACGATCGGGGCTGATCGTGTGAACAAGAATCCGTTGAGATTTTTCGAAAATTCCGCCTCTAAGTGGGTCAAAAATGAAAAACAAAAAATGAAAATTCCGGAAAATTCCGTGAAAAATTATGGCTAAAAATAGGCTCAAACGATCGGGGCTGGTCGTGCGAACAAGAATCCGTTGAGATTTTTCGAAAATTCCGCCTCTAAGTGGGTCAAAAGTGAAAAAGAAAAAAATTTAAAAAAAAATTTGCCTCCTGTTAATTCTGCGCGACTGTTACTTCGTCTTAAAATTGCCTGGTATTTTAGTGGAAATTTTTATGGATTTCTTAAAAACGCTATAACTCAGCCGTTTGAAGTGGTAGGAGGGAAAGATAGGTATCAAACGAAAGGTAATTACATAACCTAACTTTTGGTAACATAAAAACATGGAAAAATTTTCCAAAAATTTTCCAAAAAAAATTCCAAAAAACGCTATAACTCAGCCGTTTGAAGTGGTAGGAGGGAGGGATAGGTATCAAACGATAGGTAATTACATAACCTAACTTTTGGTAACATAAAAACATGGATTTTTTTCCAAAAATTTTCCAAAAAAAATTCCAAAAAACGCATAAAAATAGGCTCAAACGGTCGGGGCTGATCGTGCGAACAAGAATCCGTTGAGATTTTTCAAAAATTCCGCCTCTAAGTGGGTCAAAAATGAAAAAAAAAAATGAAAATTCCGGAAAATTCCGTGAAAAATTATGGCTAAAAATAGGCTCAAACGATCGGGGCTGGTCGTGCGAACAAGAATCCGTTGAGATTTTTCGAAAATTCCGCCTCTAAGTGGGTCAAAAGTGAAAAAGAAAAAAATTTAAAAAAAAATTTGCCTCCTGTTAATTCTGCGCGACTGTTACTTCGTCTTAAAATTGCCTGGTATTTTAGTGGAAATTTTTATGGATTTCTTAAAAACGCTATAACTCAGCCGTTTGAAGTGGTAGGAGGGAAAGATAGGTATCAAACGAAAGGTAATTACATAACCTAACTTTTGGTAACATAAAAACATGGAAAAATTTTCCAAAAATTTTCCAAAAAAATTTCCAAAAAACGCTATAACTCAGCCGTTTGAAGTGGTATGAGGGAGGGATAGGTATTAAACGATAGGTAATTACATAACCTAACTTTTGGTAACATAAAAACATGGATTTTTTTCCAAAAATTTTCCAAAAAAATTTCCAAAAAATGGCAAAAAAAATAGGCTCAAACGATCGGGGCTGGTCGTGCGAACAAGAATCCGTTGAGATTTTTCGAAAATTCCGCCTCTAAGTGGGTCAAAAATGAAAAACAAGAAAAGAAAATTCCGGAAAATTCCGTGAAAATTTATGGCTAAAAATAGGCTCAAACGATCGGGGCTGGTCGTGCGAACAAGAATCCGTTGAGATTTTTCGAAAATTCCGCCTCTAAGTGGGTCAAAAGTGAAAAAGAAAAAAAAAAAAAAATTTTGCCTCCTGGTAATTCTGCGCGACTGTTACTTCGTCTGAAAAATGCCTGGTATTTTAGTGGAAATTTTTATGGATTTCTTAAAAACGCTATAACTCAGCCGTTTGAAGTGGTGGCCGGATGGGATAGGTATGAAACGATAGGTTTACATTACCTACGAAGTTAACGGTTGGGGAACTATTGATGAACTTAATAAAATAATTAGACAAATATTTTTTTTTTACATTAAATTAATTACATTTAATAAATATGTAAATTATTAATTATAACATTAAAATAAAGATTCACAATTAGTGATAAATTAGTATATATTTATATTATTTTATATTTATTATTTATATTATTTTATATTAATCTTCAATGGCTGATGAAAACACTTGACGGTCGTTTAACGTTTTTTTTGATGTATTGTATATTTTTCTGCAATTCATTGTTAAGGAAGCTGTTTGTTTTTATTAAAGCAAAATTTCTCCTGCTGATATTTGTAAGTTGTTGTTATTTATATTTGTTACTTATTAATAAGTCAACACCTGTATATAATCTCATTCCAAATCTACATACCAAATTGGTACGAAATTAGCCAAGAGATCATTCAGTTGTACAATTAATAAAGATTCCCTAGGTATTAATTTTAAAGAAAATTGTTAATAGGTATACCTGTATAATTCGATTCCAAACCTACAAAATTGCATCGAAATTGGTAAAGCAATGATTCAGATATTTCCTTTAACAGGAATGTATTACGTAAACATACAATACACACAACTACGTAAACAGGCCAAAAACTTCGCAAAATAAACAAAATATACGATTTTTTTTTAGAATAGTTATTTGACAAACCACATGATAGTGAAAATATTGTTTAATTTTTATATATTTTGTAGGCGAGAGATAATACAAGTTATTTTTTGTTAATTTCTTTTTCCTCCACCACAAGCGAAGGAACAAAAATAAAAACAAATTAATACACAATAATAAAGCAACGGATTGTTGTTATACACATCATATATTTTGTGTGTGGTAAATTTTGATAATAATAAAGACACACTCTTTGTAGTTTGTACCGTACGTACGGTATATTATCATTTTTATTATATTTTTTTGTTCCGCCTCTAATGATAAAAGAGTTATTATTTAATAATTTAAATAAATAAAAATTAAATAATATTTTCACTAACATATGGTTATGATTGTCTAATAACTATTCTGAAAAAATCGTATATTTTGGTTATTTTTCAAAGTTGTTGGTCTGTTTATGTAGTTGTGTGATTGTATGTATACGTAATGCTATGCATTCCTGTTAAATGAAATATCTGCATCATATCTTGTCTAATTTCGATGAAATTTTGTATATAGGTTTTCGAAATAGGATTATACCGGTATTTCATACTTTGTATTAATTTTCTGTATGTCTTATCAAATTGTACTGAGCATTGTAGTCAATTAATATCGAATTATCTGTACAGTATACACATAATTAATTAATTTTCACTTATAATTATATATAAATATCTTAATTTTATTATTATCTATTATTAATTTTAACCCTTTTAACATATATTCAGTAAACCTAAATGAATTAACTAAATATTTATGATAACCTCTTAATAATTAACAATACTTTAAATGAATTTTAAATAACTATATTTTCTTTTAACAAATTTATTTTAATATTTTAAATTGAACGAATTCTAATTTTTTAATTTAAATTCAATAATAAACAATCTCTATATAAATAAGAAGTTTAAATGCAAATTGTGAATAAATTTAATGAGGTTTACATTATAATTAAAGGTTTGTTTGTTAATTATCTTATATAATAAGCGTTACATGTAATTGTAATTGTTAAACTTTATAATCATGAAATTAAATTCAATTATAATAAAATGAAGCTATTTTTTAACATTGAAATCTTAGTAGAAATTTTAATTTACCTAATTTCATATTCATTTTTAATGTATAATATAATTTCTAATACGAGTACAATATTTAATTGTGATATTTACAATATACAATTACATTTAAAATTAATTCATGCTTAAAGCTAAAACTTATTTTATTTATATAATAATTAAAATATCATTTGTTATATGATCAATTTGATAGAATGGTGTGTTGCTAATGAATCATTTAATAATACTCTGATACCAGAAGTAATATAATATTGCCACAATTCAATAATCAAATTATGTGGTGTTTCAATATACTTTTTTTAAATCATCTGCAAATATAGAAAAAAATTGAGATTAACATTATAGAGAATTTTTTTTAAAAACATTTGAAATTACCAGTAAACAACACAAATATGGAGGTGAGCAATCACTCAAATAAAATATAATTTATAATTTCCGGTAATTTATTAAAGGCCATTTGGTGAATTGTTATAGATTCACATTATGACTAATTTATCAACTTCACTGTAATGATATATGTTCTTGATTTTGTATTATCTGCACGTGTGGCATAGATTTTTGTTGTTGTTGTCCATCACAAATAACTGCAAAAACTGCAATACATAAGCTTCCATTGGTTGTGGTCCTGTAGAATATTAAATAATTATCACCAATGGTATGTGGAACATAATAATTCCAATTTATATTTTGGTACACCAGCATCTATATTTATTTTAATGATGTGATTGCATCATATGTGCAGCATACGGTAATTTTGTTGTTAATAGCCTTGAAGTTAAAATTTGCATTGAACGCATTTTTATTATATTCAATAATTTATATGTTTGCATGATATGTTTAATTCATCATTATTATTGGCCAATATAATATCATCGCGGTTGTTAATGTATCAATTAATGTACTATATGTTCGCGCGATATTATTTAACAAGTCAATTCTGTGTATGTTCTAACACTAACAATAATTGACACAATTGGTTGGTAAACTATGACATGACTATGTTAATAACTCTGATCTCTCCTTGAAGTAGCATTACCATATATATTCTTCAGCTATAATATTATAAATTAAATTATTAATATTATTAATTAATAAGCTACATATTATTATAAAGAATAAATTACCTCTAATCCGGTGCATTAAATCCTCATAATATGCCATTGATTTTATACGTTAATTTCAATAATTGGTGCTCAGATACCAGAACATTTCGTCTGTCTAAATCTGGTTAAAAGAAAAGCCGGAATATTAGTTAAAAAGGAAATTTAAGTAAAATGATGTATTTAATATTATATTTATTTTAATAGATATTGGTAATTTCCCAAATTAAAGGATTCTGAATATATTTTTTCAATTTGATATACCAAAACTGTAAAAGTGCATCATATAATTTTGAAAATATTGGATTGCGAATCAATAAAGAAACATTTGTGTTTTATATTTTAACTGATTTTAATCAAACGAAGCAAACACAAAAAAGCCATTTGAAAACTGTTTTTATACAATTTGAATGTAATGTGAAAGATAAAGAATGTTCAAAAAAAAAGGTCTGACAATATGCAATTGCATGTAATATTCGATATAGACAGTACACAAATTGAAGAACAATATGGCACGTCAATTAAACATAATATTATTCGGATACCATTTAACTATGATAAAAAATTTTGTTGGAAAATGCTAAAAGAAAAATATTCTAAAAATTAAAACATTTTTATATTTTTAAATTATAGTATTTTTCTTACCTTACATTGAATTGTGTGATGCTTACTGATTTTATTTGACAATTACCCATTACGTACTGGATAAACTGAAAATTTTGAAAGAATATAAATAGCTGTAGCTACATCTTAAATGTATTTAACAAATAAATCACAGCATACTATGATACTTTTCAATATTATTATCACCGATTGTTCGTGTTCGTGATCGCTGACATATTTGTTTCTGTGCTGGCATAAATTTTAATACTTCATTGCTTCATTGCAAGAAGTAAATAATTCGGTAATGAATGGAAATCAATTTATTCCAAATTACGTGTATATTGCATTCATTATCAACATTTTGAAACTGGCTACGGTACTAATAGGCACATATTATTTTCGATTTTCTTTACCTCGAACACCAAATCCACTACTGAAATAATCATTGGCTGCAGCTGAATCCCTTATTTAACTAAAATATAAATAAATAAATTTTATTTTTAATAAATTTAAAACGTTTTTATACATTACTTTTTTATTTAGAGGTTATGTTACATGATGGATCTTTTAAAAACACAATCTTAAGATGAATATTATTCCTTTTCAATTGAAAACCGCAAAATCATTTAGAAATATATAATCATCTGTTGAAATGGTAATTTTTATAATTATTTATGATAAATTATAAAAAATTTCTTTTACATCACTTTCTTGTCTACTGCAAAAATCGCTTTACTTTTAATTTTTGTTTTTTATTAATCTTATTATTGAATATGAACATAGTTCTATATGAGTATTGTTTTTATTTGACATGACGCGAAATTGCGTAGACCGATACACCTATAGTGACTTTATCGGCTCAGCTTGAGTATAGTGAAGTCAAGAGAAAAACTATTCAAAAAAAAAATCTCCCCTTCCTTATATACGCGTTCTTTCTCTTACAATTTTATTCTCCTATCGCTTTCCTTTTACGCATACGCACACACATTACAATATTATTATAAGCTAAAAAACATTACCTTTTATATTATTTGTATTGGAAAGTTTCTGCCGATTTGTTTGTTTACAATCTTACAGATAAATTCAAATTTTCCAAGACATTTTTGAATTGTTTCTCTTGATAGAAACAATATTGTTAAACTGTTAATCTGCTGGAACATCTGATTGTGGTGGTGATGAATAACACATCCGAATCAATTAATGCATCTACATATAGTTTAGTTGTTGGCTCTTGCAATATATGTGATCGAGAATTGTATTATTCCACCAGTGCTGCGTTCGTTTTTAACATAATATTATTTTCAGTATTCTAACAATGATCGATGTAAGTTTATTGTAGTTGTTGTTAATATGCAAAGTTCACACTTAATTTTTTTAACAGATATATTACAATTACCTCCGTTTTTTTGCTGATCCCACCAAATACTTTGTAATATATATATCAATATATATCGCCACCACTTTTGAGAGTTATTGTTTTATTGTGTCATTGAAGTTACACATCATTTTAACAGCGTAGCGTGTATATAGTACCACAAATCTGTATCCTAAAAAGTTTAGCCTAATTTGTAATGTATTAAAATGTTTTTGTAATTATTCGAAGATGATGCAGCCAACGGAAAAAAATCCTAATTTCACTATAAACAATCTATAAATATGTAAGTAATTTAGGTTGTTCAGTAGGATGATTCACTTACAAAGCAGAATATATTGTGTTCCTATGAAAACAAAATAGTCAGCAACAAATGATTGGTTGATAAAATTGACAAACGAACTGAGATTATGTGGGAGGGAGCTGTTGTCCAATTCCTTCTAAAGAAGGAGACATTTTGAAACAGTTGAAGTGGCCACCATAAATATTTTAGGTAGCAGTGCAAGAGGAATTTCCTCCACTAAGTTACCTCTGATGTCATTTGGGTAATGGTACCAAGAATCATTTGAATTACAATTCGCCTGAGATGCCTGACAAATCTCATGATGTCATCGATCAGCATCAACATTTACAAGGTCTTCTGCAGTAAGAAAGTGTTTCTGCAAAAAAAACAGTCTTCTTCTCGTCGCTGCTTGGCAGTGGTAAAGTAAAACATATGTTCTGCAGTGTCACTACTATTATTTTGAACACATATACAAAATGTCTATACTTGTTTACACAAATAAATTATGAAAAATGTAACAAAACGCTATAAACTCCTATAATTGTTTAAGAGAGACTACTTTGGAGTAATCGAATAATCGAATCGATCGCACAATGTAGTAAATGACTATATGAATATTAATATGTTTTTTCGTCACATTTTATTTGTTTGATATTATAATTACTTCGAACTATTCAATTAAAATACATTGTAGCACGTGCATTTAATTTTGTTCCTCATATCTAGTACAAATTTTATATGTAAAATTTGATGCAAATCAATATAGTATAAAAAAATTGAATTTTCCTGATCGGATAGTGATCTAGCTGGCTGAGGCAAGATATTTATTTACAAATACAATCACATTCCTTTTTTGTAACGTCATATAATGGATGTAAGCAAACTACAAATACCATAGGTGGTATTAGTTTCTAACAACAAATAAATATTGAAATATTTTTCCTCTTTCTATTTTGTGTGATCTGAATGACGTGTATTATAAAAAAATCGACACCCACGTGTAAATACATAAATAAATATAAGAATATTCTTACAACATAGCGGCGATATTCTGATAAGAATTATTTTTATCGTCTATCGGCAACATTTTAAACATTAACTTTTAAACTAAATAATATCGCGCAAATGATTAAAAATAATAAATGTTTGCATTCAATTTATAATAAAATACATTAAAAATAGTAATTTTTACAATGCAAAACTTTTGATTAGTAGCAAAGTTATTTTAACAGTTGCTGAATTTTAATCCGAAAATTAAACAAACTGCGTGATTGGCAGTCCCTACACATTCGTCTTACTTCGACAATATTTTTTGGAAAATTTTAAATATTTCATTTTGGCCACACGTTTGGGAGTGGTGATATTTGAAAAACATTTAAAAATTAATTTCGTTTAATAAAAAACGCAGAAAATTAATATCTTTTAATTTTTAAATATTTAATTTATAATACATTTGTATAATAAAATGCCCATAGTATCGTTAACACAATCGTCGGGCGGTTTGATTTAGTCATCTTCTCATTATGCTACGGCTACAAATGGTAGATTTGTTGTTCGATAATAACTAACAAAAACCTAGTTGCTAATGACGCAACTAGTTAAAATTTATCAATAAATCTAGCATTATAATGCAATGATTTTTAATTTTTAAATGTTTTCCAAAAATATTTAAATCCATTTATGTATTAAATAAAACATTTGACACACATGTGCCAAACTGAAATATTTTAAATTTTTAAAAAAAATTTTGGCGAAGGCGAACTTTTAACTATTTAAATTTACAATAATTATTTTAAATGGTGTTATAATGAAATATTTGAAATACTTTTTCCAACCCCGTCGTTTTATGCACATTACAGTATTTATAGGCGGCATATATTATTGATTAATAATATAATAATATAAATATATTACATGATATATTTTAATGTTTAAATTATTACAGAAATACACTGACAATTTCAACTGGGAAATTACTGATCCGACACTATTTTCATAACTTAAACATATATTATTAAATGAGAACATTAACAAATTTTTAGATTTGAATGTACTTTTTAAAATCTTAATTTCAATGTTCAATGTTCTTAGGAGAAAAATATTAGTAAAATTTAATAGAAATTTAGTAAAGGACCCTGAAAAAGATTAAGATTTTAAGAAGCACATTCAAATCTAAAATTTTGTTAATGTTCTCAATTTAATAATATAAGTTATAATATCGTGTAGCATCAGACATTTTCTTAACTGAAATAATCAGCGTATAATATTTCTGTAATAATGGGTCACATTAAAATGTTATAATATAATATTAATAATGCAGAAACTTAATAACCTGGAATGGAAGACGTCTATAAAATTACCGGCAATCAAATACAAAACAAAACCGATAACAATAGCATCAAAATTTGAAATATTAATAGTTTTACAATATATTTGCGTATGCACAACGAACAGTATAAATCAGTGACAACGCCTGAATAAATGTTTTCAGATTGCAATATCATTATATTTTTTTCTGGTAGACAAGTTGAAAGTATAGACTATACATTAAAATTGGAATCTCCACTTAGTAAATTTTCCGGAAAAATCGATTTTTAACAATTATTATCTTTTTGAATTACGGACCATGACCATTTAACGGATTTCCAAGTTTTGTATACAGAATTGCAAATTATAATCAATATCCAATCTTTCATCGAAGAGATTTTTAAAATCGATTCACGCCCATTCAAAACATATAAGACCGATTTTTCGTTTGATGTCAGTGAAATTTGGTATGAAATAATGACATAGTATCACCATTTTTTGTACTTTATACAATTATACAAAAAATTTCTTTAAATCATCTCTCTCTGCCATCGATTGGAACATCGGACATATCTTTTTTAACATGCATAAATTGATTTTAAAAATCTCTTCCATGAATGATTGGAAATTGATTATAATTTGTAATGTTACAAGTAAAAATGGAAATCCGTTAAAACATTGCGCGCTTAATTAAAAAAGACGATTATTAATTAAAGTCGATTTTCCCGGAAAATTTAATTCGGTGAACAACCAGATTTTCACACAGGTTATAAAAAAAATATAGCGATATTGAAAACTGAATGCTATTTCTCAACCTTCGCCACTGATATAAATTGATATATATATATCTCAATTTCTAGTACAGAGTTGTTCACAATTTTATAATTTCCGGTAAAAAGTGGTAAATATGCGGTTTTGTCTTCTATTTGATAGTTAGTGTAACTAGATTAAAGGCAGTATCTATAATTATTATTATGTGTCTGTCTATCCGTTATGTTACACATAAACTGAATTGAAAAAAGCATTTCAAATATTTCATTATAAAATATATTTAATATTCGTTGTGATGAATGGATACAATCAAATATAATTTTGTAAGTTATTGGAGGAGGGAGAGTCGCATCGCTGCCGTCTAACATATATATATTGTTTGTTCATAATGAAAAACGCGTCATTAGTATTAAGTACACACATGTGTGTGGCTTTTAGTACATACAATATTTTTTTCACGTTATTATATTATTTCAACTATTTTGGCTAAACTAAACAATATTAAGGTTTATCAACACAAAATGGCTGCTGCGCCGCATAAATACATTAATTGTGTTTAAAAATGTTTTAAATATAAATATATATATACAATTTTTAGCACATGACGCGCGCGCGCACGTATAACCCAAATAATAAAATATGATTGTATGATTGTTTCGTTACATCTAAAAAAATAATGTGGTGGCCTCTGCTGATGGTTTTATTTCTTCCATCCCATACACACAATATTTTACAGTGTATAGTATTTAATTTTTTAAAATTATAATATATTTTAATTAATTAAAATATTTAATTTTAAATATATATTTATTTTTTTTTTTTTTTTTTTTTTTTTTTTTTTTTGTTGTTTGTTTTTTCTTTTTTTATTTTTTAATTTTATTTTTTTTTTTTTATATATAATATATATAATATTTTTTGTTTGTCTAAATTTAATTATTAATAATATTATTTTATCATTTGTTTTTTATATTGTTATCCATTTTTTTTTCTTTCTTTCTTTCTTTCTTTCTTTTATTCATTTTATTATTATTATTATTATTATTATTATTATTATTATTATTATTATTATTATATTATATTATTATATTATTATTATTAATATTAATATTAATTTTAAAAAATTAGTATTGGGGATAGGTTTTTTTTTTTTTTTTAAATTATAACATAATTAATTACATACAATTTAATTTTTTTTTAATTTTTTAGTATTTTTTTTGTTTTGTTTTTTTCATTAAATTTTTAAACTTGTACAAACTAATTATTTTTTATTTTTTTTTTTTTTAATATTAATTAATTAATAAAATACTATAAAAAAAAAAAAAATAAAAATAAAAATAAAAATAAAAATAAAATAATAATAATAAATGATAAAGAGTTAAAAAATAAAATAAAATAAAGAGAAAAAGAAAAAAAAAAAAAATTATTTTTTAATTTTTTTTTTTTTTTTTTTTAATAATTAGAAATAAATTTCAATTGAATTTATGTGTAATTTAAATTACTATAGTGTATGTATGTGTGTGTGTGTGTGTGTGTGTGTGTGTGTGTGTGTGTGTGTGTGTGTGTGTGTGTGTGTGTGTGTGTGTGTGTGTGTGTGTGTGTGTGTGTGTGTGTGTGTGTGTGTGTGTGAGAATGTGTGCGTGTGTTAAATGATTTTTATGTTGGTTTATATTATAAAAATTTGTATTTAATAAATTTTTAATATTTTTAATTTAAAAAAAATATTTGCATTTATTTTATTTAATATTTTTTTTTTTTTGTTTGTTTGTGTGTGTGTTGAAGATATGATTTTATTTTTAAATTTTTTTTTTTTTTTTATGATAGCTGACTTGACTTTTTGTTCTTAAAAAAAAAAAAAAAAAAAAAGTTTTATTTATTTATTTTTAAATCCAGTTAATTAACACATTATTTTTTTTCTATATAAATTACTACCAAACGCGCAGTCTCTTCTTCTGTCTGCGCGCGTATAAATAAATAAATGTTATTTAATTTTATTTAAATTTGGAGCATTTAAAAATTATAATAAATAAATTAAATAACTGCGTTGTGCGTTTAATTAAATTAATTAAATGTATATAGTTTTTGTAAAGAAAGAAAAAAAAAAAAAATTTTAGAAAAATAAACGAAAAAACAATTGAGTCGATGAATAATTTAAAAAAAAACACTTTTTACATAATTTTTGTTATCACCACCTATTTATCACTTAATAAATTTTTTTTTTATTTAATTTTTCAGCTATACTCACACACCCCAATTCTTCCCTTCTTTTGTTTTTGTTTTTGTTTTTGTTTTTTTTTTTGGTAATTTAATTTTTTAATTTATATTTATTTTTTTTTTTTACTATTAATTAAAATTAAAAAAATCTATACTTTTATTTAGAATTAATTGTGTATAATTATTAATTTTTTTTGATTGATTATAAATTAAAATTATAGAAATTAAAATTAAATATTAAAAATTAAATTAAATTAAATCAAAGGTTTTTTTTTTTTTGTTTTTCATTTTGTTATTCTAATTATTTATATTTAGTCGTTTTTTTTTTTTGTTTTTTCCTTTTCCTTTTCTTTTTAAGTGTCTCGTCGAAACAAAAATTAGTTTTTATTATATTAAATATAATATATTAATTTATTTTATTTTATTTTATTTTTTTTTTTTTTAAAAAACATTCAGTCTTGTGGTATTTTAAATTTAATATAATAAAAAACAAAAAAAATAAAAAATAATAAAATAAAAAATAAAAAATAATAAAATAAAAAAATAAAAAATAAAAAAATAATAAAATTAAAAAAAAAAAAATAAAACAATCACCAAATAATAATTTATTGATTAAAAAATGTTTTTTTTTTTTTTTTTTTTTCTTTATTTATATTATTTTCGTTCAATTAATTCTAAACAAAAGTAAATTGAATTAAAAAATTAAAATACGAAAATAATTTCCTAAAATCTAATAAATTGTTTTTTTGTTTTTTTTTGTTTTTTTTTTAGTTAGTTTTTAATTCTAAAAACAAAATTATTTTATTATTACATTCTATAAAAAAAATAAAATAAAATAAAATAAAATAAAATAAAAATGAGACGACTGACGCGATACGCGTGCACCAAAAACGTTAACCATAATTCTTTTAAAAATTCCTAATTGTTATACTAAAATTTAGATTGCTTTTTATATTGTTTTTTTTTTTCTTGTTCCATCTTTCTTCTTCCTTTCCAAAATATAAAAATAATATCAACATACAAAAATCATTTGGTTTGTTTTAATTTTATTATTAACACACATTTTTTCTTTTCTATAATTTCTATTCTAAAAAAATATTAATATTTGTTAAAATTCCAAAAAAAAAAAAAAAAAAAAAAACATTATATATTCGTTTCCCTCTAATAAATAAATAATAAAACAAAAATTGATTTCATATTGTAATTGTTTGGAGATAAAATAAAAATATTGTGAAAGTTATTTTATTTATAAAAAAAAAAAATTAGCAAAATAATATGGCACAGGGAAGACGGACGCTCTCTATAAATATGTGTTTCCCGATTATACACAATTGGAATGGAATTGTATTATGTATTAAAATAATAATAGTTAGAATAAAGTGTGCAATATGTGTGTGTGTGTGAAAGTAAATAGTTTTGAGGACTAAAGGATTAGAATTAGTTTATGTTGCAACCAATTTCATATGTTTTACAAGAAAAGTTATAACAAACGGAAGCAAAGTACTAAACGAATTTTGCTCGTGTGTGGTTTTCTTGTACGTGGAGAGGTGCAAACAAAAACGTAAAGACTGCTCCAAATGTTAATAATCAACTGAGAATAATGTCAGGTTTGAAATGTTTCCTAAATTCTTGGTATGCCTAAATCAGTTTACATTGTTATAGTCATTCTTGATTATAGACTTCTGTATGAATAATAACATTACTCCCCCATCAAATTTCGTTGTACAAAATACAATAGTTTTTACGCGATTATCGTATTCTTGTGTTTATTAATTTCTTGGTTATAACCTGTTTGTTACGGAGCATAGACATAGTGGATCGTATACAATAGATCTCCTATGGTCTGTGATTTTGTGTAAATATTACAGAAATCTATTTTGGGGTGTAATTAATATTTTAATGATTAGGTATCGATAATAAAATTTAATAATAACCCAGCCCGTCGTCTTCAATAATGTCATAGGTAAAAAAAAAAACAAAAATGCCTGTGAGTGTGTTTACACTCAAGTGGATTTAATAATAAAACATTAAAATTTCCCAGTCGTAGTCGTAAGAGTGTAAATGCATATGAAATAAAAGTACAAAATCAAATGTGAATTTATTCCAATGTTTATGTTTGTTTATTTTTAATACATACAACGGTAATGATTTGATTTATATTTTAATAAATGAATTAATTTGACGACAAATGTCGAATGCAAAGCAGCACAATTTATATATATATATTTTCGAGTAAATTATGCAGAATTTATTAAACTGCTAAGATAATTAGAAAATGTGACAAAGTAAGTGTTTATAAATAATACATTCACAGAACAAAATATTGGTTCTTGTAATTTAGTAATTAGTATTTATAATGGGGTGTTAGTACTAATCTTAAATAAAATAATTTGTACGTTTTGGAATCTCAACAACACTTTTGAAATTATATATATTGATAGATAACCATATAGGATTATGGTAAACTAGCGAGTGTATCATGTGTATATGAGAAGATAGTCACAGAGTAAGTAAGTAAATTCTGAGAAAATTAATAAGAAAACGTTCTAATGGGCAAATAATATTCAAATTACAATATTATAATAAAATTAATTGATTGTAGCGAACGTATGTTTAAATTTGAACTATTCAAATTCTATGGGGGTTTGATTAATTGACCACATCCATCAAGGATTAAATTAAAACAAATTTGTGCATTTTTTGATTTTAGATCTGCGAGTCTCCCACATACTGTCGTGCAAAAACATATAAATTTGATTGCTTTGTCACACATAGATACAGTATTTGTAACAGATGAAAGGTTGATAAAAAAATTAGATATTTAATTGAGAATTTAAACCACAAGGTTAAAAAAATATAAAACGCATGTCGTGAAATCAGTGAATTCCAGTCACAGCGTCTATAATGTTGTACTATAGAGGATATAGGTTTGACTATTGAGATTATTTCAATAATAAAGTGACATGAATATCATTCAAAAAGTTACGATTTTCACGTCAAAACTTAAATGTTTTGTAAAAATAGTCATAGATAAATAGATATATTTTAAACTATTTAAGTAATTATTAATTGTAAACAGATTAAATTGAAATTATAGATAGGTAGATGAAAGAGAGGTACTTTTTTGTTACAGTTTAGTGATTGGATAAGAAACCCACCCACTGTTATAGTACACAAAAAAAAAAAATAATGATGCAAACATTAGGACTATGGATTAAGTGAGGTGTCTCACAATTAATGCATCTCAGTCTAAAAAGTCTAGATGGCTAGATGCAGTGAAATGGGATATGAAAATCCTTAAATTTCGGAATTGGGATTGAAGGAGCGTGTTGGATAAGGCTAAAACCGCACCTGGGTTTTAATGCCATGCAGTAAGTAAGTAAAGTAAGTAACTAAGTAAGTAATGCATCGGCATCATTACTCAAAACAGTATTTTACCCAATAAACACACACAAATGGATTATTCCATTAAAATCCCCGTTTTGGGGGTGGCTTCTGATCCATTCATTTTTCAATAGTTAATTATTGGATGAGATTAAATAACGTATTTTGTTACTTGGACAATATTTTGTTTAGTGGTCGTACTACTAAAAAGTGGCTATGATAAGGAACAATCGATTGCGTTACAAAAGATATCAAATACATTTTTATTAGTCACAAAACATAGTTTTATACAAACTAATTTTGAAAATTGATTTGAAATGGATAATTGGCAAATTTTGTGCTATAAGTTTAATACTTAACTACAGTAATCCACCCACAATACGAACTGTGTCCTATTATTAATGTGTATATGTTAATTTTTTGATATTCATGTGTTAAATAAATGATGGGACGCGAAATAGTTGTAAGCAAAATAACAAAAGGTGTTTTAATTATTTGGAAAAAATTGTGTAGTAACTCGATTTATGTCAAAATGTTGTGTGATGATTTTAATTTTAATAAATTTAATTAATTTTAACTTTCACAATATTAACAAAAAAAAAAAAAAAAAAACAATACGAAATCCAAATCGACCGATTTCACCAATTTACTATAAAGTCTCTATATTCCTATGTATTTTTACATAATTTTTTAATAAAAATAAAAATTGGCTTTTTAAAATTAAATTAATCTTCTTTTTTTAAATATATATATTTTGTATTCTATTTTTTTTTTTTAAATAAATATTAATTTTGACACGACAGCTCTTTTTTTTTTCTATTTTTTTTTTCAATTTCAATCAATAAATATTTTTCTTTAATTTTAATTTAATTATTATTATTACAATATTTTTTTTTTCAGGAAGTTGTTCAGGGGGTTGGGGGTTCGGGGTGAGGATGGATAATTTTTTTTTTTTTATTTGTTCATCAGTATATATTTGTGTGTTTGTGTGTTTGTGTGTGTGTGTGTGTGTGTGTGTGTGTGTGTGTATGTGTTAATGTTCAAACAAAAGAAAATAAATGAAATTAGTTATAGAAATTTAATTAAATTAATAAAAAATAAATGATAAATTATTATACGTTAATTTCTACAAATGTTGTGTGTGTGTGTGTGTGTGTACTTTTTTTGTATAAATATAAATCGTATTTTTAATATTTTTAATTTTTCTATTTTTAATTTTAATATAATTAATTGGATTACTCATTAAATTTAGTATTTGTTGTGTCTGCGTGTATATGTATCGTATTTTGTTTGAATTTGTGTGTGTGTGTGTGTGTGTGTGTGTTTGTTAGTGTATCCTTTTTTTTTTTTTTTTTGTTTTCTTTTGTATAATTATTGTTAATTTTATCCTTTTATACATTTTATATTTTTTTTTTATATTATAATTAATTTATTCTCTTTCGTAAAAACTATTTTTTTTAATTATTTTTCTCTTTCTATTTATTTAATTTTGTATTTACAATAAATTTGTGTTTGTTTGTGTTTGTGTTTTTGTTGGTTTTATCTTTATTTTTTTTTTTTTTTTTAGTTTTATTGTTATAAATTTTTTATATCTAAATTAATATATTTTTAATTTTAATTATGTACAATTTTTTTTTTTTTATTATTCTTCCTTTTATTGCGCATTTTAAAAGTGTTTGTATTCTAAAATTGATTAGATTATTTTTGTTAAAATAATAATATTTTTATTTCATATAGGCGTTACGCACCACTCTGACGATATATAAATTGTGTGCATAATATTGAAGAGTGTATGTTTTAACGCGGGAGGTTGGGGAAGG
Source organism: Bibio marci (assembly GCA_910594885.2). NCBI lineage: Eukaryota > Metazoa > Arthropoda > Insecta > Diptera > Bibionidae > Bibio > Bibio marci. Next base: position 26,750,773 of record OU343118.1, on the reverse strand, counting down.
GGATGGGGGGGGGGGTGGAGGGTTTGTTTAAAGTTTAAATGAATTAAAAAAAAAAAATAAAATTATAGATTAAACCAATGTGTTTTGGTGTACCGATCATGTTTACCATTTAATGTTGATTAATTTTATAGTTTGCTTTAGTTTGTAACAGAACAAATTTTGTTAAAATAAAATAAATGGTTCCATTGAAATAATAAAATTTATCTTCGAAAATTATTTTCACAGAACCACATAGATTACAATTATCTGTGGATTCGAGTCTATGGCATAGACTGTATGCGTATTTCAACCGATTAAAAAATCATACGATATAAAATAAATGGATTTTAATAGTAAATAATTTAACAAAATTTACTAATAATAAATGGATTGAATGCGACAGCATTACATGATAATGAAATACGCACGTTAGCCAGACATGGCACCCCATACGTGTCCTATTTATATAGGATTCGCGATTATATCATATACTGTCCGTCAAGTAGTGTTAAAAATAAAGTAGCTGCATAGATGGTCAGTCGCACGGTCAGTTGTACAATTTATTATATTAATCTTTACTTTTACGCTTTTCAGCTCATTTTTAATAATAATGGCCAACAATAATAATAATAATAAAAAAAAATTGGATAAAATAACTGCAAACTACTAACTCTGTTACATTACCAAACATCTGTTTGCTAATTAATAGCAAATACTAAAGTTAAAATACGCCGTTGATAATTGGTTGTTAAACTAATAAATTATGTATATTTTATATATATGTGAAAATATAAAATATTCACCTTTACAGTGAAACCGTATGGTGTATGGAGTGTATGTATGCAATCCGAATAAAACCTCATTTGTTATTATTGTACAGTGAATTAATTAATGTAGCTGCTGTTAAATTGCCGCCGTGTATAAATATAAAGTCAAATTAATTGTTTTTTTCGTACCGTGTCAAATTACTATTATAGTTCGATAAATTGCCAAATATTAATCAACCAAAACTTATTTATTACACATTAATAATATTCGAATATAAAAATATATTTCACAAATCTTCAGTAATATCAGCAGTTAATTAATATTGTACAATAAAAATTATTTAATTTAAACAATAATAACAACGATATTTTTACTAGCGTATCGGTTACTCGGATTGTATGTGGTGCCCTCCATACACACCTAATACCAAATTGTATATATTGATTACAGTTTGTACAATGGTGGTGGTACAGAAAATACCATTTTTGTATATTACGGTTTTTAATTTTATTTATAAAATATATATAATTATTATTATTATTATTATTATTATTATTATTATTATTATTATTATTATTATTATCATTATTATTATTATTATTATTATTATATAAATTATATTATTATAAAGCACAATATGAACTCAATCTCTATGGAAAGAAAAAAGGAGCTAGACGACGATATAAGGCGAAATATATTTTCATATACAAATTGCCATCAAAATATATGTATTTTACTAATTATACAATATGAAATTTAAAATAATGTCAATTAACACACTATTTATAGATAATAACAATAATAATAATAATAATAATAATAATAATAATAATAATTTTAAATTAAAACATAACAAAATTAATAGTATAATATTGTTTGTAATGTTTACCAGTCGCTTAATAATAATAAAATTAATAAATTTCAATGTATAATTCAAAAACAAACCGTTTCAATTGACTCTGACTTTACACGTACAATTATTTTCATTAATTATTTATTTAACAGAAAAATTAAATATATATGTTTCTGGGCATCATTACAACACTGAACCAAATATGATAATATTTCTATTTATTATAGAAATTTTAATTAAAATTCATAATAAAATTATATGACAATTATTGAAACTTTTTGTTAAATTGAATAAAAATTGAATAAGTTAAATTTTATTGAAACCGTAGAGATTATATTGAACAAATAATTGGTTATCTCCGATGTTGGTCGTCAATGATGGTAAATATTCAATTTTTTTGTTGTTGTTTCCCAATAGGCTACATATATATTAGACACACAACATCATATTTGCAAGTCCTAATGTATTTATATATGGATGTGTGTATGGTGAGGGGCGGGGGGTGTATCAATGCATATATATTGAGGTTCATAATATATATAGATTCATAATGCAATTTATAATTATTAATTTATATAGTGAAATGATTATTTGATACAGCATTTTGTGTACGATGACATCACGCTGCCAATGTGATGACTATTAAAAAATGTTCATATCTTATAAATGAATGTTTATTGTTACTTGTTATTATATCATAGGTTGCTTTCAATTTGAATGATTAGTCATCTCATCAGTTGATGTGATGGGACCAACTTGTGTGTTGTATACATTAATAATTATAAATTTGATTCTATATACATTCAGTTAACCACAATATATACATTGATAGCCCCCCGCACCGTACACATCCACATATATTGTATATTGAAACTTAGAATATGATGTTGTGTGCTAATGCGTATCTCTATATATAGCAGCATAGGTTAACAACAACAACAACAAATTGATATATTTTCAATCATAAAAAATAACTAATTTACAAAAACTAAATAATTAAATGTAAAGTTTTTGCGACAGAGCTTATTTTTGAATTACATCAAAAAGTTATAAAATATAAAAAAAAAACAATTAATGAATAATAATTAGAAATAAAGTCAATTTTAAAATCATATCATTTTTTTTTTTATGTTCTTAAATTATGTTAAAGTGCTTTATTTTTTTTTTTTGCTTTTTTGCTTTTTTTCTTATATTTTTCATTTTTAAAACATAATTTCGCTCAATATTTTCAATTTCAAAATTTTATTTCATTTTAAAAAATATACAAATCTCTACAAAATATTGTTTCTTTAATTTCTTCTTCTTTTTAAATATTATTTATTTACTTTTTTTTTGTTTTTTTTTATACATATATTAGTTTCATTTTTCTTTTTTTTTCTGTTTAAAACATTATTAAATAAAGCACATGCAAATGTGTGTCAAATAGTGTGTAATTGTTGTTGTTGTTGTTGTTGTTGTTGTCGCGTGTATAATTGTCCATTCTTATTATTATTATTATTTTAAATAATTTTATTCCATGCAGACATTTAATTTAATTTAATTAAATCTTTCTTGCTATCATCATAAATAACAATATTAATAAAAAAAATAAAAATAAAAATAAAAATAAAAATAATAAAAAATAAGAATTAATAATAATTAATAATAATAATAATAATTAATATAATAATAATTTATTTACATATTAAAACTAAAATTAAAATTATTACGATAATATTAATGTTTTTTTTTTTTTTCCCCATTCTTCTTTTTTGTATTAAAATTATAAAATAATAATTATAATTAAAAAAAAAAAAATGTATTTACATAAATTAAAACTTAAATTTAAAAAAAAAAACATCATCATTTTATAATTGTCTGTAATTGTTTTAGTTTTTATTTTTTTATGTTTATTTACTTTTATTTATTTTTATTTTTTTTTTTTTTTAACTATATTTTTGCTTTCTTAATTAATAATAATTACATAAATTATTAATTTTATATAATAAAAAAAAAAAAATAATAATAAAAAATAATAAAAAAAAAATAATAATAAAAATAAAAAAAATATCTCGCGTGTCTCTCTTCGAAGTGTCTTCTATTACTTATTTAAAACAATGAAAAAAATAAAAAAAAAATTGTATTTTTAAAATATAATCACAAAAAGTCAAAACAACTTTAATAACGTAAAAAAAAAAAAAAAAAAAATTAAAAATAAAAATCGAATAATAATTTGAAATTGTTAATTATTCTTAAATAAGTAGAATTGTATTTATTTATTCCTAATTTATATAGAACACCACCATCGCCCATCGCGGCACGGCTCCCACCCCCACAAACTATTTTTATTTATTTTATTTTTTGTTTATAAATTTAAAAATTTAGAAAATTATAATTTAAAATTGTTTTTTTTTTTTTTTAGAGTGTAGAATAAAATTATGTTTTTTGCGCACACAGAAGAATAGGGTGGCGCGATAGTGACACCAGTACTCACTCACCCACCCTAATAAGAAACAATAGCCCACTTACATTAGCATAAACTATTGGTTTGTGATATTTTTTTCTGATATGGGATAGCAGGTGGACTGAAGACTTGTGTTAAGGAATGAGTACTGTTGGTTGACCACTCTCTACCCCCTATTTTCATATTTTTTTGTAGCTGTGCCCACCGCCGTCTCCCAAACACAACAGTATTATGCACCTGTCAATTTGGGTGAATAAAATGCATTCACATATTTTTTTTTAAGTTAGTCAATTACTTCCGTTGTCCAGATAAGCATTGACCATATTATTATGAACAATATGTAATAGAATAATTATGAATTTCGAAATGAATTTAATTTTCTACTCTAAATTTGATAAGATCACCGTGGAGATAAAAATCATGTTCATTACATGTTGAAAGTTAATCAAACACAACATTCCGCATTGGCTGCATTGGTTGTTATTGTTAATATTGTATTTTATTTTACCCTTTACTGACCCCTCGTTTTTTTCTTTAAATTTCTTAGATCTTCTTTTTATTACATTTAATGGTTAGTCAAACATAGAGTATTTCAGCATTGACATTGGGATGGGTTGTTACTGTATTTTTTTTTTTTTTTTTACAATACACAAGATTTACAATTCAAATTGATCAGTTGGTGCTTGGTTAGAATGTCTGAGAGGCGAATTCTTGTGTTCAACCATTACAATCCAGTCAACAGTATGAGTGTACATGAAAATAGTTCGGCTGAATCATTGGAAAAATATTTTATTATAAATTTTGGTGTATGATCAAACTTCATCAAATTCCCATATTCCGTCGATTCATATGAATAATAAAATATATGTTAAATAGAATTAAATGAAAACAGTAAGGGTTAAGTAACCTTTGACTATGTGTTATGTGGATACTGAATATGTAATAAGTTAGATTAATTTAATTTTTATATTTTAGTATGTGTAAACTATGTAAAAAAAAAAACAACATATCTGTAAGAATTATATTCAAAGTTTATGTTCACAAAAGGGTAGAATGGAAATTTGCTGTAATGTATGCAATTCCGCTATTTATTGGGGGAAATTTTTCGATATATTACTACTGCAATCTTATTAATAAAATTATAATATTAAAATGTTATATTGTGTGGAGGTATGTATAACCAATATAACCAAATTACTCCTAAATGGAGCTTATATGGTATCTAACAACAGACAACATATTACTCCGCACCGAAGTATATAACAATTTACCAATTGTACTGTAATCATTATTTAAATATTTGTATTTACTGTCTGTGGTTTTATCCGGTACGACTGTATTACATTTGTGGTAATTTGTGTTGCCGGTTATAGTATAATTTTTATATTCCTTCTAGTTTGAATTTCATTGTTGGTCGTTAAGCCCTATTACAAAAATTGTTGCTATTTGTATTACAAGAAAAAATACATTATATACAATTTACTTTACATTAGGGTTTCAGTGTTCGCGTGGCGCAAGAAAAAATCATATTTTCGATATTTTCAAAATCATAACGAAATGAACATAATTTCTATACACTCCAAAAGAAAAAATATCTAATGGCGAATGGATGATAAATGAATTTCATATATATATAATATTTATATTTAATTTAAAGTAATGCTTTAAATATGTAAATTGATTTTGTTTAAAATAAATTATAAATTAATTATTATATTATAAATTAAAAAAAAAAAACATTAAATATTATAAATAAATAAATTAAAAATTAAATTTTATATTTCATTAAATGAATTTTTGTAACTTTTTTGTTTAAATAAATGTTGTGGCTATATTTATTCGAATTGAATCGAACATTTTTGTTTATTTTCTTAATAGCTATGTTTTTTTTTTGTGTTAATTATTTTTTCATTATTTGTCCAGGAACATTTTAACCCTTTTTTTTTTTTTTCTTTTAATAATTGTTTGTTTGTATTATTTATCTGTTTTATTTTTTATTGGTTGATTTCTTTGTTTTTGTTATTGTTTGTTTCGGTTTTTATTATTTCTTTAAATAAAATACAATACTCTGTTTCGGAGGTAGCACTGAGTTAAGTTCATTATTCTATTTTGTTTTTTGTTTTACTTTTGGAAGGGTAATATTTTCTTCTTTTTTTTTTTTTTGTATATAATAATTTTTTTTGTTTTTTTTTTTTTATACATAAATTACAATTAAATTTTGATTTTCCATTTTTTTATAAATAAATAAATAAATAAATAAATAAATAGAGGGTGCGGCGACGGCGGCGGCGACGGCGGCGACTTTCACAATTTAAAAGAGTATCGGTTTTCATTATTTTAAATATCTAAAAAATAGCTTTAACAATAACAATTAGTTCGTATTTCTATAGTCAATACATTAAATTAGTATTTGTAGACGCATATACACGCTGCTTGAGCCAATGAACACCACTATACAATACTTAAATGGATACATTTCTACATACAACATAAATTTGTATTTGCTAATCTCTTTTGAATTTCTGATTTATTGCTTAAAACTTTAAAACTAAATTTAATATATTTATGTTCAAAAATTTTTTATTATTTTAAATTGTATTCATTTACTGTAAGTTCATGCGGTGAAGAATATGAAAGTTAATAAAAGTTAGTTATAAATTTTTCATTTATACAAAATTGATGCATTCCTATCCTCCTATCGTGAAAAATTCTATATAATTTTATACATTTAACTTTAACATTTTTGATGTGAAAAAGGATATTCTTTTATATTTTGAAAGCCACCTGTTTAATTTCAAGCAATAAATTTCTGTGCTGTCATTGTTTCTGTGATGTGTGTGTGAGTGTGTGTAGAAATTTGTAGCGGTGAAAAAAATTTCAATTAATTGTAGTAAGAAAAAACTCAAAATATTTTCTATATAAGGCGAATCATTTAAACAATTGAAATAGATTTAAAAATTCATATAAATAAATTTATCTTTCGTAGAACCAATTTTTTTATCCAGTTTAAATTCTGAATGAATTGTTGTTGAATTGAAGGTAATGTCATGAAACTTTTACATTTTGTAAGGGATCGATTCACACTACACACAATCAACCGGTACTATATATATTATAAATAAACCTATTATCATTATTATTGACACAGTTGTAGGCGACAAGTGGCAAAAAAATAATACCACGTGAATAGAAACGACGTGCGCTACGCGACAGATGAATCATTTAAATGATTCTTTTATTTTGAACGAATCAAAATATATAATAATGGGTTTATATTTTTAATATTATATCGATCAATAAGGGATCAGTCGTTCGGTCACTTGTCTGTGTAGTGTGCAAAGATCATCAGAAACGACGGTGTGATAGCACATTAAAATTTAAAGACTGCGTTTGCCCTGATTTTTTTTTTGTAACGATTTCGAAATAGTTAAAAATTAGATAAATAAAAATATTTAGAATTTTACAATAACAATTTAAAGCATTACTTTTCATTTTCTATTTTTAATTAAACAATTAAATTAAATTATTATACTGTTGTTGTTGTTCTTGTTCTTGTTGTTTATGTTGATGTTGATGTTGTTGTTGTTGTTTTTGTTGTTGCTGCTGCTGCTACTATTATTATTATTATTATTATTATTGTTATTGTTATTATTATCATTATTATTATCATTATCATTATCATTATCATTATTATTATTATTATTATTATTGTTATTATTATCATTGTTATTATTATTAATATTATTACTATTATTACTATTATTACTATTATTAATTATAATAATAAATTAATAATTTGTGTTTGATTGGAGATGATGATTGTAATAATAATTATTTTATAAAAAATACTACATTTTGTTTTTAATAATTTTTTTTCCACTATTATTTATTATATTATTATTGTAATAATATGTACGTACGTGTGTTTGTTTGTGTGTGTGTGTGTGTGTGTGTATTTAAATTTTTTTTGAGTATGATGTGCCTTTTCTTTATATTTATTTATATTTACAAAAAGAAAATATATAAAATAATTTTCTTTATTGTGTGTGTGTGTGTGTGTGTGTGTGTGTTTATGTTTTGCCATATTATTATTATTATTATTATTATAATTAAATCTTTATATTTATAATCGTTTGAATGTTATTATTTATTATGTTATGTGTATAGGTATATAATATATATATATATACATTATATATATATATATATATATATATGTATGAAATATATACTATGCGTATGTATTGTATTTATTTTATATATGATAACGAAGAGGTAATATGTGGATTATTAAAATTTAATTTTTATTAATAATCAAACGGGTCCCGGACTAGCAATTGTACCTGGCATAACACCTTTTTCAATGCGTTCATGTGGTAAAATATGACCGGGTATTATCAATGGTGCATGTAAACTACGTTCATGCATCGCACGTTCATGTAATACACGTTCTTGAAGCGCACGTTCTTGAAGCGCACGTTCTTGCAAAGCACGTTCTTGAATTGCACGTTCATGTAAGGCTCGTTCTTGTATAGCACGTTCTTGCAGTGCACGTTCTTGTAGCGCACGATCTTGTATGGCTCGTTCTTGTAACGCTCGATCTTGTATCGCACGCTCTTGTATAGCACGTTCTTGAATTTGACGCTCTTGTAATGCTCGATTTTGTAAAGCTGCCCGTTCATGCAAATTAATACCACTTGTGTCATTCATTAAAAGTCTATTACGATCATTTAAATTTAATATACCATTACTATTATTTGTTGATCCGGTTGCACCACTGCCGCCGCCGCCGCCGCCGCCACCACCACCACTGCTACCACCGCCACCCGTACTATTACTATTATTACGATCATTCATACCGCCAATGCCATTTCTATTATCTTGATTATTATTTGTTAACCCTAATGGTGGCACACGATTTGGATCTGGACCATTTATACCTAATGACGATACATTATTTCGATCATTATTTTGCATACCAGTATTATTACCACCAGATGAACCGCCAGTATTATTATTACCTCCACCACCAGCACCACCAGCGCCACCGCCACCAGCTACTGTACCACTGCCAGTTCCACCGCCGCCACCTCGATCGTTTGCAATTCCACCACCACCACCTCCACCACCACCGCCGGGTGATGATAATTGTGACACAGCCGGTGATGAATTTAATTGTTGTAAATCCGATACATATCTAAAATAATTTACAAGGTTTCTACTATTTGTCAATTAATAAATTGAGTTATTAGTATTTTTAATTAATTGTAATTATGTTGGAAAAAAAAAAAAAAAAAAAAAAAATAGAAAATTTTGTTATCAAATTTTGGAAAAGAATAAAAATAACAACAACAACAAACTATATTATAAAACTATAAATTTTATGTATGCACACACACGCACACAATTTCTATATTTATATTTACCTTAAATCACACACTTGAGACGTATTATTTGAATCATAAACATCTCCAGCCTCTGATGTTGCATTATTTGCATTATTCATTTGTTGTTGTGTCATTTCAGCACCACTTGCAACACTATTTATGGTCGCAATACTATTTGCGGTTGTTCGGTTTTCACGATGAACACGATTGTGATGTCTATAAAAAAAATAAATGAAATAAAAAAAAAAAAAAAAAAAAAAAGAAACCAAAAAAACAAAACCAAAAACCAAAAACATAACCAAAAAAAAAAAAAAACAAAATTAAGGAAAAGTGTTTTTATGGTTTAATTATTGGCAAGGAAAATGTATAATAAGAAAATAATAAAACAAAAAACAATTTAAACAATGGAAAAGATTAAAAATTAATTAAATTCATATAAAAAAAAAAAAAAAAAAAAATAAAATTCTAAATTCTCTTCTGAAAAACAACAAATTAAAAACTATAAGAAGAAAATCTTTTTATTATTATTATTAGTAATATTTTATATTATTATTATTATTATTTTTATTTTGTTATTTAATAAATTAAAATGAGAATAAAAAAAAGAGAAAGAAATTTTATTTAAAAATCAATAAAAAATGTTTTATGATTTTAATTAAATCACAAATAAAAAAAAATCCAACGTTAACAAGTAAAACACACACACACACATCCATACGAGAAAACAAAAACTGAAAGATGGAGAAAACAAAATTATTTATTTATGCATTTTTCAACAACCGAAATTTAATTAAAACAAAATTATTGCATTTGACATATCGTCCTATTTACTTTAATAGATCTCGTTTCCATCGCGATTTATAAATGAAAATTTCCTTTGAAAATATTCAGACTAGTTTCTTCGGAAAAAAAAAGAAAAGTGTATCTCAATCAAACGTTAAAATTTACATTGTAATTTTTAATTTAACTCCTTTATTTTTACAATAATATACAGTCGATCGTTTTTCAAAAAGCAATACATTTCAAAGGAGTTGTCTTATAGAGAAATTTTACTTATAGCTAAGTTTTCTTTATAACTTGATTATTTCTTAATCGATTTTGATGAACTTTTAAATGCGTAGGTTAAAATTGAGATTCTATAAATAGTTACATAGAAAAATTTTTGGAAATCGATACTCAGGTGAGTTTATCCTGACCAATCAATATTGATATTTTGGAAACTGGTGAATTTGGTCATTTCTCAATCAAATTTAATAAAATTGTGTATGTAGGTTAATATTAGCAATATAAAAATAGTCCTTAAAGAAAATTCTTGAAAATTGATATTCATATCAGTTGCTCTTGCCTAGTTACCCCTGGAACCTGACGAATTTGACAATTTCTTAATCAACAATCTAAGGCTACGGCACTGCGATGTTCTTAACCATCATCTCTACAGTACTTGTAAGTGCACACCGGCTGTCCCAAAAAATAATGAGAAAGGTTTTATAATATTATGTAGAACCGGTAGCGCCATCTACTAATTGATTTAAATAGTGTGAACCGACCTTTTTTTTTTCGACGTAGGGTGTATATAAGGCAGAGTACAAAGATTTGTATATCGCGTTGAATGACGCTGACAATTTTTAGTCAAACTTATTGTTTATACAAATTCTACGAATATTTAATTCAATTCATGGAATCCGACTATATAAGAAAAACGTGGAGCATGACGCGAATATATGATAATTATTATTTTGTTTTCAAATATACATTTTGCTATATAAGAATAATTAATTATAATTATAATTATAATAATAATAATAATAATAAAATTAATGTTTTTTTGTTATCTATAGAATAAAATTTTTGTCGCGTCGTTTTTTTATTTCCACTTCTGATGTCATCGCTGTTTTAAACGCTATTGAGTTAGTGTAAAAATTATATATATATATATTTTTGAAATCTGTATGCTATAGATATATAAATATATTTCCTTACTATATAGCAAAAATTTATCTAAGCTGGTACATCTATCGCAATTTAATTATACAGAGGAGAGACAGAATATAGTAACAATATAGTAAAAAAAAAAAGAAGAAATTACATCATTGTATATTACTGACGTCATTTTTTCCCATTAATTTATTGTATAATATATTGAATTTTGTTTAGTTTGCCTATGATAATTATGGTGATGATGATGATAATATTTTAACATATGGTATGTGTGTGTGTGTGTGTGTGAATGATTTGTGTGATAACAAAAAAAAAAAACAAAAAACACTGTCAGAGTATTGTTATTTTTACTTTTTTTTTTGTTTAACAAACATACAAACCCATATTTTAATTTAAATATATAGGAAATTCAGTCAGTAATTTATTTTATAGATGTGAATGCATAGATTATAGAGACCCCGCGCGCAATTGTTATAACATTTGTTGTTGCTTTTTGTCGTTATTTTTATCACCCAAAAAAAAAAAAAAAACAAAAATATAACACAAATTTTATACGCATGCTTTTTACTATTGCAACAACAACAACAACAACAACAACAATAACAATAACTATACAACAATAACAATATAACTCTCGATGGTGCGTGCCATGGTCATATATATCTGCTATTTATTTATTCCCAAATTTATCCACAAAATTTTTATAAATAAATGTGGATAGAAAATGGGTGTGGCTTTCCCTTATACCCAAAAAAAAAAAAAAAACAAAATTTATTAAATATTATGGACATAAATTATACGAATGTGTAGAGTATTTGCGTGTATAGTATATGGAAAAATGGTATACGGTGTGTGTGATGAAAATATTGTGTGGTGTATAATAAGTGCGTGTGTAAAATGTGGAGAGATTCACATTTTCCTAAAAAATTTAAAAAATAAATTCTATTTCGTCGTATATATTAAATAAAATGATAAAAATTTATAATAGAAAAATATAATAAATATATAACTAATAACGCAAAGATGAGCAGCGCGCGCGTTTGTGCTGTTGCTCAGTTTCTATTTCATTTTCATATGTCTCTACAATTGTACGCTATAACTAATCTAACCACCTTAAAAATTCAAATATATATATATATATGAAAGATAATTTATTCAGTCATCACATAATATAAAAATAAATATTGTTTTTCCTTTCAGTATACATTTGATAATCGTTGGGTGACGAACGAGCGCGCGCAATTTTACTATATAACACATTTTTTTTCTAATATAAATTATATTTATAGAAAAAAAAATATTATTATTATTATTACAATATTATTACAAGAGTTAAAAAAAATTAATTAATTTATTTATTAACATTTTAAATAAATAATATGGCTGAAGCGTCTAATACAAGTAATAATAATAATAATAATGGTGGTACATCTTCACCACAACCACCACCACCAGCAGCCGCCGCCGCCGCCACCGCCAAAATGGATGATCAATTTCATCAATTTGCAAAATTTGGTAATGCCAAATCGGATGGTAAAATTATGAATTTAAAAAATGCAGATAAATGGATGAAACAAGCGCATTTATTTGATAAAAAATTTACAACCACCGATACGGCTATATCATTTGCAAAATTCAAGTAAATATATATATTAATAATTAATAATAATAACAATATTCGATTTTTTTTTGTTTCCCCCAAAATAATTAGATTTTTCCCTTTTTCGAAAATCCTTGAAAATAATAAATCAATTTTGCATCATAAAACAAAGGAAAATGCGAGTCAGTGTGTGTGTGTGTGTGTGTGTGTGTGCATAATATGATATAAGAAAGAAAAAATATACGCAGCAAGGGAACACACGATGGATGGATGATGGCAATAAAAGAAAAGTGGTGATGATGATGATTATAATGATATTGAATATATATTTTGTGAGATGATAGGATAGAAATTCCTGTTTTTCTCATCCGAAAATGTGAAAATTATTTTCAGATAAAAGAGTGAAAGTGAAATTTTGTGTGTGTGTTTTTTTTTTCTTTTTTCCTTTATACAAAATCTTTAAATAATATTACAATTCATCTCTTCAAATATTATTCCGTATGTGTATCATAACACAACACACAAACACACACCCGTAAAAAATAAATATATATTATTTTTTTTTTTTTTTTGGTGTGTGTTGACTTTAACAATTTTTTTTATTATATTTTTATTTTACCCAAGCGATGATATAATATTTATTTTGTGTGAATTAATGGTTTTTTGTAGTTGTTGTTGTTGCTTTTTTAATGAATATATTAAAAGTGACTAAAATACGGAAATGTTTTTCTTAATATAACCTTCAAAAGTGTATGTTTAATAGGAAAAAAAAAAAAAAAAAATACTAAATGAAAAACTACCCCCAACATTTGTAATGATGAGAGCATCATTTTTCTTATTACTATACAATTATGGATTATTGCAACGATAGAGAGAGAGAGAGAGATATAGCTTTAGTGGACATTTTATTAAGTTAAAAAATTTATTTCGCCAAAAATTAACACTTAATTAACCATTTACTAATTTTTATATCATCATCTCATCAATAAACATATTTATTTATTTATCTATTACAAAAACCAACCGACGATTACGTGTTCATTGTACAAATATTACATAAAAAAGGTGTATGTGTGGAAGAAGCAATAAATTAATTTCAAGTTTATATTTAATAATTTAATTATTATTATTATTAGAATTATTAGAATCACTAATAATATTCTTCTTTAATGTTGATTGATTTACATTTATTTATTCAATATTATTTTTTATTATATTTATATTTTGGTTTAGTACTACAACTCGATTTTTCTTTCAATATTTTATTTTTTTTTACTACACTCTAATTTATACATAAAAACACACACACACATAGATTGGGATAAAAAAAAAACACATTAAGAAGTTAAGTATTAATTTATGTAATATTTATACAATAATTGTTATGCACACCGTCGAGAGAGATACGTTGGAAAATGTTTATATAATATAATATTATAATACCTAGTCTAGTCTAGCCTAGCCTAGCCTAGCCTATTCACAACCACACCAACCGGAAGAACAATACAAAAATTATGATAATTTAAATTTAGTTTTTCATGTGCTTATCTTTTCTATCTTACGCCCCCCATCGTTAACTATTTTTACTTAATAACGTAATCGATAATTAAGTGTAAAATACAAAAACCAAAATCTGTGTATTAAAGTTAAATAATGAATCAATTAGTGAATAAAATATAAGTGGTTGGAATAAGGTATGATACGATACAATTAGATACTCTAAACCAATGCAATACAATTAATTGGTGGGTGGGAAAAAAAAAAGTAATTAAAATATATAGGAAAACATTAAAAGGAAAATATAAAATCATAGACTTCAAAAATATTATAATAGAAATTTTAGTAAAACAATTAGATACGATAACCGATACGACTGGCCGTCTAAACGACTTTATATTGATTTCTACAAATTATGAATGATAATTGTTAAAGATATCAAGTGAAATGGTCCAGGCGATGGTGTATGAATGACAGCTACTATCATTTACTTAATTATGAACATCTTATATCGCCTTAAATTTAATCAATTGCCTCAGTTGATACAGTACATATATTTCGGTTGCGGAATTATTTCATCAAAATCAACCCGGTAATCACAATTTTGTCAAAGCTTATCTACACTATTTCCGTATCCAAAATATATTTATATGCATTTTTTGTTTAAATCAACGACATTTGTGTATTTAAATTTACAATGTGAATGTTTCAATTGGTCTAATAATATACTATATTTTTTTTTTAAATCTAATATCATCTGAGAAAATTACAATATATTATCCATAGAAGAATTCCACCCAGAGCGCCAATAATGTTAAAAGTAGTGGTGTGTTGTAAAATTAAATTGTTATTAATTTTAATTAATATTGATTTAAATTTAAACATTATTATTCTACAAGTGGATGTCGGAAATACAAAATATTTGATATAGAATTTTGAAAAATAAATAATTGTTGTTGGTCGTCGTCGTAAAATGATTGGCATTCGATTGGAAAGGGTTAAATGAAATTTATAAATTAGTATTATAAAATATACAACCACATCATATTCTGTTGCGGTTAATCTTGTATTATTATTTTAAATTGAACCGCGACACACAATTGAACAAATTTACACGTATTTATATAGAAAAATATATTATCTATTGTTTTGATATTTAATATCGCGCGTTAAAAAAAAATTCGTATGTAATTACATTGATATATTATCAATAAATACAAAAAAATTAAAAAACATATTAATACTTATGTTTTACCAAACACAATAATTTCAAATTAAATTGATTTATAATTCTTTTCAAGTATTGTATCGAAAAAAATTTAAGCAAATAAAATTAACTAATAATTTATTTCTATATTTTTTAAACATAATTAAATCAAAGCCGCAAAATTGAATCTTCATTTTTCCCATATAAATATATATAAATTTTGGTATACAAGAAGTCACAGGGGACGCGTCGTCCGATGGTGACAGAGACAAACGAAAAGAATTACACAACTTGATTTGTATTTATATTCTATTCTATTGAATAGAAATAGAAATATAGAATAGAATAGAATTATAAATTATAAATGCAAAATCATTGTAATCATTAATAGACAAAGTAGTATTTATTATATAAAATAAACAACATTCATTTGTTGTTGTTATTAATTTATGTAAATATTCACAAATTGTTTCACATAAATATATAGAAGTTTTTATTAAGAAGAAAAAATGATCATCACATCACGACGATATCCCAACAACATTTTTTTTTTGGTTTTAAATTAATAAAACACTATTGTGGTGTCTTTGAATCAAACCCTCCGCCTGTGTGTGTGTGTGTGGTTATTTCATTCTATGCATATAGAAATTATTCTATATATATTTTACACGACAAATTTTGATCACGAATTTTAACAATTTTATTTAACAATAAAAATTATTATTGACATTTCTCAAATTTTTATATTTTACTGTATAGCAATATAAAATTAAATTTATGGTTTTCGTAATAATATATAATTATTTATAAATTCTATAAATAATGAATTGTTTATCAAAATAATAATAAAATTGTGTTTGAGGGAAAAGGTGCGGCAAAATGTAATCTCTTATCTCAATATGTACAATATAAATATATAGAGTATCTTCTTATAATTAATGCGGCGCAAATTAAAATGAATGAAATCATCGGCAATATAAAAATACAAATAATA
The DNA here is from genome assembly GCA_910594885.2 of Bibio marci. NCBI lineage: Eukaryota > Metazoa > Arthropoda > Insecta > Diptera > Bibionidae > Bibio > Bibio marci. Next base: position 26,734,107 of record OU343118.1, on the reverse strand, counting down.
TTTAATATAATTTAATTATTATGTCAATAACCCTCCCCCGCATGTGTTCACAATGTACATAATACAAATATACTCTGTATGTGTGTGTGTGTGCAATGAAATTTCTATTCAATTCAATTCCCAATTTGGAAGGAAAAGTATCTTTTCAAATGAATATTTTGAATAATTGTTGATTGATTACACATAAATTTATTGCCATACAAATTGAACATATGAAAAAAATATATTTTTCTTCCTTATACACCAACCACGCCACACACCATCGTTATCGTTAAAAATTCCCCATTCAACACAGCAGACAGTCAAGTCCCTTGTGATATTTTATATTGAATAGAAATTTCTTTGTACATAGTAAAAAATTATAAAATATAGAAATATGTGTCTGATCTTATACCACGTACGTATTTTCAATGACAATAAAATGTTGTGAACCATTCACTCACATTGAATTACATGTATTTTAAATTATTATTTACTCCATTTCTATAGTTAGTACGCATTGTGAACTTGATGCAAGAAGAAATATATACTATTTTTATCAGAAATTTAATTAAATTAAATTGATAATTTTTTTAAAATTGTCTATTGATTGTTTTATCTTTACAAATAATAATAATAATAATAATAATAATAATGCGATAATATTTTTATTTAATTTAATTTAATTTTTTTTTGTAATATACAGAACCAAACCAATGGATTTAAAAGTATTTCAAGAATACATAAATGATTTGTGTGAAACAAAAAAAATGGATAAAGGAAATTTTATTGAAAAATTATTAACCTGTGGACCACCGGGTACAACTGCAACAACGGTAACTATATACACACACAACACCATTCATAGCATAATTAATATAATAATTTTTGGAAAATTTATCTATTTCTATACATAGAAAATTGATCCGATAGGTGTTACAAATCGTTTAACAGACACAACCAAATATACGGGATCGCATAAAGAACGTTTTGATGCAACCGGTAAAGGTAAAGGTGTTGAAGGACGTCATAATATACCATCAAAAGATGGTTATGTTCAAGGATATAAAAATAAAGATTCATTTGAGAAAAAAAATGTTGAATAGAATAGAATGTTAATTTTGTTGGGGGAGGGGAGGGGTGAGAAAGCTGGTGGAGTAATATATTTAAAGAAAAATAAAATTAATTATTTTACGATAAAATACAAGAAAAATACTCTTTTACTCATAATTTATAAAAAATTTAAATATATGTTTTTCACACTTATTCCTTAGGAATAAGAATAAATAAATAAACTGTTTGTTTTTTTTTTTGTATTTGGAAAAATTAAATTTGCTTTTGAAATTGTTAAAGCTTTTTTTTTTCGGTTTAAAATCAGCAGGAAAAATAAAATTTTAATCATAATGAAAATATTAAATTTTAAATTTGTTTATTAGTTTTCCGAACACATTCCATATTAATTTCTTATTTGAAATAACTAAAAACATTCATACATTCGATCTATTGTATAAAATTTGAAATGCTTTTGGATTTAAATTAAAATCACATAAACACCTTTGTCTTCATCTTCTTCAAATCAGAAATGATTTAATTGTGTTCAAATGCACAAATCTGCCGCGCAAATTTAAAATTAACTTAATAGATTGTTTTATTTAATATATATAATTTAAAAATTAATTTATAAAAATGTTTTGAATTACTATTATTATTATTATTATTATTATTATTATTATTAAATTATAATTAATATTGTGCTTGTAATTTTATTGTAATTTTTTGTGCGTAAATTGTGTGACAAAATAAATGCGAAAAATTTTTATGTTATGTGTAAATAAAAATCTATTTAGAACCTCACATTCTCATTAATGACTTAGTTTAATTTTAAAACCACAACTTTATAATTAAATAATAAGGTTAATATAATTGAAGAAAAATCTATTAGATTTTTGTGTTCAAATTATTATTATTATTAGGACGCATTGAAAATAACAAAACAATTTAGAAAATATTAGTATGGTACAACTTAAGAGAAACAATTGATCGTATAGTCGTCGATGGGTAGACTACTGCTTTTTTGTCTATATAATTTTACATTATAATCAACAAGAATTTTAAGCTTTTTAACAAAACGTTGTCCATTCATTTTTAATACGTACAGAAATGCGTTCATGTTTTTTTTTTGTACAATCAATCCGTGTCCCACATTTGTTTTTTTTTTTATATTAATATTGTATTCTTTTTAAATAGTTCTGTTGCCTAAAAATATATATAAATATTACATTATTTAAGGTTAATCTATAATTGAAAATATATTACAACACTTCACGAATTCTTCTTTTGCAATCACTTACAATATGTTTTGGTATACATAATTGCAGTGGGTGTTATGTATGGCGGTTCAAAATCTATGTAAATTTTGAATACGCACCAATAACATGAGCAAACAAATGTCAAACAAATGAAATGGCAAACAAAAATGTTACCCAAGTTTTAAATTAGGTGCATAAATTTATGTTATCCTTAAATTTGATGTATAACGTCGTATATGATCCAGGGAATATATTTAATAAAAACTTGTTCCAAAGTTTTGTATAATTCTAGAGACGGCGAGATTTCTGTCTGATATAAAATTTATAATCATTACGATCAAGTAAAAAAAGATAAATAAAATTCGGTTCATTTTTGGGGTAGATAGTGTTTTAAAAAGCTGGTATCGGATGTAAATACTTCCGATGACGTACAGGTTTAAACAATATAATAACATATGCGTTGAATAAAAATATCGTTCAGATTACTAAAAAGCAGCAATCGATTTAGTTTCGACAAAAAAATTAGTGTAAAAATATGATGAAGATGTGATAATACAATTTTTACTAATAATACAACGAAGTGCTGAGATATAATTTTCATACAATCACAAAATGATACAAACACGTTGAAATCTGGATGTTTATGAGAAACAATAAAGTGCTATTCAGCATTTGGTATGGTATTTTTTTTTTTAAACATGTGGAGTATCGTGTAATAAAAATGAATAGTTATAATTTTAAAAACAATACCTTATGCAATTCAGTTGACAGAAAATTTAGTTTTCTGTAAACAGAGATCCTTGTCCCTTATACCCCCATAGTGTTAAATGGTTAGTGATCCGTAAAGATAGGTGGTATAAAACATGAAAAAAAAAAATGACTTGTGAATAAACAAATCGTCCTCGGATAGTCTCTTATACATTATTATAATTATATGATTACGGTATCGAAACAAATGTATCAACCTAAGGTACATATACCAACAAATATTGTTTAACATATGGATGAATCTCATGTCTCAATTGACTACGACTATATAAAATATGAAATTGAAACTGTAGCGTTACTTTCCCCATTGGCTGGAACCAAAAAATGATATTAGGGCTAAGTGTTTAGTATTTAGTATTTTAGACGTTCAACAATAAAATTTTCAGTATTATTCGCTTACATCGTGTATCGTGCTTGTATATGCAATAGTCACTGTATTGCAACCGGTAAAATTAAATCAGTCTAAATGACGACAATTTATTGTAGTAATTGTGCATAAGTATTTAGTAACGTTATATCGAAAACCGGCATTATAGTTAAACAAATTGTACAGATAATAGTAATTGACATACAAATTTTCAGTGAGAACAGTGTCGTTCAGCAGTATATGTTACATGCGATATTATACCATTGTATTTACATTTATATAGTGTGTGTGTGGCGGCGCACTGCATACAAATACAGATATTGTAATAATTTTACTTAGCTAAACCTATTGGCACGTTATCTTTGCCCTGAACCGCTTTACAACTGAAAAAAATAAATGTAAATACAATGATAATAAATATTTAATATATAAAGATTATCAAAACTTAATTGATTCTATTAAATATAAACAACTGTTATAATTGTAATGTATCGATAAAATTCATTTGTATCTTCTTTTATATTTCGCCAAAATTATAGCATATCCTCAAACCTATCAAAGTATATAAATAAAGTATTGTAACAACGTGTGTGCAAAGTATATATAATCAAGAAGACGAAATTATTGAATTTATTAACAACAAAATCGATAAACAAGAATGAATATTAATACACGTTGGTTATAATAAAAAAAAATGCGGCTATAACAATGTAAACAGATTCAAACACACCTGTTCACACTTAGCAAATACACAAACATTTAGATTTTCACTCTAGCTTCACGATGATGCAAAACACCTATAGAAAATTAATAACCATATTAATTAATGCAGACGGTTTATAAAAACGAAAAACTTATTCTTAGCCATAAATTAATAGCAAATACATGAACCTTAAATTATTGGTTTGCAACTGGATAATTATATAAAGAAAATAATATAATGTTTGTGTGTGAATATGTTAATTTTTAAGGAATCATTTTTCGTTGTTATTGCCATTTTCTTGATTATAGTCTCTGCGACATTAACTAATTTTATATTATTTTTTGTATGGCTTGATATCATGTTTGTGTATTTGCTAATATATACAAATGTTCAGTTTTCATTGTTATATAATCGGCACTGTTGATTCGGTAGCCTTCTGTATTAATAATAAAATTCTTGTTTATCGGCTTTGTTGTTAAATACAATAATTTTCGCCTTCTTGATGACAACTAAATTCTTGGTTACAATCTATTTTACAAAATATAATATATTCAATTTGGGGATGCATAAAAAAAATCCAAATCATTGAAAGTTGTAGGATGTGATATTGTGATAAAGTGTACAAGATTCAGATTTCGTATATCGAGTATGTGTGTGAGTGGGTGTGTGTGTGTTGTGTTGATAATATATCAATTAAAAATATATGATTTCTTCTTCTTGTTATAAGTAAATCAAAAACATAATTCGTTACAAGAGAAAAACGCACAGCGCACAACATACACATACACTTACTTTAACAACAAAACTATAATAATTTAATTAAAAAAGAATAAAAAAAAACTTACCTAATTAAATAACTGTCTCTAATAAATGTACGACCACATACATTACATTCATAATTTTGTCCAGCCGAATGTGTACGTATGTGTACAGCAAATTGAGATTTACTAGTAAATGTCATGGAACAACGATCACAGCTAAGAGGTTTTTCTGATACATGTGACCATCTGAAAAAAAAAAAAAATCGAATTACAATCAATTAATAAAATATTAAAATAATTAAACAGCGGTTACCTGTGTGCAGTAACATAACTTTTAACAGCAAATGTTTTATTACAAATATCACAAGCATATGGTCGTTCACCTAAATTAAATAGATAATTTAATATTAATAAAACTTTTCTCATTCACCTTGGATTAATAATTAATTAAAAATTAAAAAACAAAAAAATTAAATAGTAGTAAAAATTCTATTTTATAATTAAATTTATTGGCAAGCAATTTTAGTTTTTTTTTTTTTTTTTTTTTTTTTATTTTTTTTAGTTTTTAAAAATTTGAAAAAAAAAAAAAAAAAATTAAATAATTTCTACGAAAATCAGTACTTTAAAAAAAAAAAAAAAAAAAAATAACTACTACAAAAAGAAAAAAAAAATTTAGAATAGAATTTAAAATGTAACAAAATTTTTTTAAATTAAAAAATTAAAAATAAAATAATAATAATAATAGAGAAAAATAATAAATAAAAGCAACACAAGCGCATCAATCAAATTTTCTAAATTATTCCTAAAAAAAAAAAAAAAAGATTTTATTATTTTTTATTTATTATTTTTATTTTTTATTTTTTATTTTCTAATCATAAAAGAATCAGAAGAAATATTAAATTCAGTTGGAAAATATTATTATTATACTTTTTTTTTAATTATTTATTTTTATGAAAACTTTTTTTTTGTTTTTTAAAGTAGTATCTCGACTAAGTGTTTTTCGTTTTTTTTTTTTATTAAAGTTATAGCAAAATTATTTTTCCATACAAACGGACGGGTCGATCTTTTTTGGTTGGTTTAGCTTAAGAGATCGCTAAATAATTGAACAAACAAATAAATTAAATTCAAATAAAGTGGCAACATTTTCGGAATAGGCAATTCTATGTAAATCAAAAATTAACAACCACTCTGATGGGGTGGGCGAGGTGGTGGAATAGGATTAGGCGGTAACAGCTATGTATAAAATTTTGGACATGATTATCAACAATGCTGTATTTTAAAAAAATATTGCACTGATACCAAACAACTTTTAGAGAATTCACACATTCAAGTGGAAGAAAACTTTGAAATTATTTACCTCGCACAGGACGTTTACTAGTACTACAGTACACATTTGTTTATCAGTGCAAGAACAACAAGTCGAAAAATGCTTTTTTCACACGCAATTAATTACGTATGAAAGGTTTAAATGGGAACACCCATACACTAATACTATTTATTGTAATTTCGTATATAATAAATGTTTATTGCCGATTTCTGATAGATTACACTAAAATCAATAATTTATAAATTTACTAAAAATGTGTTAATAAATTTTAATGTTTTTTAAATAATGCAACGAAATTAATGCAAATTAATAAAAATTTTGTAAATCCAAATATAAATAAATTACAAAGTTTTACGAGTAATAGACTATGAATCTGCATTCCAAATAATATGGGTTCCCATTTCGAAGAATTCAAACTATTACTATTACTAGTAATTCCATCCATTCTCTCTCTCTCTCTGTGCACCATCTGCAATCGATTAACTTTTGTGACATAGAATCACTGCCCCCGCCCGCTCATCAAACATATAAATTTATTTATAATATTTTTTCACCCCAGCACAGTCTCAAGTTAAAGAAAGAAAGGGGAAAAAAAAAAACCCCAAACAACCCCTTTCATATAATTTACATATAATTAATAATTAGTGTTTAATTTACATTTATGTAGAGTGAAAAATAATCTCAAACGCTCTGGGGGGTGATCAATTTTTATAAAAATATAAAAAATAGTTAAAACACATTACGTTTCAATTAAATATTTATAATTATTTTTTTTGCAATATTTTAACAACGGCGGCTGAAAATATAAAAATTATTTTTATGTGTGAAATATTTAACATTACTCCCGCAACATAATATGGACCAACCAAAAAAAAATTTAAGATAATCTATAGAAACTATATTATTTAACTAAAACAATGAATAGAGGAGGGATAGAGAGTTTAAAATATTTCATTATTTTACTGAATTCTTCTAACTATAATAATAACAAAAATTTTAGCAGCTCCTTCTAATAACTATCAAAATTAAGTGATCATGATAATGTAACTTGAAAGAATTTTCCGATATGGGGGAGGGGGGGGGGGGGGTGAGGAGGAGAGGCGGAGGAAAAGGCTATATAATATAATTATAAATATTTTAATTAGAGCATATATACAACAAATTGTTCAAAAATTGGATACAAAATAATAATTATGTTTTCGTACGATAATCAAAAAAAAAACTTCCAAAAAATTAAAACAAATAACAAAAGGACGGTTCTGCAGGAAGTGATGGTTTTATGGTTTTAATAATATATTTTTTGTAACATTCAAAATTATATAATTTTGTTCAACAACATAAAATATAGTTTTATAAGTTAAAAAAATTCACTTTACTTTTTAAAATTTGTATAAATTCTGGTAATTATTAATAGAGAACAATTGCATAAATAAAAAGTTTTGTTTAGTAGAGAAACATTGACCATGAGATGATGGAGGGGATGCACTGATTTTCTTATTATGTTCATAAATGTAACAAAGAGGTGGTCTCATAACAATTCCGAAATATCGACACATATTATTTACATATAATATCTGAGGTATAGTTGTATATAAATTTGTGGTTTAAAAATATTGGTGGTGCCGTCAACCTCCCATAATGAGTATCATCAACTGATCGTTAAATTAAATGCGAGAAATATGATTATTTACCGATACAATACAAAAAACCCCAGAGATTTATTGACAATGTGTGCTGCATATACGAAATGTGGCTATAAAATACCGAGACTAATAAAACGTTCCATATGAATTTTTCATTATTCAAAACTGTCTTCTGCTGTACAGGAGCTCCTTCATGACGCATTTCACTTTTTGTTTTCACAGCTGCAAAACGGCATTGCTCTTTTTTTAATCCAGATTTAACTTTGGCGAACAGATAAAATTTAGAGGTCAAACGATGCTGGATGTTATACTTGGTTCGTTTTTTTTCGATTATGAAAATTAGCTATATTAAAATTGTTTTTCACACCATCAACTAATTGAATAATTTTTCATTTTCGTGACATAATATCGATAATACCACCTACCACTGTGAACTGTGATTTATTTTAATTTTGGGTGACGTTAATGTTTTGTGGATGTTAAAATTTTATAGAACAATTAAAAATCAATTGCAATGGAAAATGTGGATGTTATGAATTTATTGATTGCATCCATTCTGTGAGCGGGAGTTAATACATTGCAAGTATTAAATAGAGATTTTGGGTTATATTATTAAGTGGATTTCAAGTGGATAAAATTGAAAATGATTTTATATGATATTAATAATAATCAAATAATAAATTGGTGTGGTCAGAGTGTGGTTGCGACGAACATAGTGTATACAAATTAATGTTTCCAGACAGAGTGTAAAAGTAAATTAATTTAATTTATATAATAATAGTGGTTATTTTACTGTATGTATGTACTGCTGTTGCGCGCGCGCACATAAATGTTAAAGTAAAATTGTAAAAAATGTGTGTGATAAGTTAAAAATTATTTTTAAACTATTTTTAGAATATTCTTAATTAATAATTATTAATGTTTTTGTTGGTGTATAAGTAAAATATAATTTTCAATATTAAAAATATTAGTAATATAAATTAAAATTTAAAATTTTTTTTTAAACACTTAGATGAGTTACTATTCTTAATTTTAATTTTTGTATTCTTTTCATATTTAGAAAATTCTTTAAAAACACAAATGATTCTAATATGTTTAGATATTTTTGTTGTTGTATTTTTTTTTTTTTTTTTTTTTTTTTAAACTTCACATTTTATAAATTGTGGTCAGGACAAAAATAAAATAATAATAATAATAATAATAATAATAATAATAATTAAAATTAAAATTAAAATTAAAACAAAAGAACTAAAATAAAATTAATAAATTAACAAGAAAATAAAAAAAAAAAAAAAAAAGACAAAAAAAAAAAAAAAAAAAACTAAAATAAATTAAACAAAAAAAAAAAAAAAAACCTGCCTTTATGAATACGTTTATGTATATTTAATGAAGATTTTTGTGTAAAACGTTTCATACACAAATCACACTGAAATGGTCTTTCACCCGTATGCATCCGCATATGAATGTCTAGATATGGCTTACGACAAAAAGCTGCCGGACATTGAACACACTGGAACGGACGTCCTTGCACTTTGCACACACACACAGTACAATTTAATAATAATAATAATATTCAATAGTCGGTGTGCGTGGTGGTGTGTTGTTGGTGTTGTTGTTGTTGGCGTTGTTTCGTTGAGTAATTTTATTATTATTTTATTGTTGATCATTTTTGATTGGTTGATAACATTTTATTTTATTTATTTAAATATTTAATTTTCGTAAGTGTTACGTTTCGTTTTGTTTTTTTTTTTTTTTTTTTTATATATATAATTTTTTTTGGTTTTTATAAAAGGGTTAAAAAAAATTATTAATTAATTTCGTGATTTCTTTTTTTATTATTTTTTAAATAAAAACAAAAACATAAATAAAGCAAATTGATTTCAAATGCAAAAATAAAAATTAATTTTAATGAATGAATGATTTCTTTTGTTTATTTTTTATTCATTGTTTTGTTTTTGTTTTTTTTTTTTTTTTTTAACAAGACACAAAATTTAAATTTTAAAATTTTAAAGAACCAAAAACGGTTTTTATAATATTTTTTCCTGTTTAGAAAAATACATTAACAAATCCTTTTTTGTTTAATGTATGGAATGGTGGATGGTGGTGTGTAAATCTACCGCACACACACACACACACACACATGTCGACATTACCGGTATTTAGTTAATTTTGTTTCTTAGAGAGAGGAAAGGTGAGGTAATTTAGAAAATGTATAGAATTGAAAATTGAAAATAGGGGATAATATTGTTTATATTTAAAAATATTCTTATATAAAATTGAATTATTATTAATTAACTTAAAGTTGGTGTTTAGAAAAATAAACAAATATAAAAATAGATTTTAAATATAATTTTGAAATTAATGTTGGATATATAAATTTAAATTTGTGTCTTGCGGAAAAAAGAAAAAAAAAAAAACAAAATTATTAATGAAAATTATTTTATAAAAAAAAAAAAAAAAAATTATAATTAAGAATATATCGGAGCGAGAATACTTTTTTTTTTTTTTTTTTAACTATATATTTATTAATTAATAAAAACAATTAAATCTAAAAAAAAATTTAAAAAAAAAACCGTTCCAATGGGTTTTTTAATTCCGGTAAAATTAATTAGACAAAAATATGAAATCACAAAAAAATAGCGAGTATTGCTATTCTCGCTCAAGATTTATTCATCAATTAAAATCAATTTTATTAATTAAAAATTTTAATACAAATCCTATTTTTTATTTTTTATTTTTTTTTTTTTAAATATTTAATTAATTAACAACTACCAACAAATATTTTGACTTTGTCTTATATTTCTTTTGTTTTTTTTTTTTTTATCTTTTATATTTATAATAAAATTAATTAAATAATTCTTAAATGTCCAGATAACTTATAATAAAATAAAAAAAATAAATAAATAAATAAAATAAATAAAACAAATGAAAAGAAAAAAAAAAAAAAAAATACTGTTTAATTATTTTAAATTAATAAAATGTTGTTTTTTTGGTTTTTTATTTTCTTTTGTTTAAATTTGTGATTAATTTAAAAACAATTACAGCGCGTTCGATTTAATGGCAAAAAGAATAATTAAATCAATGGAAAATAGTCTGGGGTGATGATGCAAGGACAAAAAAAAAAAATAACAATATATATCAATAAACAAAGACGCATCATCCCCAAAAAAGTATAACATTCTAGGCGAAACAATTGACTAAATCGAAATGGACTGCGTTATTAAAAATAGGATGCAAAATATGGATATATCATCAAAAGGATAAGACATAAATTTTAAATTAAAGAAATAAAGTCTTATACAATGCATTTGATTTATTTAATCAACTTTACATAAGGTGCGTCGAAGATGTCAACAACTCCACCTCTTCCAATATGCGCCTGGAAATACCATACAATAAAAAATTAAGTTATGTTCTAAATATAGACAAATTGAATTTGAAATGTTGTTGATATATTGTGGAAAAGATGTCATCAAGAGTTTTCAGTTAATAATAATGTACATGTATTAGGAAAATCAATTTTGTATACACATTTTACATTCCAAGCTGTTGGTCAAATTGTTAAAATCAAAAATCCTATATTGTTTGTAACAATATTTGAACAAGAAAAATTAATGCGAAATAAATTAATATAATAAAAATTCAAACACAAATAAATGTGGTACTCAAATTAATTTTTATATAATAATACAGGGTGTATAGAGTGGCATCAGTACTCAGCCCCTCAACTACTATCCAGCTCATTATAAAAATAGCACTTATACGATAGTATACTAATGTTTGTGACATTGCTGAGGAGCTAAATATACTTGGTGCCACTACCCCATATATTTTTTTGACCAACGAATATCCTTCAAAAGGATTCCATTGAAATCTATTCGCCAAATCTTATACAATTCGTCTATATATAGAGCGGTATACGTATTCTATATAAAATAATCCTTTTTAATAATTTAATTAAAACCTTATAAATGCGCAAAAACTTATCTTTATCTTTTTATTATCTTTCTCTCTCTCTATAATAAAATTATGAAAAACAATAAAATGGACACATCGATTCGATGATTTTAATTAATAAAAAAAAACAAGTTAAACACAAATATAAACACCTTGCCGTTAATAAAAAAAAAAAAAAAAAAAATTAAAATTATCTGGACATGATCATATATTAATTAAATAAATAAAAATAAAAAAAATAAAAAATAAAAAATAAAAAATAAAATAAATTCAAATAAAATATAAATTAAAAAAATGTTATGTAATATACCCGAAGTATGACTAAGTGTATGCAAATTTAGGGAACACTTCTGAGAAAATGTCTTCAAGCAGGTACCACACTGGAACGGTCTATGGCCTAAATAATTATGATACACATATACATATATTATAATATAGTGTCAGAAAGATGAGTGATAGAGACAAGATTATAAATTAAATATTAAATTTTTATTTTTTATAAATTTATAATTAAAAATTTTTAATTGAATATATAAATTTTTGTTTTATTTCATATATATTTTTTTTATATATATATCAAAATGAATAATAAAAAAAAAAAAAAAAAAAAACCTTTGTTAAAACGGAATGTAAAGTAAAAAAAAAAAAATAATTAATTAAACAATAAATTTAATTAAAAAAAAAAAATAAAATAAAAATACAAACAAAAATAAAAATAAAATTCAAATTCAAGTCGAATATATCATTCGCGTGTGCCCCCCTCACATTTACCAATTTGACGATGCAATGCCAATATGCAATTTAAAATAATATTAAAAAAAAAAAAAACAAAAAAAACGCGCCACTGCTGTTATATTTTCAAGTGAGTAAGTTACGTGCTGTGTGTGTGTTTGTGTGTATATAAAATTTTACCGGTGTTTGTTACATGTGTGCACATATATAAATTAATTATTATGATAGTGTGAGAGATATGCATATATATATATTAATATATATATATATAGAAACAATGGAAGCTTTCTTTTATTATATTAACATGGAAAATATATAATAAAAATTTAAAATCTATTTTGAAAATTCAATTTTTGTATGAAAATATTAAATTGAAATAAATAAATTATAAATTAATAATTTGTTTGGATAACAAATTGTGCATTTTTATAGTAAATTTGGAAATCAACTAATGTTTTTTTGTTGATAAATAAACTACAGAAACAGATGACTTTTTTTTTTGTTCTTAAAATACAACATAACCTTTTTTTTTTTTATCAAAATATTTTTTTTTGCTTTTATTCACTCTCTAATTCTAATTATTCGTCGATTTATTTATTTAATATTATTTGTATTAAAATTTAAAACATGTAATTTATAATATGTGTTTAGTAAAAAAATTATTTATAAAAATATAAAAAAAATAAAAAATTTGTTTACTCAATGCATTTAAATAAGCTTCATTATAAAGATCCGACGTTCTTTGATTCATCATCATTATATTTTTCTTTATTAACTTTGTAGTAATAAAAAACCCCACAATAATAATAGTAGTAATAGTAGTAATAGTAGTAGTAGTAGTAATAATAATAATAAAAAAAAAACACTTTTTCTAATATACATTTAAAATATATATCTATAAAGATATTATATATATACAAAAATAAAATAAACATATAAAATTTTTGGAAATTGAAACAAATTTTGTATAAATTTATAATTAAAATGTGTTAAACAACAAATAAATATATTATTGCAAGCGCCATATTATTTTACTTTACTTATAAACTACACCACATATAAACTTTTGTTTTTTATTTTGCCTCATTTTCTTCTCAAAAATAAAAAAAAAAATGGTTTGTTATATATATATTTTTATGTTTTGGGTGTGCATGTGTGTGTATAGTATATGCGTACGTAACGTTATTATATATAAAAAAAAAAAAAACTATCTCAAATTTCTCTTGCAATTGCATTGCAACGCCGCATTCATATTCTCTCTTATGCCGTCAAATATGCAATTGTTGTGGCAACACTTTTGTTTTTATTAATTTGAATGTATATATATGAAAAAGCGCGCGTACGACAAATTGAAGACATCAAATTTTTATATATTTAAATTTTTGTTTACTTTTATTTTTATACCAACATTTCAAAATTGAAAAAAAAAAAAAAAAAGGAAAAGAAAATTAATTTGAAAATTTTTGCAATTAAAAGTAATTTCATGTTATAAGCAAAATTTAATTTTTTATAATTTAAAAATGAATTTATCGTTTCTTTTTTTTTTTTTTCTGCTTTTAAATTATTGATATCAATATTAATAATATTAATAATAATAAATAATAATAATAATATTAATAATAAATAATAATAAATAATAATAATAAAATTATACTTTCAAATTTAAAATTAAAATCAATGGAATTTTGCTTCAACAATAGATTTTGCGCACACAAATAAATTATAAAATCGAATAAATTTTGCTTATTTATATATATATTGAAATAAAACCCTCACCACACCACCGGTACCAACCCCCATCCCCTTCCGTCACCCACCCCCCAAAACCGTCGAACCTAACAACTCATCTTCTCATGTTAATTTTTGCTTATGCACTCTGTGTGTGTTTGTGTTGTTGTTGTTGTTGTTGTTCTGCTGATTACATGAATAATTTAATTAAACAAAAAAAAAAAAAAACAGAAAACTAAATAAATTTAAATATAAAATGTTTTTTAAATGAATTTGGGAGGAGGTGGTAGAGGGGGAGGGGGATGGGTGCGAAAGTTGTTAGTGCTGCAAATATATAATAATAGAAAATTATTATATATAGATAGAGAGGATATGATGATGAGAAAATGGTGGTGGTATTGGTGGTGGTGGTATTGGTGGTGGTGGTGGTGCTGGTGCAGGGTGAGTGAATTGTAGATATTTTATGATGAAATATATTGTTTGTGTAAAAGGCAATTTAGTTAATTTCTGTAAGTCTCTTATTTACTTTAATATTATTATTATTATAACCCCTTAACAGCGGCACAAACCATTAAAAACATCACCACTCATCCTATATATATATATATCCACCATCCACTATCCCTATACCATATATAGCCATAGTGCTGCTAGTATATATACTAGCAATATATAAAAAAAAACGCACCCCTTTAATATTTTCAAATGGTGTTTTTGTTTAACTACTTCGCCGCAAATATATCTATCCTATGGCAGTGTGTTGTATGTATGTGTGTATGTTGTATGTTCGATTTCGACAGTTAAGGGTGTTATTATCAATTAAATACAATACAATAAATAAATTGAACGTTTTGTTGGCTGAGAAGAAAATCATAGGGTAAATGAAGGAAATGAGAAAATAGAAAAAGTTATAAGAAAATTATAACTTAATATTCTGCCACACACAAAACAGAAATTACAATCATCCCAGTAAACACAAGCAAATATTTCAGGGGTTTTTATTTTCGTAATGGAAAAGTCACCGCCTCCCCCACCCGATTCGAATAAGTTTGCCAGAAACTTTTTGATGAATTGTTTTCGTATTATAATTTCTGTGATAACAAGCATTTGCTGTGTACTAAATATTACATTGTATCTAAATTATTAATGGAAATTTTTAAATTATAAAAATGTTAGTGAGTACATGAAGCACAAATTTTCGGAAAACAACTACGTAATCAGTTATTCAAATTCGTATGGAAGAAAAAACAAGCAATTACATTTTGTTAAATATTATTATTGTTGTCAGTTAAGCATCAATTCAATTTTCTAGTGACGTACATTATTTTTAACACACGACGACTTATACTAAAAACACGAAATAAATAGAGAAGGATACAAAATTACGCGAATAATTTTTCTTCCATTAAATGTTTGGTGGGATATTGTTCAATATATATATTTGAAAAAGGAAAATAAGTTTTTCATCCTTCGTGTGCGTGGGTGTGTGTGTTAGTGTGTGTCAATGTTGGTGTGTGTGTGTGTAGGATAATTTTCATTTAAAAAATATTATATAATTTTATGTATGTAGTTTTCTTTCCTTTTTTGTTTTTAAATAAAATTTGTTCAAATTTTAATATGTAAAATTAATTATTTTTTAATAATTGCATAAATGCATAATTTAAAAAATTTTCTTAAGAAAATTACAAATTAAATGAATAATAATATAAATTCATATTATGTTTTATGTAAATGTATTTTAAATAAATTTTCAATCAACATTATTTAATTTTTTATTTGCACAACTAATTGCAATTAGCATTTTCTTTCGGGGGGGGGGGGGGGGGAAAAAAAAAAAAAAATGAATAGCTGTGGAATGAGGGATGGGGATGGAATAATTTAAATTATAATAATAATAAAATTATGATGGGACAGCATATCGTCAAAATGTTTTGTTTAAATTATGTGATTTTAAATTCATATAACAAAAAAAAATGCCTATTTTTACAATGAAATTGAAAATATTTTATAATTCTATAAAGTAGCGCAGCAAACACCCCCCCCCCCCCCCCCCCCCTCCACAGCTTAAGAAGGTTATTTTGTAAATATTATGTACTTCATTTTCAGAGGAATCATGATTTTGGAGTTTGCATAAATGGACACCGATTAGAAAAGTACAACTGGTCTCTATGTTAATCCTTTCTCAACGGTTAAAACGTAATTTTCCTGATTGCGAGACTTTGTCTTCATGCAAGTGGTTTAACACATACTGTCCTGTTATGGGTGATACAATCAGATTTCTTAAAATGTTGATACTCGCATATTGCTGTCACCACCACATGCATATATGTTTGATTTTTATTGTCAAGAAGACATATATAAAATAAAAACTGACTGGCAATATGATAAAATTTAACAATATGCAATTTCAACACAAGGTCTTACAGTGATTAACCAATCAAATTGTATGAAAACATGATATCACATATTTAACCATATGCAGTAACAATTTATCCGTACTTTGAAAAATTAGGAAGATTTCAATGGAAAAAATCCACACATTTTCCATAGAAAATATATATCGGAATTTGTGCAAAGAATTTTCATAGATTGTCCTCTTAATATAATAACATTTTATTTATATCAATTGAAATCTTTGGGTTGTCAGGGTAATTTGTCCAACATACATTCGCGGAATTGTATTCATAGTTTATTCCACCAATTAATCAAGACAGTGGTTCAAATTTTGCTTATCTAGATACAATCCTTACTCTTTTTAATTTATTATCTTAATTTTTAAAACAACTAGCAATTCAATCTATATATTTCCTAGGAATTCTGTAAGATTTTTCATGGATTTTATCGGCGGGTTTTGTTTCTTGTTTATTACACAAAAAAAAAAAAATGCACAATCGATGAATTTTTGCCATCGTTTAGCATCTTCATTCCGTGCTCATAGAATTTCTGGACTATCGGTAAAAAAAAAACTGAATCAAACCGCGATCATTGGCATCATTGTCATAAGAAAATTTATTCTGTTAATACGACAAATTCACGGGTATTACTTGCCAAAAATACATGGACGATCCAAAGATATTATTGTCAAAATCCGTGGATCTGCTCACAAGAAATATGAATATAAATTCTATATATATAAATTCTGTAGAATAATAACAACGAAAAATACTTCTAAGGCGAATCCATAGAAATTATCATCGGAAATATATGGATAATCTTAAGGACATTTTTTATAAAAATCCATAGACAGGATTGCACTCATCATATAAAATTCCAGCGGGCATCCGTAAGAAATCGATAGATTATTTCCTCGGATTGAAACTACGGGCTACTACATATAATGCGGAAATTTTGCGGGCAAACTACGGACAGTGTTATTAGGGTGAAGACAACAGCCTAACTGTGCTGCTGCTCGATATGGATAAATATTGCACAATATATATTGTACCAAACTCTAGAAATTAGATATTACTTTTCCATTTTAATTAGCATTTGTCTTTTAGCATTTAAATTTAATCAAATTTCATTTTAAATATATAGAATTTAGAAAATGTTCTCTAAACTGTTTGACGCAAAGATTTCGCTATAATTAATGAATATGATTTAAAAATTAATGTTAAATTAGTGATCTAATAAAATATTAATATATATTTTAATGTGTTATTGGTAATACTCGAATCGTATTTACGTTTCAGAAATTGTTTTTTTTTTGGTATACAATTGCAATGGTAAAAAATCAGTTGATGTATACCTTCAAAAATCTTGCGTATCATAACTATAAAAATTGAACTACAACTACTTTTTTGCGTCAACGTGTTTTTTAAAGCCAATCGGATGAAATAAATAAATGTTGATTGAAAACTTAATTATTTAATATGACAATGTGGGCGAAAAACTGGATGCATTTTTCAATATCATTATCTATCTGTTTTATCATCTGCGTGAAATTAGACTATTTTAAATGTGGGTGTTGTTGTTGGCTAAATTTTCCGCCGGAAAATTGACAATTTATAAATTATCTTAGTTTTAACAGATACTTTCCATTTTTGTCAACACGAATTTTAAATTATAATCAATTTTCAATCTTTAATAATGTAAAAGTGGTTTTTTTTTGTTGATAAATTCGATTCACATGTTCCAAATATTACAATCGATGACACAGAAAAGTTAAAGAAATGTTGTGGTACTGTATAAAATGAATGCCAGTGCCAAAAATAGTATATATATATATGTATCTTTTGAAAGGGTGAAACGATTTAAAAAAATAGAAAAATCTTCTTCTCTATATGAAAGATTGGAAATTGATTTTTTGTATAAAAAAAATTGGTAATTCACATTAAAACTATGACACGTAATTTAACACGTTAATCGCCATGATAATATCAGAAAAATTTTCACATGAAACATGGGCCATGGTAACTTTATTAGATCGTGTACGTCAGACATATATATGTCTGACATGGCTCATGTAGAACTTCTTAGCGTCAGACACATATGACTGACATGGCGATTAACGTGTTACAAAAAAAAAAAGGTAATAATTCTTAAAAGCTGAATTTTTCGGAAAATTTACCAAGTAAACCAAAATTTTTTTTTTCATAATTTAGTCTTACTTAGTCAACTCCAGTTACACTAAAACGCAATAATATTGCAATTTGAAAACAATTGTTGTTCGCGCACAATGTTTCATCGCCCCCACTAATTTTTTTAATGTATTTTTTTAATGTATGAATAATTTGAAAATTATTTCACATAGTTAAAGTAAGTATTAATTACAATTTTGTTATTATTCTCGTCGCATTCCCCCCCCATCGTTTTTGATTGTGAGTGTTTTTATTCAAAAACTCAAATATTATCAATTAATTTTTATATTAGAATCAAATTTTATATTTTTCAAAAACTTTAAAATGCCTATAAGCTATAAAATAACGGTGATTAAAAAAGTTTCGAAATTATATATATTTTTCGAGTTATTATAATACGAATTCGACTTCGAATGATTATTATTATTATTATCATCATCATCAATAACATAAATAAAATTAAAATTAAATAAAAAAATAAAGTAACATATTAGAATCTTTCTCTATCACAATTCTTAAGTTTTTATAGTTTTATAGTGTTTTTTTAAAAATACTTTTCAACTGAATTTAATTTCGAAAAAATTAATAAATAAAGTTAAATATAAACAATAAAATTTATAAAATATAATTAAAAAAAAAAAAATAAATAAAATAGTAGTAGAAAAAAAAAAAAAAATTAAAATAAAATAAAATAAAAAGAAAAAGAAATAAACTAAAATAAAAAATTTAAATAAATGAGCGCGAATTATTTTTAGTTTTCTAATGAGAAATTTCGCGGGCAAAAAAATGATGCAGTAAAATAAAAAATAAAAAATAAAAAATAAATGGTAATTAATTTGTTTGTTTTTTTTTTTTTTTCTTTTCTTTTTTGTTGTGAATTTTGTTAAATTTTTAATAAAAAAAAAAAAAAAAATTATTTTATTATTAAAAATTGTTTTCATTTTTTTTTTTTTTTTTTTTTGAAATCTGCATTTGCCAGAATTCTGACTGACCTGTATGAATTCTTTTGTGTATGTTTAACGTGGACCTCTGCGAAAAACGTTTTGAACAAATTTCACAAGCAAAAGGACGTTCGCCGGTATGTGTGCGTTGATGTATATCTAAATATGGCTTCCTGCAGAACGCGGCCGGACATGAATCACATTGGAACGGTCGATTGCCGACTGCTCAACAATATAATTAATATTATTGAATTGTTTTGTTTGTTTGTTTGTTTGTTTTTTTTTTTGGTTTTTGTTTTGGTTTTCTAGTTTTCTATAAATTTTCTTTTTTTTTGTTTTTTCGTTCTAATGATTAAAAATGGGCTCATTTTGGTGGTTTTTTTTTGAAAAAGTGAAAAAAAAAACAAACGTTAATTAACGCAAGCTTTTTTTTTTTTTTCCGAGTTTTCGATAAAAATTTAATTAAATCTAAAAACATTATGGGGTTTTTTTTTTTTAAATAAATTTTTAAAATTGTTTTTAATCATATAAAAAACAAAAAAAAAAAAAATTTATAAAATTTAAAGATTAAATATTTTTAAACGTTATTAAACAAAAAAAAAATTGGTGATGTAGTGAATTTTAATGAATTTTTTTTTTTGACCAAAATATATATAAAAAATAAAATAAAAAATTTATTTTTTGAGTATCTAATTTTATTTGCTCCAACTATTAATTTAATTTCACTATAGATACTTTCGGATTTTGATTAATTATGGGCATAGTGAAAATGAGAATAGAATGTAAATAACAGCAGCACAGCAGCGTCTAATGGAAATTTAAAATTTACCAACAAAAGAACCGCATCTGTGAATGAGCCGGTCCCACACTCCCTATTCCAAAGAAATTTTCTATTTTGAGGAGTACTCTACAAGGTGGAGAAATTTCTTTGGAATTGGGTGTGGTTCCTTTGTCGCATTTTTGTGAATCAGCATTTTACTCACAGCAGACAATTATTACAAAATATAACTTTTGCCTGCAGTCAATCAACATTAACCATTTTTCGATTGTTGTCAATGCGATCATTGCGAGAAAAAAACACGTTAAAAATTTTTTCCATTGCGCAAAATGCTCAGCTACATCGCACAAAACCGATATGATTTTTTTATTCACAGGGTTTTCCTCCTCTATATACCGCGCCTAAAATCCTAGCATAATTCTGAATTTACACATGTATAGAAAAAGACGGGGTACTTGACTTGAATTATGCGGTTTTCGGTTGGAAAATATATTCGCAAACACAAAAGATAAATTTAAATGAAATAAATAAACGCTATTTGAAAACTTTATTCCATTTAGTTGATACACCACCGATAGAAAATTCTTTTAATACCTTAAAAATTGCACGAACAAATATGCAGCCAAAATATATATAGTCAATTATTTTTATTAAAATTCTTTAGAACAAAAGTAGAGTATTTACTACTAAACATTCAATATGGCCAAGCTGGTTAATTACTCCGACATAAGAGTACATAACAATTCATCATATGTACTACTGGTAACAATTACCGAAAAATATAGTTGTTTCCATAATTCTATTATTTTTAATTTTAATTTTAATATCACAATTTTGTTTATTTATGCGTGTAGCATTTATTTGAAGACGTCTTTGAAATATAATGAAGCATTAACTATATTTATATAAAAGAATGTGTGTGGAAACCTACTATTTAAAAATAATTTTCCTATGGAAATGTATCTTTTGTTCTGAATAGTATTGATACAGATATTCTAAGAAATCGAAACTAGTGACAATTTTATGGATGAGATTCTAGATTCTTTGAAACTATTGATCAATTATTAATTATTATCTAATTTTGATCAAATATAGTATGTTTAGATGTATTAAATGGAAATGTATGTATGAATTGTTCTTAGTGAACACTTCTGTAAAATCGATATTATGGACAGTTTTATGGGAACTTAACTAGAACAGTAACTATTCATATAGTCACCATATAATAAACATCTGCATAATAAAGTTGGTCAAATTGAATAGGAATTGACACAGTTCCAAAGTTTCTAGAGTATCATTTATAAAACGGTCGCTAGTATCGATTTAACAAAAAGTTCAAGTAGGAACTATTCATAAAATCGTATTATTTATATACATCTGCACACCAAATTTTTATCAAAATTGGATAAGAATATACCAAGTTTTACGGATTCTATAGAATTTGTTAAATAAAACTGCCCATATAGTATCGATTTCACAGAAATTTATTAAGAACTTTTAAGAACTTATTAATACATTCGCATTAAATAAATCTTCACCTACCAAAATTTGATCATTATTGGATAAGAATTGATCAAGTTTCCCAGAATCTGTTCAAAATAAATAGTTAAATATTTTGTGAATGAATTGTCGATTATTACTTTTGTAATTTCTTATGGACATATTTTTGAATTTGAGCATTAATGTAAATGAAGAGGCTATATTGATTTTAATATTTAATTAACTATACATTTTAAAGCTACATGGGTTTACGTTATGCTTCCACAACTTCCAGGCTATTAATTATTTGAAATAATAAAAATAGAATAATTATCATAAATGAAATTAACATGTTAATCGCCACGATAATATCAGAAAAATTTTCACATGGGCCATGGTAACTTTATTAGATCGTGTACGTCAGACATATATATGTCTGACATGGCTCATGTAGAACTTCTTAGCGTCAGACACATATGACTGACATGGCGATTATTGTGTTAAAGGACTAAGACTTTATTTCTACAATATCACAATATCTATCGATAGATATTTTAAAAAAAATATGTAAAATTAATTAATCAGCATCTCTTTAGGAGACGGAGTGGACGACGTCGCTATTACCATATACTGATATTTTTTGTTTGGCCTGTAATTTTAAAAATGTCGTTATTGGTTATGGTTTAATTTCGTTCAATTGAAAACTGAAATGCAATCGTGTGTGGGATGACACCAGTATAATTTTACAGGTGTGAAAATCTTAATCTTTTTAATTATAACAAATTCCCATATATAAAAAATCAACAACTAGTGCAAAACAAAACCGAATCGAATTGAAATTTAATTTTTACCACTTTTGGTTGGTCACAAAAATTAGACGACTTATTATTTATTATTGATATTATGTATTTTAATCTAAATCGTAGATTCAGTCGAACCGATTACACTGGTGTGCTGGTGGTTAAAAATTTTCAATTTGGATTAGAAATAAGAGAAAAAAAAAATATAAATTTTAAACAATAATTCAATTAAACACACAACGCCGCCATAAAATGCCATAATTGTAGAGAGCTAAATTTTTAAAATAGGCGAATTTCGCTATGAATTTAAAAAAGACAGACATTTTTAAATTATAAATGAAACACAACTCTCTGAAAATTTAACAGAATATCAAACACAAAAGAATTACATTACCAATTTTTGGTTTTTCAAATTATTATTGAAATGAAATCATAGAATTTATTGAATCCTGGGAATGGAATGAACTCAATTATCTCCTGTGGTCAGGAGTTATGCTTTGTTTTTTTTTTTTTTTTTTATCAATTATTATTTCGCATCAATTTTATAAATTATAAATTATTAATTTAAATTTTTGTCTCACGACATGTAGACGACAAATGTTTTATAACATTAATTTTATTCTGAAATCCGTCTGCAAGGAAATCGGAGGTATACCAAAAATGAAGTGGGTTGTAATTAAGAATTAATTATAAATAATTATTTTATCCAGGACAGTCAGAGTAATAAAAGTTAAAAAAAAAAAAAAAAAAAAAAAACAACCAACAAATAAAAAATTAGATACTCTGAAAAACTAAAGTAAATTAATTTTGGAAAAAATTTTGAAAATTATGGATTTTTTTTGTTTTGGCGATGCTCTTCACAACAACCAAACCAAAAATGTATAGAAAAAAAAAAAAATGTATCAATATTTGTAAAAAAACAAACACAAAATTGTATTTGTTTTAAATTATTTAGTTTCATCTAAGTTAAAAAAAATCTCAATTATTTTTTTTTTAAAAACAAAAAATTAAGTAAAAATATTCTAATTATTTTTTTTTCTTTTTTTTTTCCTTTTTTTATTAAAAAAAAAAAAACTAAATTTAAATTTAAATTAACTGTCCGAAAAACACATGAAATAATAATGTTAGAAAAATCTCTGTATTTAATTATTAAAAATTTACAAATAGATTATTTTTTAAATAATATTTGCTAATTTTTTTTTTTTTTTTTTTTAATAAAAAAAGAAAAAAAAAAAAAAAAATAAATAAATAAATAAAAAAAAAAAAAAAATAAATAAATAAAAAAAATAGGGCAGATATGGGCTCTAATTAAAGCCTTGCCAATAATTGCCGATCACTCGCTCGCTCGCTCGCTCGCTCGCTCACTCTAAATAAAACTGTTTCCAACTGTTACCTGTTTTGAAATGAAATGAAAAATTGATTTCAAAATAAATACTAAAATCCGGTTCATATAAAACCGTTAGTTTGAAAACCAGTTATTTAGTTTTTGCGGCGGCGCTTTTAAAAGAGTGATCGGAAATTAGGGTATGACCACAATTGACTGTGCCCCATCTCTGCCCTAGATTTACATAAATATTAAAAAAAAAAAAAAAATATATAAATATATTTTAAAAATAGAAACTGACCAGTATGTATAGTTTTGTGGATGTTTAGCGAAGACTTCTGTGTGAAGCGCTTAAGACATACATCGCATTCAAAGGGACGCTCACCCGTATGGGTTCGCATATGGATGTCTAAATAAGGCTTTCGCGAAAATGCAGCCGGACATTGTTCACACTGGAAAGGCCGTTCCTGAACTGCTCCAATATATATACGTCCATAAATATAATAAAAAAAAAAAATACCGCACACACAACAAAATAATAATAGTTGTTTTGATAGTTGATTTTTTTTAATTTTATAATAGTTTTTTTTAATTAATTAATTAATTAAAAAATGTAAAATGTAAAAAAAAAAAAAATTCTAAATTAAAAAAAAAAAAAAAAAAAATTTTCTAATTAAGGAGGCTCTAAACATTATTTTTGGAAACCCAATCGTATAGTATTAATAATAATATTATTAAGTCATAATTGCATTATTTGATAGAAAAATTTTGATGAAAATAATAAATTTAGTTGTTTTTTTGTTGTTATAGAGCTCACTTAATTATGGCTACCATCTTGGTTTCATTTAAATTTTGATATACAGTTTTTTCTTTTCCCCCCCCCCCCCGGATTTTTTTCTTATAATAATGATCCGAGAGAAATTTTTTCGTGTTTCTAAATTATGTTATTTATTAATATTCCCTGCCCCCCCCCCCCCCGACGCATCCGCTTTTTTTTTTTTTTTTTATAATGAATGTGTCCTTCTCCAGCAGGCGCAAAGTTGTGGGTGGCCACAAAAATTACTGCAAAAAGTTTGGTTTAAATATATATTTTTTTTTGTTGAAAAATTATTCCGGAAAAATTTATTTAAAATTAATGTTTTCCAATAGATTTTGAAAATTCAATATATTTCCAATGTTTAAAGATGAAAACGATAACGAAAATATATTCACGCAATCAAAAATTATAACTGATTTGATGTCACATTTGTATTAACATAATTACACGGTTACACGGTTGCTTCCCGGTTGTGCATTATGATCGAAACAGGTTATAACCAAAAAAATTTAATAATCACAAGAACGTGATAATCACCAAAAAATTATTGTATTTAACAAATGAAGTTTTTACCAGGCGGTACAGGTATGAAGTGAGCACGTCAAGATACAAATGTCTCGATCGGGAATTGAATTTTCAATAGATGTTGGAAAAATTAAAATCAAAATTGATTTATGAAAAATTAATTTAAAAGAAAATGTATAAATTTTGTATGGACAAAAGTTTCCACTAAATTGTTCTCACATAATTTTGTTTATTTAAAAAGGGGAAAAATATATATTTAAATTAAACTTTTTCGTCATTTTTTCTAGTTTCGTGCGTGAATGTAAGTACATTTATATGAAAATGTGGTGGGGGTGTGTGTGTGTGTGTGTGTGTGTCTGTGCTTCTAAATATGTATGTCTGCGTGTAATGTTCATGTATGTGTGTATTTATGAATATGTTATCAAATAAGGATAAGAAAAACAAAATTAACTTTGATTCTGATTTAATAAGAAAATGATTGTGAATGTATTTGTATTTATTATGGTGGTGGTGGTGGTGGTGGTGTGGTTGGGTGGTTGTTGTTGGTTATTGGTGGTTATTGGTGGTGGTAGTGGTGGTGGTCGTATACCGTATTAATTAATTAAATAATTTTTTTTTTTTGGCTGTATTGGCCGAAATACACAAGATGGCTGCTAATAATTTTTCTGATTCTAATTGACAATAACGTAATTTTTGTTTTGGTTTTCCAAAATTAAATTAATTTTTAATATCCAAAAGATTAATTAAACATAACTATCAAATCGCAATGATGATTTTAAAAATAAATATAATTTTTGTTTTTCACATATTCACACTTTTAACACTTTTATATGTAAAGAATAATTTAGAAAAAATAAATTGTTGCTTTTCAAAATAATAAAATTAATTTTTTCGATTTTTTTGTTTTATTTCTCAAAAAAGTTGAAAAATTAAAAAAATTAAAATAAATAAATAAATAAATAAATAAATAGTTCAGAAAATACAAAAAAAAAACCTTTTTAATTGTGAATAAATAAAATTGTAAAATTTTTTGTATGTAGAGCCTCATTAGTTATAAATAAAATTTGTTTTTAAATACGAATATTAAAAATAAATTTTATTTCAAAATTTGAAATTCCTTTTTAATAATAAAAATAAAAAAAAATTTAAATAAATTGTGAAAATGATTATGTTTTGTTTTTTTTCCAACATAGAGTGAGTAGTGTGTAAATGTATGAGTAAAGATAAAATGAGATATTTATTAGATAGATGAATGGATAGATAGATAGATAGATGTAGATAAGAGTGAGAGAGAGAGAGAGAGAGTGAGAGAGCATAATCGATAACAAAAAAAAAAAATTTATAATCTCTTTTTCCAACCCCTCTAATTATAATAGTTAAAAATATCAAACGCCTAGCGCCTAATTTAAAATTAAAACTTTTTCATTAAATGTCCTTTAATCAACACTGCGTCATTGAATCACTACAGATTGATTAATTAATTAATGCCCATAATGCCTTTAGGGGTGGCTCTGGATTAAACCAAATTTCTTTTAATATATAATAACTCTAATAAAAAAAAAAATACTTTTTATATGATTTAGTGCCGCCCGGCCAAGACGTACGTTGAACCATAAACATTGTAACCATTCACATGTGTTACCGAACGTTACTGGTACCATACAAGTCAATGTTATGCCAGAATGGGGGTTACAAATGGCACGTAAACTAATTTATAAAAATAAAATTTAAATAATTTTTTCCACAAATATTTATTATACACACTCTGTCGGGAAAAATTACCGGACTTTTTGAAAAATAAAATTGATTATATATATTAAGTTAATTCCATTTATTTATAAATAAAAATACACTTTTGATTAGAAATGAACTTCATCAACGTTGTCGGGGAACCGAATTTCTATTTTGTCAGTAATATACTATCGATTTATAGCCAAATGAAATTTTGGAAATAGAAAATAGTGGGCGACAGTTAAATTAGGTGAATGGTTGATTGAGTGAATGCCATAAATCGGTAACAATTGATGATTGATGGTGCACAGTGTTACCATGAGCACACGTTTCATTAATCACAAATTATTTTTTTCCATCATTTCTAAAGTTTTTCCATGTTTAAAATAAAATTTAATTAAACCTTTTTTAAACTTAACTTAAATTTAAACTTTAAGTTCATCGTTGCATATGTATAAATAATGGAATGAAATGAAATTTGGACACAGCATCATTTTTCTAACAACCAAACGTACATCATATAAATATCATCGTTGGTTTATGAGATTTTCGCGCAAAATTCGCAAAGTAACAGAGTGAAGTGTATAATAAATATGGAATATTATTGAGAAACCATTTTTTTTTCTGTTTATATACAAATGTTCGCGTTAGGATTGGAAATATTCTTAACGTTAACGCCAATTGTAAAATGAAAACGATAAACTTATGCTGGATTTTAGTTTTATCGATTGTGCGCGCAGTACTCTCTCTCACTCTTCTTTATTGATTGATTGATTACAAAAATAAAAAATTAAATTTCTTGTTATTGTCACACATTTGCATAGCGCGCTCACACCGCTGACATTAATGTGTCACATTGGTGCTGGAAACTTGAAACGTTTCGGGGTTGATTTTTTTTATAAACAATTTCTTATATGAAATCCAGCCGCAGATAAAATACTTTATAAATTTTAATCCATGTGTCGTCGTATCAATTAACAGCGGCAATTAGTATTAGAACATATCAGAATCTTTATCGTTTGCAAATAATGTGTTACACGCAATTAATAATGTTAAAAATAATAAATTTATTTAATGAATTAATTTTAATGCAAATATTCACTGGCAATGAATAAATTAAATAATTCGACTTGCATAAAAAAAAAAAAAAATAAGAACATTTGTTAAGAAAATTAAAATTTTTAACATTATAATTTAATTTAATTTTTTAATTTTTAGAATTTAAACAAAAAAAAAAAAAAAAAAAAAAAAACGTTAATGAATGTAAAAAAAAAAATAAGAAAAGTTTTCCTATTGCAATTATAAAGATGACAAACGATGATGACGATGATGATGATGATGATGACGATGATAATGATGACAGAATAATTAACGCGTTTTTGCGAAAATATAAATGTGAAATTGAACTGAATAAAATTAATTAATTATGTGTTTTTTTTTATAATGTGGAAATTATAATTATGTAAAAAAAAAAAAATTATTGTTAATTTCAAATTTCTAGAAAGATTAAGTTTTTTAATTTTTTAATTTGTTTTTTTTTTATTTTAAGCAACTAACCAGTATGTATTCGCTTGTGAATATTAAGCGTTGACTTCTGTGTAAAACGTTTCATACAAATATCACATTCAAAGGGACGTTCCCCCGTATGTATACGCATATGAATATCTAAATATGGCTTCCGGCAAAATGCAGCATTGCATTGACTACACTGGAACGGTTTGTGCATGCTCCAATAACCTGGAACAATTAATAAACAGCGGCCATTATAATAACAAAATTTTGTTTGTAAATTTTTAACATTTTTTTTTATTTTTATCAAATAATTTTTTTAACACACAAAAAAAATTTCTGATTTGTAACCCGAAACTATTTTCTGTGTAATCGATTTTCATTCGTTAATTAAAAAAAAAAAAAAAAAACAATAATAACTAATTAACAACATAAAAAACAAAATAAAAAAAAAACAAAAAAAAAAATTAATTAAAAAATAAAAAACTAAAAACAAAAAAAAAAAATGTGTGAAAAAAAAGCATAATTTCGAAAGATGGTGGAGACCGAAGAAGGACCCTTTCATCACATCTCGGCGAACTTATGATTCAATGATTTTTTTTTCAAAATGACAATTAAGAAACGATTAATATTTAAAAAAAAAAAAATAAAAAATAAAAATAAAAATAAACAATTAATTAATTAATTTAAATAACAATGTTTTTTTTTTTTTAAATTCTATTTTTTTCCTCTTTTTCATTGCCGAGACAAATAAATCTTTATTAAAAAAAAAACTTTATTATTATGGCCACTGTTTATTTTTTGTTACACAAATATAACTAACTACGCCGTCTCTCTCTCTCTCTCTCTCTCTAAATCCTTTTTAAAAGAATGCCAACACAAAATTGTTCCAGGAGGTGTGTGTGTGTGTGTGTTCGCGAAATGTGTACGCGCGCGTGTGTCCGTGTCCGTCGTAATTATATACATCAATTTTTTTTGTGTGTTTTAAAAGTTTTTAAATATTAATAAATAATAAAAAAATAAATAAATAAAAAAAAAATTTTTTATTTAAAAACAAATGGCGACAAATTAAATTTTAAATAAAGGAAAAAAACAAGAGAAAAAAACAAAAAAAAAAAAAAATAAATAAATAAATTAAAAAACAACAACAAATTAATTTCCAATGCGTGACCTCCCTTTTTTTTTTTTTTTTTCTATTTAATTATTATTTATATTTTATTTTTATCCTTTTATTCGACTACGCGCACGCACTCTCTAAAGAAATATAAAATTTAAACAACATTTTCGTTTTTTTTTCCCATTAAAATAATTAAATTGTAATCAATTCACCAAATTGTTGATTGTTATTGGTTGAGGGTGGGGGTGGGGGTGGGGGGGAGGGTTGGATGACTTGTATATTTTTTCGGCTTCATGTTTGTAATACAGTTTAATTTAAAAACACAAGTAATTAAAATACTTTTGATCAAAAATTAAAATTCATAATGATAAAATATAAATAAATTAAGTTAAAAAAATGAAAATTAAAAAGCTCTAATTAAAAACCCGAGAAATGGATGTAACACTACTACTTAATACTTTCGATAGATAAAGTCACAATGTTATAATATATTATAAGTAATCTACGCATCAAACCCCGTTCGTTAATGTGAACGTGACGCCGCAGCTAATTCAAATGCGTATGGATTATTGAAAACTAAAAACTTCATATTAATAATTTTATCACGTTAATATCTGGGCAGTGCGGCAGGATCATAATTGAACAAAAGGATTAAAATTTTTTAATAATTATAAAAACATAATTCACGTTATATGGTATTCTTTCAGGTACATCAATGACCATCTGTACCTTTAAAATAGATTTCTAAAAAATTAACATCAAATGAGAAGAGATTGTGAGATTGTCTATGAAAATTCTAGAAAATCGATTTTCTTCTCGATTTTGACCATTTTTAACACCTGGCATTTGATAAATTAATACGGTACACTTTTGTCCAAATACGATTCGCCAGCACTTCCAAGAAATTAACGTGATTTTTAACAAAAAAAAAAAAAAAGTGTCATATGATTCTGATCTTTTTAAAAAAAAAAAATAAGAAAGTTATGAGAATTAGTTAACGAAATGATTTTATTTATATATTTTTTTCGGGCGATAATGCAAAACACACATGTAAAAACAGGATTCGGATTACCGGCCGGCACACGTTTGGTACAATTTATAGTTATTGCATGAACTGATTTTTATTGTGTATTTGTAATATGTAAAAAAAAAATTAAAAAAATAAGGGATTTTATGTACAAACCCCCATTTTTATTTTAACAAAATTTTCACACAACATCTGATGGGAATACCAAAAACAGGACATTTAATGAAAACCTGTAATTTTTGGAACCCAACAAAGTGCTACTAATAATTTCTGAAGTTAGAAATAATAGCTATTAATGAAAAATTTGTTTCATGTCATTTTTTTTTTTAAATTAAGTTTTAAGTTTTGGTCACAACGGCGGTATGTTAGAGAAGAAGTCATGAATTTTTAAAAAAAATTTAGATTTTTACAAAAAAAATATTGTAAGGATCATGTTTTTACTAAAAATTAATCACTCATCACTTCTGTTTTAACATATTGTAGCTTAAATTAAAGATGGAAAATTTCCTCTATTGATTTTTTATTTAAGAGTAAATTTTTTAAAAAAAACTTAATCCTTACAAATTTATTTGCATAAATCTAAATTTTTAAAAATGACTTCTGTGACAAAAATTTATAAATTTAAATGTTTAATGTCAACAGCCCCCCCCCCCCCCCTTTTGGCTTTAATCCTTCCGGTGGCTGGCTACCCCCACCTCACGCCCG